>JALPQD010000874.1:0-61158 GCA_023101885.1 Typhlomys cinereus
GTGGCTGGGAGAAAGATGGAGATGGCACGGGGCAGTGTGGGGACGGCTTGGAGATGGCACGGGGCAGTGTGGGACGGCTTGGAGATGGCACGTGGCAGTGTGGGGGCGGCTTGGAGATGGCACGGGGCAGTGTGGGGACGGCTTGGAGATGGCACGGGGCAGTGTGGGGACGGCTTGGCACGAGCTCAGGCCACATGGCAACAGCAGAACACCAGGGACGGGGAGCAGGGCGGGCAGGGTGGCCGACCTTGAAGAGCGTGACGGTGGCGCTGTAGCACACGCTGAGCAGGAAGAGGGTGATGAAGATGGTGATGGTCGTCCAGAGCCCGTCCAGCTCCCCGTCCTGGTCCTCGGCACAGGTCTCATCCAGGCCCAGTCCTGGACAGAAAGAGGTGTTCAGTGTGTGTCCCCGCACGGTGGGGCTGTGGGGGCTTCCTGTGTGGCAGGGTCAGCAGGGAGGCTCAGGACAGAAGACCATCTGGGCCAGCAGTCCTGCCCTGGGCCAGCTCCTTTCCACTTTCTCTGGGCCAGTAGCCGCAGTTCCCCCAACTACTGCAGCCTGACACTCTGGGCCCGACAGGACTGCTCAGGACCTTCCCCAGGGGCCCGTCTCTCAGTGCTGCGACCGTCTGAGCAGCATGAAGGCCTGAGACTTCCGAGCAGTGACTGTGCAGCCGGCTGATTCTCTGTGTGGTCACCATTCCCTGAGGTGCAGAGTGACAGCAGAACCCGGCCATGCCTGAAGGATCTTTGGCCTTTGAGCAGGAATCTCAAGAGAAGAAATGAGCCGGGCCCAACGCATGTGAGAAAGTTTCATTTTTGAAGTAGAAGCAGGGTCTAAGTGATGGTCAGACTGGATCTGAGGGCTCTTGTGTATTAGGGTGTGTGCAGGTTTGTCCTCTAGAGATGAGAGAGCTGTGTTGGTCTTTCTGCCCCACACTGGACAGACATTAGGTGGTGACATTTGGGAATGTCTTGACATCTTTCAGGATGCTGAGCAGGGTGTCTGTGAGGCCCACTGTGTGAGACTTGTTCACATCTGTGTGTTTGTGCGCATAGGTGTCATGTGAACTGTCACCACCTCCACCGTGTGAGGCTTGTTCACATCTGTGTTTTTGTGCACAGGTGCCGTGTGAACTGTCACCACCTCCACTGTGCGAGGCTTGTTCACATCTGTGTGTTTTTGTGCACAGGTGTCGTGTGAACTGTCACCACCTCCGCCGTGCGAGGCTTGTTCACATCTGTGTGTTTGTGTGCACAGGTGCCGTGTGAACTGTCACCACCTCCGCCGTGCGAGGCTTGTTCACATCTGTGTGTTTGTGTGCACAGGTGTCGTGTGAACTGTCACCACCTCCGCCGTGCGAGGCTTGTTCACATCTGTGTGTTTGTGCAAGGTGTCGTGTGAACTGTCACCACCTCCAATGTGTGAGGCTTGGACAATCTGTGTGTCTGTGCGCACAGATGTCATGTGAGCTGCATCACCATTGACAGTCTGGTTCTCAGTGGTCAGGTTCCAGTGTCCACATGAGTTGCCGAGAGTCGTCCACTGGGGTAGTCACGGTCACTACCTTCACACGGGTGGTGTGAGAGTCACATGGGTAGCTGATGTCCCTGTAAGTGGTCAGTCATGACAGAGCTGCCTGGATGGGGTGCAGAGACACATGGCCAGACATGCCTCTGCAGATGCACATGTGAGATCCCCCCTTGGTCAGGGAGCAGGAGAGAAGGGCAGACTGATGGACTGGGTTCCTTTCCTCAGAGGCTTCTTAGCAGCGATCTCTGAGCCTAGCCCAGAGCTGCTGCTGGATGGAAGGGAGGGTCCTCTGGCCAAACTCTCTCACCCAGTGCGGTACATCCCCTGGAAAGGGTTGATACACCAGCTTTCTACCAGTGTAGGACTCATGCTTTCTCCTCTGGTGATGATTCAGATTTCGGATGACCAGAGCCCTCGGCCCACGCAGTAGGTGTAACATGAGCTCTGTGCCTCAGAAAGAACCAGGACAGTCTCCTGGGTCCCAGGCCAGTTCTGGATGCTTATTTAATAGGGTAGGAAAGGACAGGGGTTGTCAGAATAGGATCTGAGGTCTCGATGGGTGCTGCGATCATTTACCCGGAGAGTGGGAGATGATCTATGCGTGTGGTGGTCTGCAAAGCTTTTTTTCTCTCCTCTTCCTTCTTTTTTATGCAAAGCATCGTGTGCCCACTGAGCAGGTGAAGGTTTCTCCCTCAATCCAGCTGTTTTTCTCCACATCGGCTTTGCTGTACAGGAAGTAGGAGCCGTCGCTGTCCAGCACAGGCTGGGTGTTCCTATAGTTCTCCGGCTTCCCATTTCTCTGCCATTCCACATCAATTCATCAGGGTAGAAGCCTACGACCATGCAGGTCAGACTGATCTTGCCCGTCTTTATCTGCTCCTCGGGCGGGGCCATGTATACACTTGTGGTGCCCGTAGGTGGCCTGTGGGGTCAGAGGGCAGCAAAGAGGTTACTGCCAAGGCAGAGCGCTGTGTCCACACCATCCTCTGTTCTCACGCACATCACATCCCAGCCCACCCCACCTGTCCCCACAGCACCCACCTCTGACTTGGAGATGGTTCTCTCGATGGGGGCCGGCAGGGCTTTATGGTAGACCTGGCACTTGAACTCCTTGCCCTTCAGCCAGTCCTGGTGCAGGATGGGGAGGATGCTGACCACGCGGAAGGTGCTGTTGCTCTGCTCCTCTCGGGCTGCGTCTGGCCTGTGCTCACCTCCACGTTGTCCACAAACCAGCGGAATTGGATCTCGGGGTCATCCTGGCTCACATCCACCACGACACACGTGATTTTGGGGGTCAGCAATATCTCGAGTACATCCTTGGGCTTTGGGGGAAAGATGAAGACGGACGGACCACCCAAGGGTTCCGAAACTGCTGTGGAGAGACAGATGGGTCAACTTGGACCACCCATCACACGAGGTGGAGCTCCTTGGGACACATCCCCTGAAGAGGCTAGAGAGTCGGCCTGGTAACTCACCTGGACACTTGGGACAGGATGTGGGGCCGGGGATACAGCTTCTGGGCTCTGTGGAAAGAAGCGGGGTGTTACCGGGGTCTGGAGGAGAGAGAGTTCCAGGCAATGGAGGGACGACTTTGCATCTGGTACTGAAGCTAGGCTACCTTTGGATATAACCTCGACAGGCCCAATACCTCCATCTACTTCTGTGTGTTCAGGATGTGGGGCGCGGGCTTTCAGCACGGAAGAGCACTCCCCAGCAGGAGAAGCATAGAGAGATGTCTAGGAGGTACAGTCAGGGTTCCCTGTGGTCATGCACTGGAGTCCTCTGCCCAGCTTGGATTCCCCAGCTTGGCTTGTCCAGCAGGAGGCTGACCCGATCCTGACCTCCAGTGGACCCCTCAGTCCCCTGGGCATTCTCTTACCAATGGTCTTGTCCACCTTGGTGCTGCTGGCCGGGTGGGCTACATTGCACGTGACAGTCTGGCTGGGCCAGGTGCTGGCGGGCACAGTCACGGAGCTGGCGAGGGAGTACAGCCCAGACCGCAGGACGGCGGGGAAGGTGCGCACGCCGCTGGACAGGGCTCCAGAGTTCCAGGTCACGGTCGCTGGCTCAGGGAAGTAGCCACTGACCAGGCAGCCCAGGGTCACTGTGGGGTCAGATGTGCCCCCACTGCTTGGAGCCAGAGGAAAGACAGATGGGGCGGTGGTGCTGGCTGCAAGAGAGGAGGGAGGATGAGCGTGAGTCAGACATGGCTGGACCCGACTCCTGGGCCCCCTGTCTTTCTATCCTTGAGCCCTGGTTGTTGGAAAAGTGTGGTGGGCTCTGAGCTCAGGTGTCCACCTGCCTCATGGTAGCATCTGTCCACCTCTGGATCACCTGGTTAGGACAGGCTTGAGGCATCTGTGGCTCAGCCATCCTCTGACCCCTTCTAGAAAGCTGCAGGACAGCTGCTCCGTGTGACCCCCCGTGCTAGGCCATCACGTGCCCTGTGCCCCGGGCAGCACGCTTCAGCCAGGTCTTCCTTCCCTGGGCTGCAGAGCCTTCCCCAGCTGTGCCTGCCTTGCAGCTGGTCCTGTGGCTGGTGGGCTCCTGTCTGCTCTCTGGCTTGTTGGTTCCTGCCCTGAGTGGTGGTCCCGTTCAGTCCCTCGAGCTCTCTCCAGCCCGGAGCCCTGGCCCCCAGGTCCTGGTGGCTGTGCTTTCTGGAAAGCACACTCAGCTAGGGAGGGTCAGCACAACTCCATCCCTGGATCTTTGACCTTCATCCTGCACCTACCAGCCCCCAAAGAGCCGCTCCTCAGCCCACCCACCCTGCCAGCAGCCTCTTAGGCACGGGCTCCTTCTCCAGCCTCCTGAGGTGTCTCCTGGCACCTGGCCTTCTGCCCATCATGGCAGCCCTGGCCCCCTGATCTGTCTGGCTCCTTCCCAGTCCTCAGCTCCTGAGTGGCTTTCTTCTCCAGTGAGGCGCTGTGGGTCAGCCCTGGCTCCTACCTCTCTTTCCCTCCACGCTGCCCTCAGCCCTCCTTTCCCTGCATGGTGCTGACCTGCCAGATCATCAGGCAAGTCCCTTCCCTTTGCTGCAGCCTTTACCCTAACTGTGGAGTACATTGTACTGTTGAGGAGCCTGGCCCGGCCCCCTCCCTTCTGACCTTGGTTCCCTCTTCCTGCCCCAGGGAGTGCTGGCCTCCCACTCTGTCTTCTGGCCTCTGAAATCCCTTGTTTACTATCTGAACAGGTCCTACCTGCGTTTTTCTCATGAACCCCTTGGATCAGAGGGAGAGCCCTTACCTGTTCCCCCTAGTCTTTAGCTGTCACTAAGGTCTCAATGTGTTTGGCTCTGGCTGAGACTCAAGAGTATAGTATCTCCACTTGCTTCTTGTTTCATGGGCTCTTGGGGACTGCCCAGCTCTGCCCCCAGTTGCTGTTGTCCAGTTGCTTGGTGAGGGCCAGCACAGCAACCTATTCCAGGACGTCTCACTGCTCATGCTAGTCCTGCACCTGCCCCAGGTCCCTGCCGCTGCCCCCATGGCTGCTGCATCCACACCTGCCCCAGGTCCCAGCAGCTGCTGATAACAATTCTTACAAACTTCCCACCCCCTTGCAACTCCTCAGTCTGGGTCCTGACACTCCCATTTGCCCAAAGTTTCTGCCATGTCCCCACATCCACACCTGCCCAAATGACTGTAGAGCTGCTTAGCGTAACACCCGCATTCCCACGGGACCCAGAAGTTCTGTAGGCCCAGTCTACTGTTAAAAGATATCTCCCCTAAACTCTGCTATAGCACCCCTGCCTGGTGCCTCTCTCCCACCTGACCCAGCTGGTGCTCCACAGTCATGCCTGCCCAAGTACCCTTGTAGATACCTGAACGTGTGCCTCACACTCAAACATGCTCTGGCATCCCTGTACTTACACTGACTGGCACCTCATACTCACACCTTCTTCATCTGCCCTGTAGCGACCCAGGCTGGTGCCCCGCACCCCCACCTGCCCCAGCTGTCCCTAGCTACCAGGTCAATGCCCTGCATTCACACCTGCCCCACCTGTCCTGTGGTTACACAGTTTGTTGCCCCACACTCAAACCTGCCCCAGCTGTCCTGTAGCTACCCAGGCTGATGCCCCACATTCAAACCTGCCCCAGCTGTCCTGTAGCTAACCAGGCTGGTGCCCCACATTCAAACCTGCCCCAGCTGTCCTGTAGCTACCCAGGCTGGTGCCCCACATTCAAACCTGCCCCAGCTGTCCTGTAGCTACCCAGGCTGGTGCCCCACATTCAAACCTGCCCCAGCTGTCCTGTAGCTACTACCAGGTTGATGCCCACACTCACCTTCCCCAGCTGTCCTGTAGCTACCCAGGCTGGTGCCCGACCCTCAAACCTTCTTAAGGTGTGCTGTAACTACCCAGCTGGTGCCGGATGCTCAAACCATCCCCAGCTGTCTTGTAGCTACCCAGGCTGGCGCCCTGCACTCTCACCTGCCCCAGCTGTCCCGTGGCTACCCAGGCTGGTGCCCCGCACTCAAACCTGCCCGAGCTGTCCCATAATTATCCAGGCCAGTGCCCTGCACTCAAACCTGCCCCAGCTGTCCTGTGTCTACCCAGGCTGGTGCCCGACACTCACACCTGCTCTAGCTGTCCTGTAACTACCCAGACTGGTGCCCAACATGCAAACCTCGAGCTGTGCCCCACACTCAAACCTCCCCCAGCTGTCCCATGGATACCCAGACTCATGCTCGACACTCAAAATCTCCACAAGCTGTCCTGTAGCTACCCAGGCTGGTGCCTGACACTGTCACCTGCCCCAGCTGTCCCGTGGCTACCCAGGCTGGTGCCCTGCACTCAAACCTTCCTGAGCTGTCCCATAATTACCCAGGCTAGTGTCCCACATTCCCACCTGCCCCAGCTGTCCCGTGGCTACCCAGGCTGGTGCCCCGCACTCCGACCTGCCCCAGCTGTCTTGTAGCTGCCCAGGCTGGCGCCCTGCACTCCCACTTGCCCCAGCTGTCCTGTAGCTACTCAGCTACTCAGGCTGGTGGCCCATACTCCCACCTGCCCCATGTCTCCTGTAGCTGCCCAGGCTGGTGCCCCGCACTCCCACCTGCCCCAGCTGTCCTGTAGCTACCCATGCTGGTGCCCCGCACTCCCACCTGCCCCAGCTGTCCTGTAGCTGCCCAGGCTGGCGCCCTGCACTCCCACCTGCCCCAGCTGTCCTGTAGCTGCCCAGGCTGGCGCCCTGCACTCCCACCTGCCCCAGCTGTCCTGTAGCTACCCAGGCTGGTGCCTGACACTCAAACCTTTTCCAGCTGTCCCATGGCTACCCAGGCTGGTGCCCCACACTCCGACCTACCCCAGCTGTCCTGTAGCTACTCAGACTGGTACCTGACACTTCCACCTGCCCCAGCTGTCCCGTGGCTACCAGGCTGGTGCCCCTCACTCCCACCTGCCCCAGCTGTCCTGTAGCTACCCAGGCTGGTGCCCCTAACTCTTACGTGCCCTAGCTGTCCCGTGGCTACCCAGGCTGGTGCCCCACACTCTCACGTGCCCTAGCTATCCTGTAGCTACCCAGGCTGGTGCCTGACCCTCAAACCTTCCCCACCTGTTCTATAACTACCCAGGCTGTGCCCTGCACTCTCACCTGTCCCAGCTCTCCTGTCACTACCCAGGCTGGTACCTGACATTCCCACCCGCTCTAGCTGTCCAGTGGCTACCTAGGCTGGCGCCCCAACTCGAGCCTTCCCCAGCTGTCCCGTGGCTACCCAGGCTGATGCCCCGCACTCAAACCTTCCCCAGGTCTCCTGTAGCTACCCAGGCTGGTGCCCTGCACCCCCACCTGCCCCAGCTGTCCTGTAGCTACCCAGGCTGGTGCCCCACATTCAAACCTGCCCCAGCTGTCCTGTAGCTACCCAGGCTGGTGCCCTGCACTCCCACCTGCCCCAGCTGTCCTGTAGCTACCCAGGCTGGTGCCCCACATTCAAACCTGCCCCAGCTGTCCTGTAGCTACCCAGGCTGGTGCCCCACATTCAAACCTGCCCCAGCTGTCCTGTAGCTACCCAGGCTGGTGCCCCGCACTCAAACCTTCCCCAGGTCTCCTGTAGCTACCCAGGCTGGTGCCCCACACTCCCACCTGCCCCAGGTCTCCTGTAGCTACCCAGGCTGGTGCCCCACACTCCCACCTGCCCCAGCTGTCCCGTGGATACCCAGGCTGGTGCCCTGCACTCTAACCTGCCCCAGCTGTACCTGTAGCTACCCAGGCTGGTGCTCCGCAATCCCACCTGCCCCAGGTCTCCTCTAGCTACCCATGTTGATGCCCTGCATTCCCACCTGCCCCAGCTGTCCATTAGCTACCCAGGCTGGTGCCCCACACTCCCACCTGCCCCAGGTCTCCTGTAGCTACCCAGGCTGGCGCCCCACACTCAAACCTTCCCTAGGTCTCCTCTAGCTACCCATGTTGATGCCCCACACTCCCACCTGCCCCAGCTGTCCTGTAGCTGCCCAGGCTGGTGCCCCGCACTCCCACCTGCCCCAGCTGTCCTGTAGCTACCCAAGCTGGCGCCCCACACTCAAACCTTCCCCAGCTGTCCTGTAGCTACCCAGACTGGTGCCCCACACTCAAACCTTCCCTAGGTCTCCTGTAGCTCCCTAGGCTGGTGCCCCACACTTCCACCTGCCCCAGGTCTCCTCTAGCTACTCAGGCTGGTGCCCCGCACTCCCACCTGCCCCAGCTGTCCCGTGGCTACTCAGGCTGGTGCCCTGCACTCTAACCTGCCCCACCTGTCCTGTAGCTGCCCAGGCTGGTGCCCCACACTCAAACCTCCCCAGGTATCCTGTAGCTACCCAGGCTGGTGCCCCACACTTCCACCTGCCCCAGCTACCCAGGCTGGTGCCCCACACTCAAACCTTCCCCAGATGTCCTGTAGCTCCCTAGGCTGGTGCCCCACACTTCCACCTGCCCCAGCTGTCCTGTAGCTACCCAGGCTGGTGCCCCGCACTCAAACCTTCCCCAGGTCTCCTGTAGCTACCCAGGCTGGTGCCCCACACTCCCACCTGCCCCAGGTCTCCTGTAGCTACCCAGGCTGGTGCCCCACACTCCCACCTGCCCCAGCTGTCCCGTGGATACCCAGGCTGGTGCCCTGCACTCTAACCTGCCCCAGCTGTACCTGTAGCTACCCAGGCTGGTGCTTCCGCAATCCCACCTGCCCCAGGTCTCCTCTAGCTACCCATGTTGATGCCCTGCATTCCCACCTGCCCCAGCTGTCCATTAGCTACCCAGGCTGGTGCCCCACACTCCCACCTGCCCCAGGTCTCCTGTAGCTACCCAGGCTGGCGCCCCACACTCAAACCTTCCCTAGGTCTCCTCTAGCTACCCATGTTGATGCCCCACACTCCCACCTGCCCCAGCTGTCCTGTAGCTGCCCAGGCTGGTGCCCCGCACTCCCACCTGCCCCAGCTGTCCTGTAGCTACCCAAGCTGGCGCCCCACACTCAAACCTTCCCCAGCTGTCCTGTAGCTACCCAGACTGGTGCCCCACACTCAAACCTTCCCTAGGTCTCCTGTAGCTCCCTAGGCTGGTGCCCCACACTTCCACCTGCCCCAGGTCTCCTCTAGCTACTCAGGCTGGTGCCCCGCACTCCCACCTGCCCCAGCTGTCCCGTGGCTACTCAGGCTGGTGCCCTGCACTCTAACCTGCCCCACCTGTCCTGTAGCTGCCCAGGCTGGTGCCCCACACTCAAACCTCCCCAGGTATCCTGTAGCTACCCAGGCTGGTGCCCCACACTTCCACCTGCCCCAGCTACCCAGGCTGGTGCCCCACACTCAAACCTTCCCCAGATGTCCTGTAGCTCCCTAGGCTGGTGCCCCACACTTCCACCTGCCCCAGCTGTCCTGTAGCTGCCCAGGCTGGCGCCCCGCACTCCCACCTGCCCCAGCTGTCCTGTAGCTGCCCAGGCTGGTGCCCCACACTCCCACCTGCCCCAGCTGTCCTGTACTACCCAGGCTGGTGCCCCGCACTCCCACCTGCCCCAGCTGTCCTGTAGCTGCCCAGGCTGGCGCTCTGCACCCCCACCTGTCCCAGCTGTCCTGTAGCTACCCAGGCTGGCGCTCTGCACCCCCACCTGCCCCAGCTGTCCTGTAGCTGTCTGCAATGACGTTGTTCTCGTACCTTTACCTGCTCTAGTGCTCTTTACTCCGGTATCCGTGTAGCTGCTCAGCGTCACCCACTGACTGCTGTCTGCCTCTCTCTTGCCCGAGCTGCTAAGCTGGAGCCTCAGTTTCCTGCCTGACGCTTGGGACCTGCTGTTGTCCACCTGTAGCAGCCGAGCCTGTAGTGGCTGAGCGGCTGTCGTTTCCCAACTTGGTTCCCTGCACTTCTCAGCCTGGATCCGCCTCTTCCCTCCACAGTCACTACAGTGGCCCAGCTGCTCTTCCATGCTCTGGGGCTCCTCCGCCTACTTGCCTCACCTTCTTCCAGCTTGGTTTTGGCTTCACTGCTCACATCAGCTCTGCAGATTTGAGCCCTCATCCCCGGACCACCCGCCCTCCCTCCTTGGGTTTAGGGCCTCAGTGATGAGCTCCTGGACCCTGCAGGCCATGTCTTCCCCTCGCACTCACTGCTCTCAGCGATGCCGGCCGCTTCCTTTGCTCCTCTGGGTCCCCTTTGTTCAGCAGGGCAGCCGCCCTGCCCCAGCCTCTAGGACAGGTCCCGTCCTCTCCTCGGGTCTCCTGCTCTGTCTCGTGCCTCTTTGAGGTGACTCTGGTCAGCTGTGGAGATGTGCGACGCTGAGGTCCGGGGTGCGCCTGTGCTCTGGCCCTACCGGATCCGGGGCCCTGTCTGGTCGACACCTGGCAACAGCCACCCCGACCCTCACCCCCCATAGTGGGCCTTTTTGTGGCGGCTCTTGTCTTATCCTGCCTGACGCTTGGTATCTTCTGGCTGCTTAGGTCTGGAAGGACCTCGTAGAGAACGCCAGTCTCTGTGACCCTCTTGCCCTGTGGCCCCTCCCTTCTGTTCCTACTAATGTGTGGGCGCCGTGACAGAGGCTGCACCTCTTTCTGCTCTGGTTCCCACCTTGTAGTAAGCTGAGCTCTGAGATGAGTCTTGTCTTTTCAGGAGCCACAACCCTGCCCCAGAGGTGTGGACGGAACCCCCACCCCCACAACTGTACACAGACTCAGAACGGGATTGAAACTGGGCGGCACGTGGCGCTTCCTGAAGTTCCTCTTTCGTCTGGGGGTTTCTATGTCAGAGGATTGGGGGGAGTCCAGATCAGGCTGAGGCCCTCTTGTGTGGATGCATGGGGGGTGGGTGACCCCCAAGACTCAGAGGAGCAAACAGAAAGCCTGGTTGTCACCTCCAGTTCTGTTGGGGTCTCTGCACTAGCTGAGGTGGAGAGTTTAAGCCCACTGCATCCTGTCTGCTCGCTGGAGCCGCTCACTCAGGTCTGACCTTGGTGTAGACTTGGTGGCAATGTTTTGCCATGAAGTCTCCTTGGTGCTGCCTTAGGAGATTCCAGATGAGTCTGACTCATGGAGAACAGTGGGGCTGAGGGCAGGGGAGGAGGGCACAGTGCAGCAGGATGGGGGAGAGAAGAAGCTCAGATACATGGGGGCTTGGCTGCAGAGAGAACCCGTGCTGGAGGCCAAGGGCGGCCTGGGCTAGCCTAAAAGGAGCCCTAGTCAGGGACGTTTTCTTGGACTGGCCTGTTGAAGGAAACAGGGGCTGCAGCTCAAGGCCTCAGGCCCCAGTCAGCTGCCCGGACTCCAGCTCAGTGGATCCCAGAGAGGGGAGAATGGGACACGTTGAGAGTCTGAGCTGGAGGTGCAGAGGCGGGGCTCATGGGTGGGTAAGGCAGTGGGGCCCTGGTGCGAAGGGAGTGGGCCCGTGGTTTTTTTTTTTTTTAACATTTTTTATTATCTCTGCTCATACAAACTTAATAGGTACACCGGTTCCCTCCCTCCCTCCTCCTCCCCCTGACCCCTCTGCTCACCCTCCCCTTACCCCTCCCTCCCCACCCCCCAGTGCCTCTCCTCCCCCAATCCCCAGAGCATCCTTTAATGAGCATGCCAAACTCTCCTCTGGGTCCTCTTCTCCAATGACGTACAAGGACCCAGCGGCATTTCCCTGAACCATTTCCTTTGTTCCCCTTAAGCATAGGAACACTGCTGTGGCTGCCAATCCCTTGCCTCCAAGGATCTTGGTGCTTTTAGCAAATGCTAGACTTTGTGGGGTCAATAGTGTGTTGGACATTGTGCAGGGCATGCAAAGTCCAATTATGATTGCTTCGGCCCTAGCTTGTGTGGAGTATCTTGCATATCATTGCTCCTCCCATCCTTGTGCTCTTACACTCTTACCACCCCCTCTTCCGCAAATGTCCCTGAGCTTCAGGATGGGGAGAGATTAGGCTGGCCTAGTTCTAGGTGGTTGATATAGAGTCTCTGAAGTTCTGGATTGTGGTTTGTTGATTTTTTTTTTTCAGTTTTGCTGCTCCTGCAATGCCCTTCACTCCATCCCGATGGGTATTGGATGTCACCCCTTGGCCAGAGATACAAAGCTGTTAAACTAGAGTCTTGTTATAAGAGTATATTTAAAGATAGATGTAATAAAAGTAGGAAACCACAGTGAGGGAGGGGTCAATCACCCATTTGCAAAATGGTTACTTCTTATCTGCCAGACTATATGCCCTCCCCTTTTGGTGAGATCACACCCCCTCAGTTGTAAATGATCAGGAAGGAAAATCTGTGAACTTAACCAGGTGTCTCATTACTTACTTGCAGTCCTTGATGGAGGCCTATTGTCTCTGCTGTAACATGGTCCCCTCTCTCCTTGTTTCTGGTGTGGCCCTCCTATCCCATCACTCGTGTTCATACTCCTTGCAATTACTGTATTACAAAGATTTATTGTTGAGTATCTCTAGGTGGACTGGGTGGGTTTGGTACTAGGAGCCACCTATTAGGGAGTACATACGGCACTTAATTTTCTGGGTCTGGGATATTTCACTCAATATAATTGTTTCTAATTCCATCCATTTCCTGGCAAATTCCAGTAATTCATCATTTTTGATGGCTGAGTAGTACTCCATTGTATAGATGTACTACATTTTCCTTATCCACTCGTCAATGTTGGACATTTGGGTTGATTCCATGACTTTGCTATTGTAAACAGTGCTGCCATGAACATGGTCGTGCTGGTGCTATCGAGGTGAACCTCTGCTGCATGGGGGTTATTCCCAAAAGTGGAATCGCAGGGTCATATGGCATTTCAATCTTTAATTTCTTTAAGAATCTCCAGACGGCTCACCAGAATGGCTGTATGAGCCTGCATTCCCACCAGCAATGTAGGAGAGTTCCCCTCTCTCCACATCCTCTCCAGCATTTGGTGTTGTTCGTATTGTGGATTTTTGCTATCTTGACCGGGGTGAGATGATATCTCAGGGAAGTTTTGATTTACATTTCCTGATGGTTAAAGAAGTGGAGCATTTTTAAAGATATTTGTTAGACATTTTAATTTCATCCCTAGTAAAGTTTCTTTTAAGTTCCAGTGCCCATTTTTTAATTGGGCCATTAATTTCTTTGGTGTTTAGTTTTCTAAATTCTTTGTGCTCTCTGGATAATAGAGCTCTATCAGATATGTGGTCAGTGAAAATTTTTCTCCCATTCTGTGGGTTGCCTTTGAGCTCGTGTGACAATCTCTTTATCTGAACAGAAGCTCTTTAATTTCATAAGATCCCAACTGTTGAGAGTTGGTAGCAGTGACTGTGCCATTGGATGTTTGTTTAGGAACTGTTGGCCTAGCCCAATCAGCTTGAGGGAGTTCCCTACCCTTTCAACTATGGTTTTTATAGTCTCTGTGGGCCGGTGTTTCTGAGTGTCAGAATACCTTAAATTCAAAGGTGCTGTATTGCTGCAAAGAGAAATGGGAATTTCCCTGAGGCCTGGAGGGATTGGCCTCCTGCAAGGGAGAAGGCCGAGTGTGGTGTGAGAAGTAGAGGAGAGGAGGTGGAAGTGGAGGCCGAGTCCTTCAGAGCCCTCAGGAAGAATGCCTTGTAAGGAACAAGGAGCAGGGAGTCAGCCAGGGAGGTCAGGCCAGGCCAGGGTCACCTATGCTGGGAGCGTACAGCATGGGGGTTCTAAAGGTGAACCTCAGAAGCAGGGAGGAAAACCCGAGGGTGCAGGGGGCCAGTGTTTGCAGCATAGGCCAGGCTGAGGAGGAGGCTCCTTGAGTCTGGGTTAGGACACGATCAGGAAACATCTCTCTACCTGCGCTGGGTCTCCTTGGCTTAGTGTTAGCTCTTGGAGACACAGCCTGTGGGGCAAGGGTCAGGACTCTGGACATAGAGAGCTTAGGGGTCTCAAGAACAGCTGCCAGTCATGCCAAGCACAAAGAAGTCAGACAATGGATGAGAAACTTCCAGGGCAGCAGGAACGGAGCTGCAGGGCGGCGGGAGCGGAGGTGCAGGGCGGCGGGAGCGGAGGTGCAGGGCGGAGGGAGCGGAGGTGCAGGGCGGAGGGAGCGGAGGTGCAGGGCGGAGGGAGCGGAGGTGCAGGGCGGAGGGAGCGGAGGTGCAGGGCGGCGGGAGCGGAGGTGCAGGGCGGCGGGAGCGGAGGTGCAGGGCGGCGGGAGCGGAGGTGCAGGGCGGCGGGAGCGGAGCGCAGGGCGGCGGGAGCGGAGCGCAGGGCGGCGGGAGCGGAGGTGCAGGGCAGGTAGCACCCAAGAAAGGGCGTTTCTGTCCCTGGAGACCTCCGTGATGTGCTGCTCAAAGGCACAGGAGTTGCAGGCTGTAGGGAGGTGCACTGCAGAGCCACCCCAGAGCCTTCAGGAGTGTCTGGCAAGGTGCTGAGCTTAGAATGCACCGGCCGGGCAGAACCTGCCCAGCCTGTTGGCAAAGAGGGCGCAGGTGAGGCTGGGGGCCTTTAGGAGGGCACCAGATGCCTAGTTACTGGACTATGTGTGAACCTTGCAGTGTTCTGGGGCCCGGGAGGGTTGAAGACCAAGGGTACCCAGGAGCCCGGGTCTAGCCTTGCCTGACACATGCTCCCTTGTCCCTTCCTTGCAGCCAGCACCACGGCGCCAACCGTCTTCCCTCTGGCACCTGGCTGTGCGGGCACGTCCACCTCCACAGTGACCCTGGGCTGCCTGGTCAGTGGCTACTTCCCTGAGCCAGCGACCGTGACCTGGAACTCTGGAGCCCTGTCCAGCGGCGTGCGCACCTTCCCAGCCGTCCTGCGGTCTGGGCTGTACTCCCTCGCCAGCTCCGTGACTGTGCCCACCAGCACCTGGCCCAGCCAGACTGTCACGTGCAATGTAGCCCACCCGGCCAGCAGCACCAAGGTGGACAAGACCATTGGTAAGAGAATGCCCAGGGGACTGAGGGGTCCACTGGAGGTCAGGATCAGGTCAGCCTCCTGCCCAAACTAGGCTTGGCAGAGCCTGTGAAGGTGGTCTCAACACAGGACAGCAGGGGCTCCTGACTGCCAGTCTCCTAGAGGGCATGCATCTCCCCATGCCTCTCCCACTCAGGGATGGTCCTCTCGGATGGATGTCTATGTCCCGCATCCTGGACACACAGAGGTGGACAGAGGTCTTGGTTCTGCCAAGGGTCACATTTAGGGGCTTCACCAGGGTCAATCTCTCCCCTCCTCCAGCTTGCTTCTCTCTCTCTCCTCCAAACCCCAGTCACACTCAGCCTTCTCTCTACAGAACCCAGCGGCCCTGTGCCCAGCGGCCCCGTGCCCCACCCAACCTCCTGTCCGGAGTGCAGAGGTGAGTCACCAGCTTTCACTCCCCAGAACTGTGAAGGGGATGTGTGTTCCAGGCAACCCTACGTCTGAGGGTGGTCCAGCTGCTGATTCATCTTCATCTCTCTTCACCAGGCTGTGAACCCCTGGTGGTCTGTCCATCTTCATCTTCCCCTCAAAACCCAAGGATGCACTCATGATCTCCCTGACCCCCAAGATCACATGTGTGGTAGTGGATGTGAGCCAGGAGGAACCCGACGTTCAGATCACCTGGTCTGTGGACAACGTGGACGTGAGCACAGAGCAGACGCAGCTCCGAGAGGTGCAGAGCAACAGCACCTTGCGCGTGGTCAGCGTCCTCCCCATCCTGCACCAGGACTGGCTGAAGGGCAAGGAGTTCAAGGGCAAGGTCAACAACAGCACCTTGCCGGCTCCCGTTGAGAGAACCGTCTCCAAAGTCAGAGGTGGAGCTGTGGGGACAGGCGGGGTGGGCTGGGATGCAGCCAGAGCTTGGTGTGGACAGCCTTAGCCATGACCTCTGTGCTGATCTCTCACCCCACAGGACAAGTACGGGTGCCAGACACCACACCCCTATCTCAGGACCAGAGCAACAGCAAGGTCAGTTTGACCTGCCTGATCATGGACTTTTACCCTGAGGACATTGAGGTGATGTGGTTTAGCGACGGGCAGCCAGAGAACCACAAGAACACCTAACCTGTGCTGAATCTACTGGGTCCTACCTCTCTACTGCTAGCTCACTTTGGACACAGAAGGGAAACCTTTATACTTGTTCTGTGGTGCCTGAGGCTTTGCACAAGTGCTATGTGCACAAGTGCTTCTTTTGGTCTCTGGGTAGATGAGCCCTGTGCGATGAACCCTCTGGGTCTATGGGGCGCTTACACCTGTCCCCAGTCTTCCTTGATAAAAATAAACACCTGGTGTCACCCTGGGACCTGGGGAGACTCCTGGTTTCTTTGGACTCACTGAGCCCACCTCATGCCCAGGTCATAGAATGTGGGGTTTATTGAGGGTTTGGGTGTAGTTGGTTCTACAATGTCAGACCCATAGCACTTGGGTCTTGACCAATACAGGCTTCTGTCTGACATTCCCATAAGCCGGCTCAGGCTCTATGGCGGGCTGGGACATTTCCCTAAGAACCCACAAAGGAAAGAAGCACTGAGAACACACTATCCCCTTCTTGGCTTCCTAACTTCTTGTCCGAGTGTGTCTCTGTGTGCAGTCAGGGTGGACAGAGGACTCTCAAATCCAACATGACGAGCACAAGCAACCTTGCCTGGCTTCCCCCCACTCCTGTGTGGGCAAGGTTATTCACCTACTTGACACCTTCTACTGTGTTCCAAAATAGTGGAGGTGCTCTGGCTACCCAGGGGAGGTATTGTCCAGATATTCACATGTACATTAGAACCAGCAAATGACGTTGGCATTATTTGCTCACAGTGCACCTGCACACATCCATATGTGCTTAATTACTGGGGCATCCCACCTCCCATGTCTGTGCATGCATGCCGGCCTGTGAAGGCTGTGTAGCACCCATCATCTTAGGCACCTGTATCCTTCACCAATGCTCATAATTTGGTTGTCCAGTCTAATCCTAAGTCCTCGGGCCCCTGCTTCTATCCTACACATAGAAGACACCACCACGTTGCCGTGTGGCTGTCTTCCCAGTATGGGCCTTCTCTGTCATCGGGCAGTGCCAGGCATGGTGCCACCACCACTCTGGTCCTCTTGACTCAGGGTCAGGAGATAACAGTCTCACAGCCACTGTCTATGGAGGTCACAGCCAGCCCTGGTTCTGAGGGACCAGACAGACAGAGACCTGGTGCTGCTCTAGCTGAGTCTCAGGTATTTGACAGTGTCCAGGGCTAGAGTTAGAGTAAGTGGAGAAACTGAGGCCGCTGGCCCAGAGAAAGTGGAAGGGAGCTGGCCCAGGGCAGGACTGCTGGCCACTGGCCCAGATGGTCCTCTCTCCTGAGCCTCCCCACTGACCCTGCCACACAAGGAGCCCCCACAGCCCCACCGTGCGGGGACACACACTGAACACCCCTCTCTGTCCAGGACTGGGCCTGGATGAGACCTGTGCCGAGGACCAGGACGGGGAGCTGGACGGGCTCTGGACGACCATCACCATCTTCATCACCCTCTTCCTGCTCAGCGTGTGCTACAGCGCCACCGTCACGCTCTTCAAGGTCGGCCACCCTGCCTGCCCTGCTCCCCCGTCCCTGGTGTTCTGCTGTTGCCATGTGGCCCTGAGCTCGTGCCAAGCCGTCCCCACACTGCCCCGTGCCATCTCCAAGCCACCCCCACACTGCCCCGTGCCATCTCCAAGCCGTCCCCACACTGCCCCGTGCCATCTCCAAGCCGCCCCCACACTGCCCCGTGCCATCTCCAAGCCGCCCCCACACTGCCCCATGCCATCTCCAAGCTTCCCCACACTGCCCCGTGCCATCTCCAAGCTGCCCCCACACCCCCCATGCCATCTCCAAGCCGCCCCCACACTGCCCCGTGCCATCTCCAAGCCGTCCCCACACTGCCCCGTGCCATCTCCAAGCCATCTCCACACTGCCCCGTGCCATCTCCAAGCCATCTCCACACTGCCCCGTGCCATCTTACTGTCCTGCATTGTTGCCATGAAGTCTCCTGCCCACTCCCCGTCTCTTGCCTTCCCCAAGCTGTTCTCATACCATTCTACATTGTGCCTATGCCTCTTGTTCTTTTTTAAAAGTATTTTATTTATTTATTTATTTATTTAGTTATTTATTTATCTATCTATCTATCTATCTATCTATTTATTTATTTATTTAGTATGTGTGTGAGAGAGCACTATGTGTCCCTGTGGAGACTCAAGGGTGACTTTGGGAATCCTTCTGGATTGCTTCTACCTCCTTCCTTCGCTCTGGGATTTCCCAAACTCTGCCCACTATAGCCGGAAGTGCAGGCCACTGCCGTTTCTGCCTGGCATTTGTATGTGGGACCTGGAATCTGAACTTTCCACTTGAAAGACAGAGTCTTAATTCCTGAGCCACCTCTCCAGCTCCTATGCTTCCTGTTCTGTCTTTATCTTGCTTCCCCTACCTGTTCACACACTGTCCAACTACTGTTCCCTCACTATCCCCCACTCTGTCCTCATCCTGGTCACTACACCATCCTCAAACTCTCACCTGTTTTAGGGCCCATGGGCAGGCAATTTTCCTTGTTCATCTAGAGAATGGAGTACACTCTTCATCTGTCTTTCCTAGCAGGTGAAGTGTATCTTTTCCTCTGTGGTGGAGATAAAAGGGTCGATCACTCCCAAATGCAGAAATACCATGGAGCGGAGAGCCTGGGCCACATTCTCTGATGGACCCAGAGCTCATCTGCAGGCCCTGCAGGACCCTGTGCATCCTTCCAAACAACCCCACTGAAGTCACACTGTCCTCTCGCCTAGGGTCCTCTGACCCATGACTCTCGGATGCTGTCACCCTCAGTGTTTTCCCCTTTGAATGACCATGTGGACAATAGGCTTGACCTGGACTGAAGCTATAGGGCTCTCTGTTGTCCCTCCATAGAAGCACAAAGACATCTGAGCCTGTGGTCAGGTGAAGTCCACCTTGGAGGCAATACTGTGTACACCGTCTAGTCAAATGCAGGGTGTTCTGAAGAAAGCAGAAGTGTTCAGACCCTCAGCAGGAGCTATCTTCTATGAAAGCCGGGAAGCACAGGGCTGCCATGACCCAAAGGAAGCCCCAGGAAGGACTGTCACTTACTGCCCGTCCAGGCTTCTTCCCAGACTTCTGTAAACCTGGGGTGAGGAGCTGCTCTGTTTCTCAGGCTGTGGGGCTGGACCCACCCGTAAGACGGTGCTGTGAAGACCTTTCTCCCCACCACCTACTCTCCTGCTGGATTCTCAGGGAGGGGCTCAATCCACAGACACTGCTGACTCCATCTTCTCGGGACCAGGACACTGCCAGGCCTGACTGCACTCCAGGGAGAGACTCCGAGGAAGGCTTTGGCTGTGTGGCAGAGTCCTGGCAAGTGCAGGTACAGAAACCACTTAGGTAGGGACTGTGGCACATCCCCAGTTAGAGTGCCCTGGCTGCTGGGTGAACCTTAGAGGAAGAAAGAGGCTTCCCTTGGGAGGAGGGAGATGCAGGGAGAACAGGCAAGTGAGCGGAACCAGAACAAGCCGTGACTCATAAACCATGTCCCTGTGACTCTACATTTTCTAGGGAGGGCCTGTGTTGTACAATCGCCCAAGACAGGGTCACCAACGAGGATCAAACATTCAAAACAAGAGTGTGAGGGGACATTTCAAACCATGTTCTACCTCTTACTCTCATAAACTCAAGGCTAGGTGATAAAGCAAAATGCATTCAGTCAAGATCAAAAGTCCCCTGATGTAGTGCTTATTCTTGTCCGTTGCTATGAGACAACACTCAAACTCAAGTAACTTAAAGGGAGAAGGAGATTTATTCAGCTTATGGTTCCAGAGAGGAGATACTGTCCATTATGGTGGGAAAGACATGACTGGTTGGCAGAAGCTAGAGGCAACCTAAATCATGTCCATCGAAGAGGATGTGTACTGCAAAACTGCCAACTACAAGAGCAGATCTCTTCCAGGATGGTGGGGCTAATTAACCTCAAGACCCACCCTTGTGACCGTCTTTCTCCAGCAAGGCTCCACCTCTTAAGGGTGTCATGACCATTCCAAACAACTAAAGATTTGAACACGTGAGCCTGTTGGGGGAGGGGGCAACTCACATTTCAAACCATAACACTTGGTGTTATGATAAACCTGAGTGAGAGCTGCAAACTCTTGGCTTTTAGAATATACATTTATAAAGATGTCTGTCTAAATAAGAAAAATCTGCCTAAGGGTTTAAGCAAAGTTTCTAAGGTTACAAATATAACTTCCTGTGGTCACATTTGAAGATACTAAAATTCTAAGCTCAAAATTCAATACCCTAAGGTAAAACTAATGCCTGGTTCTCTGTTTATAGGTATAAGATTTTTAATTAATATTGACCTAACTAGAAAGCAAATGCTACAAATACAACATCTATTTCCTACTACTTTCATCTCACTAGGCCAGACAAAACAAAGTATTTCCATCACATGTCATATGTAAATGCTGTGTCAGGTACAGAGGACAAAAAGCATATATAACAGAGATGGATCATTATGGATAGTGATTTAATATGATCAGAAATTTCTTTCTTAATGGCTCTGTGAGCTAGCTACTTCTCTCTCCTCATGACCAATCATCTGCCTATTACTCAGCCTTTGTCATAGTTAGGCACAGGTGTCAACTTGACAGTTGAGGGTTTGGGTTCTGGGCACATTTGTGGAGAACTAGTGGTTGAGTTAAGCCCAGAGCAAACCTTCAAGAGATTGTCTGGTTGATGGGAAGGTCCAGGTGGAGGATTAGGCCCAGGAATAAAATACAAAGAGCTGGTTGAGAGAGTTGGCATCCTTGTATACATTTGGCCTGACATGCTGGTCTGGCAAGTAAGGATCATCTCTCATCCATTATGTCGAGATGGTGTGGCCAGTTCCTTGGGCCCTGGTGTTGGTGCATGCTCTCCTGTCAAGCTGGAGTACGAACTATAAATGGAGTATCATAAGAAAATAAACCCCTTGTTCCCTTGAGCTATTTAATGGTGATTGTACCAGCTATGCAGGTGAACTGCAACAGCCTTATACACACCAGATACTAGGACTGAGCCTTTACTATGATGTGGGACCTCAGATAATAATACGTAGCCCCCACATGCACAAAACTGTGATGCTTGGCCAACATGGGGAAATGTGCATGCAGGTTCCTGAAAAGAAGTTACTATATCTGCAAGGTTGATTGACTTTATCAGAACTTCTATGAAGTGGAGAGACCTGGAATGTTGCAAGTCTACAGCCAGATTAACTTGGGTCTAACTTTAGTCCCTGTAATTGCCATTTATAACCTTCCTATATACATTACCTAACATTCTGGTGGCTATTATGTAGAAAGACTATGAACAAAGGGAAATCCATCTTGTAAACTGGGCTCACCCCATAAGGGCTAGATGAATAATTTCAACCAGGTCATTTACAAGGTTAGTTTATCTAAAGATCTTGGTATGCTTGCTGATCCTGGAATTGCCCTTAGAAAACACCAGGTATTCTCCCAACAACGGCTAGCTGCTTCCCTTGGCTTCTTACATTCTGCTTGGCTTAAGTAATAGAGAATTACCTAAAGGAAATCCCCAAACCAGAATGTGGTTTTACTGTTGTATTAGTTACTCTTAGCTATTGCTGTGAGAGAACACCCAAAGTCAAGCAACTTATGGGAGAAAAGGAGATTTATTTAGTTTATGGTTCCAGAGGGGAGAAACAGTCTCTCAAAGTGGAGGCGGCATGGCTGGCTGGCCAAAGCTGGAGGAGGCTAAGTCACTGCAGACATTTTGGAAGCTGAGAGCTACAAGACTGCTTGCTTCAAAGGCAGGTTTCTCCTAGAGGTAGGGTGGGACTAATCCACCTCAAGGCCCACTCCTTGTGACTGCCTTCCTCCAGCAAGTCTCCACCTCTCAAGGTACCATGACCTTGCCAAACACATGAGACTGTGGGGGACACATTTCAAACCATGACACTCCACCCCTGCCCCTCACAGGCTCATTGTCATCTCATTATATAAACCATACTCAGTCCAACTTTAAAAGTGTTCATAAACTACATCAATAGTCCCAACACAGTCCAAAAGTCCAAAGTCCAAAGCCTCCTGTAAAATCAAGACACAAGTTACATACTTCCAACATACAATGGCACAGAATAAACATTCCCATTCCAAAAGGAAGGAATGGGGGCATATCCAGGAAAAATCAGTCCATAACAAGACTGAAAACCAGCAGGACAAACTCCAATTCTTGTGGCTCCAAGTCCAACAGGTGAGCCTCTGGTTGAAATCATCTCAGTTCCAAAGGGCTCTGGTTCTACCCCTCCAATGCAGCTGCCCATAGAACACATCACTCTTTTGGGCTGACTCCTCGCAGGGTAGACAGCTATCCTTGGCAGATGTACCATATTGTCTCTGGCATCTTTCACATCTTTACTTCTCAATGGCAAACCAGGCTTTAACTCCACAACACAAACTGCCCTTCTTGGGCTTCTAAACCGCAGACTTTCTGTCACATGCTGCTGGCTTCCATCATTTTTTGAAATCTTGGAGGAGGACTCCATGAATTCCTCCCTTTTGCATCCTTGATGCCTCTAAAACCAGAACCACATGGATGACTTTGCCAAGACTGGCCCCCTTGAATCACAGCTGATTCCGCTTTTCTATGTTGACCATGGGAAACCTCTTTGTTTACTCTGCTCCGGGATTCACAGGCTCCGCCCTACCAGGACCAGAAACGCAGGCCACCCCTGCTTCCATACGTGGGATCTAGGATCCGAACTCAGGACCTTCCGCCTGTAAGGCAGAAGCTTAACTCCTGAGCCATCTCTCCAGTCCCCAGGATTTGGATTCTTATGGGTGGGAGTCTTCTCTGAAAATCTTGCCCTCAAGCTAGGGCCTCTCCTATTATTCAATTTGAGAGCAGGCTTTGATTTACAAATGGAGCTAATCTCATTAACAGCTATTTTGGTCTCTGCTTCTTTCTTGGTTCAATTCTTTAAGTTTGGCATTGTATTTTTCATCATTAGATCTTACAGTTTTTGCTTCTTCCTGCCTGATTCTTTGCTCTTTTTTGTAACTCTGAAGACAACTAAGAAATAGCCATTTCACATTGTCAAGACGACATTGCTTTGAAATTTCTTCTGCCAAGCACTCCAGTTTAACTTCAGGCAAGCTTTCAGGATGAGGGCAAAACTTCACTAAACTGTCTGCCAGCATCTGGCTCCATGTATCACTCACCCAGTTGCAAACACAGTCTCTGTTTCCCTCTAGACCATAATGATAAGCTGGGTTTCCACTGTCTGTGTCTCTCACAGCATTGCTCTCCTCAAAGCTCTGACAAGAAAGGCCCATTTAGCCCATTGCCAAAACACAAAGACTTTCCCAGTACAAAGTCCCAAAGTTCTCCATATTTCTCCCAATGAGGCAGGATTAGAGCAGCCGTGCTGGGATTGGTCTCTAAAGGTCTTTCGAATTCCTGAAGGTCATCCCTCACTGCTGGAATCATCCTGAAGGAATACTCCTGCTGAGGAACTGACTCCAATCCTCCCAGAGATAAGATGGCCAACTTCTCTACAAAAGGATTATGGAGATGAGCTCTCCATATCAAACAACTTCATCTCTAGCCCACATGGTCCCAAGAGCAACTGGGCTGGGCCCCAATGGGAGTTAACCAATGAGAAAAAGCCAGTTTCCAGGTGTACCTAATAAGTTTGTATGAGCTGAAATAAAAAAAAAAAAAAGCCAGTTTCCTGGTCTTGCCTAGGTGTATAGATATACCTGGCCCTGGCAGCCATCTTTGGTGCCCTAGCCCCTCATGGCACTCTAGTTCTGGTTCCTTGCTCCTCATGGATTCCATGCCTAGGCTCCATGTGCTTCTCATGGCACTCCACGTCTGGAGTCCATAAGTTCCAACCTTTCCTCTCCTCTAATAAACTCTACCTTAATCCTCTGCATGTGTTATGCTTCCAACCTTTGACGACTCCGGAACACAAGAACCCTACAACATTGGGACGGTCCTGTCCCTGCAACATTTGGCACCCCGGATGGGACAGCTGAAAAGACCATTTTCCTGCAACACCAACAAACAGTTCCAAAGGCACATTAGCCACATCACAGCATTGGCCATACTTCTGGATACCAACTTCTCTCAGCTTCACAAACGACTTCATGTTGTGGTACCAGATGCCTTTAATCTCAAAGCAATATCCCACTACCCAGGACCAATTTCTGCAATGGTTACTCTTAACTATTGCTGTGAGAGAACACCCAAAGTCAAGCAACTTAAGGGAGAAAAGGAGATTTATTCAGCTTACAGTTGCAGAGGGAAGAAACAGTCTCTCAAAGTGGAGGTGGCATGGCTGGCTGGCCAAAGCTGGAGGAGGCTAAGTCACTGCAGACATTTTGGAAGCTGAGAGCTGTAAGACTACTTTCTGCAAAGGCAGACTTCTCCTGGAGGTAGGGTGACTAATCCACCTCAGGGTCCATGCCCGTGACTGCCAACAAGGCTCCACCTCTCAAGGCACCATGACCTTGCCAAACACATGAGACTGTGGGGGACACATTTCAAACCATGACAACTGTATAAAAGTCTGCTTTGAGAAATGGCTTGCTACAATTTGTACATTTGGAATACAAATTGCCCCATGCGGTCTGCTGGCCAGTGAATAAATCAACTTTCATTTGGAAGAGCTCATGTGTGGTGCTCACTCCTGATTGGTACCCTGCGACATTTGGGAACTCATCTGGTATCACCAGAAACTGAGAACCCAGACACAGGTGACAGGCTTGACCAAAAATAGGCTAAGGAAAGACTCATTCCTAGGAAGGGCATCACCTGAGAAGTTCCAGGTCTTCGCAACGGAAGCCTCTTTGAGATCTTGTAGCATCCCGATTACCTCAACCTGCCCACCACCATATATTGGGAAAACAATATGTTGTCTGGTTCTGACACCTCCAAAGCTCTGCAGAGGCACCTTCAGGGGACATCTGGGTAGACTGCATGCAGCTGGTGAACCCAGTGTCCAAGAGTTTGGGGCGGGACAACCCCAACTCTCTGGTTTCTAGAATCTGGAGAACGAATGTAAGAGAGTGTGGTGGTCATTATGTTTCCATTTCTGTCCATTTATCTGTCTGTTCACTATAAGTCTTCGTTCTCTGTTCTTAGGGTCATAGGTTTTTTTGATCAGACTCACAACTAGGGAAGGCCAAGGTCGTAGCTGGCTCCTCAAGCTTCATTCAAGGAGCTCTGCCCACCCCAACAATATGCTCCTACGCTCCAGATAAATCAGAGCGATAAAGAGACCAGGAGGGTTCATGACTTTCACTTCAGATCCACCCCCACTGCCACATACTCATGGTGGCACAGCTTATACTGAGATCAGACAGGTGCTGCCTGAGGCAGCCTCAGTTCCTCTTCTGCAATTAAGGGGAGCCCAACTGACAAGGCTCCACATCTCAGAATCTGCAGGAGGTTCTGACTCCCCCCAGCAAAGCCAGCACCCCTTTATGGTTCATGTCAGCAAGATGCCACTGCCAAAACCCCTTAGTGAGGACTGCTGATCCTGGGGCTTGCAACCCACTGGTGATACTAGGAACTGGGGGAAGTGTGTACCCCCTAACAGTATTCTGGAGTTCCCTCTTCTGGGAGCCAGGAAAGGACTTTGGAGTCCTGGGCTGGAATGCCCGGATGGGTAAGTCAACTCTCCCAGGGTAGACAGTCAGGAAGCTGGGGCAGCTTGATCACCCCACAAGAGATGTTTATTCCAAGCTCCTTGATGGTATTCTGAGGGGCAGAACTGGGTCTCTGTTAAGGAGCTTTGAAAATGCTCCAAAACAGAAAGGAATTGAAAATGGGAATATATAACTTCTGAATGATTGTTGAATGAGTACATATGTGAAGGACCGAATGTGGATGCTGCGTGGATGTTTCACATGTTTTGTCAGTCAGGAAACTACACAGTCTCACTGAGTTGTATGGTAAATTACTTAGTCCCAGACCTTGCAGCTACTGGATCTGAATGGGCTTTAATCTCTGGTTCTGTGGATTTCGTTGAAGCTTAGTGGGCACCCATCCTTCTGCCCAAAAGGGGACAGTGACAGATGACCAGATATAGGGTGTATGCATGTGGCTCTGCAAGTCTCCTTGAGAAGGACAGCCAGCTCTGTCTCCATTGTACCAAAAAGAAGGAAAGAAAGAAAGAAAGAAAGAAAAACAACCCAAAGCACAGGCTTCAGGCATCCATTTATACTTTTTAAAAATAATTTTATTTATTTATTTATTTATTTATTTATTTATTTATTTATTTATTTATTTATTTATTTCCACTCATTATTGACCCCTCAAAGTCTAGCATGGACTAAAGGCACTAGGATCCTTAGAAGCTAGGGATTGACAGCCACAATAGTGTTCCTATACTTATGGGGAACACAAGAGGAGTTCTAGGAAATGCCACTGAGTCCTTACATCTCATCAGAGAGGAGAGTCCAGAAGAAAGTTTGACATACACATTAAAGGATTCTCCAGGGATTGGGGGGAGGAGGTATTTATACTTTTTAGAGACTGATTTTTAGACAGTTTTAGCACAGATACATGCTGGCAAGGTCTTTGAAGGTCTTTGAAGCACTGTTGGAATTATCCTGAAGGAATACACCCTGTTAATCTGGAGGAACTGGTTCGAATCCCCCACAGAAATAAGGTCAGCAATGCCCCAACTCCTGGTTTATGAAAGAATATGGAGATGAGCTCTCCATTGCAGGTAAATTAAGTTCCTCAAAAGAAACAGTTGGACCATGAGGTTGGCCACAAGATTGGTTGGGCTGGGCCCTGATATGAACAGATGAATCAGATATAGGGGACCAAAAGCCCCCATCAGGTTTGCAGAAACTGGAACTGACCAATAAGGAAAAGCTATTTTTCCTGGCCTGCCTAACCCTATAAATACCCCTGACCTGTCATTCATCTTTGGCTCTCTTGTCCCTCATGGACTCCATGTCTATGTTATTTTCTGGTTCTTTTGCCCTCCATGGACTCCATGTCCATGAGTTGCATTCTTTCTGTCCTCTAATAAAATTTGCCTTAATCCTCTGCACATGTTCTGGTCTCAATCTTCGACTCCCAAACACAAAAACCTGGATGTGAACCCCACAATGATTTTACTGGCGTATGCCCTTGTGAGGGCTATTGATATCTGATAGTGACAGTCTGCGCATTCTCCAGGTGAGTGGAAACCCTTCTCGCTGAGACAGAGAAGACACATTCTCTGCTGGACGGAAGGCTCTCTACCAGGATAAAAAACACTTGAGGAGTAGCCCTGGTCTTAGCCAGGGAGATTTTTCCATGCCTGAAGTTCCAGTTTGCATTGAGTTAGATAACAGAGTTAGATAATGGGCTTCCATTTGTCAGCAAAGTTATCTAACAGGTTTCCAGAGCTGATGGGCTATCTTGGGACTGTAGACTTGGTATCATACCCAGTCACCTGGGTGAATGGTTATAATGAACAGAACTTTTTTTTTATTTCCATTCATACAAACTTAACAGGTACACCGGTCCTCTCCCTCCCTCCAACCTCCCACCGCCCTGTGCCCCCCTTTCCTCCCCCCTCCCTCCCTATCCCCCAGTGCCTCCCCCTCCCATCCCTGGAGCATCCTTTAATGTGCATGCCAGACTCTTCTTTGGGCCCTCCTCTCCGATGACGTACAAGGACCCAGTGGCATTTCCCTGAACCCTTTCCCGTGTTCCCCTTAAGCATAGGAACACTACTGTGGCTGCCAATCCCTTGCCTCCAAGGATCTTGGTGCCTTTAGCAGATGCTAGACTTTGTGAGGTCAATAGTGTGATGGACATCGCGCAGGGCATGCAAAGTCCAATTATGATTGCTTGGGCCCTAGCTTGTGTGGAGTATCTTGCAAATCATTGCTCCTCCCATCCTTTTGCTCTTATACTCTTACCGCCCCCTCTTCCGCAAATGTCCCTGAACTTCAGGATGGGGAGAGATTAGTCTGGCCTAGTTCTAGGTGGTTGATATAGAGTCTCTGAAGTTCTGGATAGTGGTTCGTTGATTTTCTTTTGCAGTTTTGTTGCTCCTGCAATGCCTTTCACTCCATTGTGATGGGCACTGTATGTCACCCCCTGGCCAGAGACAGAAAGCTGTTATACTGGAGTCTTATTATAAGAGCACATTGAAGGGTAGATGTAAGTGGAATTGCAGGGTCATATGGCCCATTTGCAAAATGGTTACTTTTTAATCTGCCGGACTATGTGCCCTCCCCTTCTGGTGAGATCATATCCCCTTAGTTGTAAATGATCAGGAACGAATTGTGAACTTAACTAGATGTCACATTACTTTACTATAGTCCTTGATGGAGGCCTATTTTCTCTACTGTAACATGGTCACTTCTCTCCTTGTTTCTGGTGTGGCCCTCCAGCCCCATCCCTCCTGTACATAATCCTTGCAATTACTGTAGGTAATACATAGGTTTACCTATCAGTGTCTCAAGATGGGCTGGGTGGGTTTGGTAGTAGGAGCCACCTATTAGGGAGTACATATGGCACTTAACTTTCTGGGATTGGGATACTTCACTTAATATAATTGTTTCTAATGACATCCATTTCCTGGCAAATTCCAGTAATTCATCATTTTTGTTGGCTGAGTAGTACTCCATTGTATAGATGTACCACTGTTTCCTTATCCACTTGTCAACTGTTGGACATTTCGGTTGATTCCATGACTTTGCTATTGTAAACAGTGCTGCTATGAACATGGTTGTGCTTGTGCTATCGAGGTGAACATCTGCTGTATGGGGGGTTATACCCAAAAGTGGAATCGCAGGGTCATATGGCATTTCAATCTTTAATTTCTTTAAGAATCTCCAGACGGCTTGCCAGAGTGGCTGCATGAGCCTGCATGCCCACCAGCAATGTAGAAGAGTTCCCCTCTCTCCACATCCTCTCCAGCATTTGTTGTTGTTTGTATTGTGGATTTTTGCCATCCTGACCCGGGTGAGATGATATCTCAGGGAAGTTTTGATTTGCATTTCCCTGATAGCTAAAGAAGTGGAGCATTTTTTAAGATATTTGTTAGACATTTTAATTTCATCCCTGGTAAAATTTCTTTTAAGTTCCATGGCCCATTTTTTAATTGGGCCATTGGTTTCCTTGATGTTTAGTTTTCTAAGTTCTTTGTGCACTCTGGACAGTAGAGCTCTATCAGATATGTGGTTAGTGAAGATTTTCTCCCATTCTGTGGGTTGCCTTTGAGCTCGTGTTACAATCTCTTTATCTGAACAGAAGCTCTTTAATTTCACAAGATCCCAACTGTTGAGAGTTGGTAGCAGTGACTGTGCCATTGGATGTCTGTTTAGGAAGTGTTGGCCTAGCCCAATCAGCTCGAGGGAGTTCCCTATCCTTTCAACTATGGTTTTTATAGTCTCTGGCCTTATATCAAGGTCCTTGATCCATTTGGAATTAAGTCTTGTACATGGTGACAAGTACGGGTCCAGCTTTAATGTTCTGCATGTGGAGATCCAGTTTTGCCAGCACCACTTGTTGAAGATGCTGTTCTTTTTCCATTGGATTCTTTGGGCCCCTTTGTCAAAGACCAAATGGCTGTAATTTTGTGGACTTATATCTGGGTCTTCAATCCTTATCCATTGATCTGTGTGTCTATTTTGGAGCCAGTACCAGGCTGTCTTTATAACTATGGATTTGTAATATAGACTAAGGTTCAGTATGGTAATACCTACAGCAGTGTTTTTGTTACTCAGGATTGTCTTTACTATCCTGGGTCTTTTGTGCCTCCATATGAATTTTGAGATTCTTTGGTCAACTTCTTTGAAGATTGCTTTGGGATTTTAATTGGTATAGCATTCAATTTGTATATTGCCTTTGGTAGGATAGTCATTTTTACGATGTTGATTCTGCCAATCCAGGAACATGGGAGGTCTTTCCACCTTCTGGTGTCTTCAGCAATTTCTTTCTTGAGGGTTTTAAAGTTTTTATTGTAAAGGTCTTTTATCTCCTTGGTTAGGTTTATACCAAGGTATTTCATTTTTTTAGGGGCTATAGTAATTGGGATTGTTTCTCTCAGGGCTTTTTCACTTCTTTCATTCTGGGCATATAGGAAGGCCTCTGATTTTTGCACATTTATTTTGTATCCTGCCACCCTGCTGAACTTCTGTATTAGTTCCAGGAGCTTCCTGGTGGAGTTTTTGGGATCACTCAGGTATAAGATCATGTCATCCACAAATAGGGATAGCTTGACTTCTTCCTTGCCGATTTGAATCCTTCTTATGTCCCTTTCTTGTCTTATGGCTTCAGCTAAGACTTCAAGTACAATATTGAATAGAAGTGGTGAGAGTGGACAGCCTTGTCTAGTTCCTGATCGAAGTGGGAATGCTTCCAATTGTTCCCCATTGAGCAAAATCCTTGCTGTGGGCCTGTTTTATACAGCTTTTATTATATTGATAAAGGTTCCTTCCATTCCTACTGTCTCCAGTGTTTTGATCATAAAAGGCTGTTGGATCTCGTCAAAAGCTTTTTCTGCATCTATCGAGAGTATCATGTGGTCTTGGACTTTGGACTGGTTTACATGATGAATTACATTTATTGGTTTGCATATGTTGAACCAACCTTGTGTGCCGGGGATGAAACCTACTTGGTCCCAGTGAATAATCTTTTTAATATGTTTTTGAATGTGATTTGCTAAAACTTTGTTGAGAATCTTTGCGTCTGTGTTCATCAGAGAGATTGGCCTATAATTTTCTTTTTTAAGTGAATCTTTATTAGGTTTTGGGATTAAAACGATATTAGCTTCATAGAAGGAATTTGTTAGTATTCCTTCCTTTGCTTTTTGATGAAACAGTTTAAGGAGTATTGTTGTTATTAACTCCTTAAATGTCTGGTAGAACTCTGTGCTGAATCCATCTGGTCCAGGACATTTTTTGGTGGGAAGATTCAAGATTACTTCCTCAATTTCCTTATATGTTATAGGACTATTTAAATAATTCACAACTTCCTGATTCAATTTAGGTAAGTTGTGTTTACTTAGAAATTCATCCATCTCTCTTTTTTTAAACATTTTTATTATTATTTCCGCTCATACAAACTTAATAGGTAGACCAGTTCCCTCCCCCCCTCCTCCCCCCGAATCCCCTACTCCCCCTCCCTCCCTCCCCATCTCCCACTGCCTCCCCCCCAATTCCCAGAGAGTCCTTTATTGTGTATGCCTAACTCGCCTCTTGGTCCTCCTTTCCGATGACATAAAAGGACCCAGTGGCATTTCCCTGAACCCTTTCTCGTGTTCCCCTTAAGCATAGGAACACTTCTGTGGCCATCAATCCCTTGCCTTCAAGGATCTTGGTGCCTTTAGCCGATGTTAGACTTTTTGAGGTCAATAGTGTGACGGACATGGCGCAGGGCATGCAAAGTCCTATTATGATTGCTTCAGCCCTATCTAGTGTGGAGACTCTTCAAATCATTGCTCTCCCCATCCTTTTGCTCTTACAATCTTACCGCCCCCTCTTCCGCAGATGTCCCTGAGCTTCAGGATGGGGGAAGATTAGGCTGGCTTAGTTCTATGTGGATGATATAGAGTCTCTGAAGTTCTGGATTGTGGTTTGTTGACTTTCTTTTGCAGTTTTGCTGCTCCTGCAATGCCCTTCACTCCATCCTGATGGGCACTGTATGTCACCCCCTGATCAGAGACAAGAAACTGTTAAACTGGAGTCTTGTTATAATAGCATATTCAAGGGTAGATGTAATAAAAGCAGGAAACCTCAGTGAGGGAGGGATCAGTCACCCATTTGCAAAATGATCTCTTTTCATCTGCCAGACTATATGCCCTCCCCTTCTGGTGAGATCATACCCCCTCAGTTGTACATGATCAGGAACGAACATCTGTGAACTTAACCAGGTGTCACATTACTTACTTGCATTCCTTGGAGGTCGATTTTCTCTGCTGTAACATGGTCCCCTCTCTCCTTGTGTGTGGTGTGGCCCTCCAACCCCATCCCTCCTGTTCACAATCCTTGCAATTACCGTATTACATAGGTTTACCCTTGAGTGTCTCAATGTGGGCTGGGTGAGTTTGGTACTAGGAGCCACCTATTAGGGAGTACATACGGCACTTAACTTTCTGGGATTGGGATACTTCACTTAATATAATTGTTTCTAATGACATCCATTTCCAAGCAAATTCCAGGAATTCATCATTTTTGATGGCTGAGTAGTACTCCATTGTATAGATGTACCACTGTTTCCTTATCCACTCGTCAACTGTTGGACATTTTGGTTGATTCCATGATTTTGCTATTGTAAACAGTGCTGCTATGAATAAACATAGTCGTGCTTGTGCTATCAAGGCGAACCTCTGCTGCATGGGGGGTTATTCCCAAAAGTGGAATAGCAGGGTCATATGGCATTTCAATCTTTAATTTCTTTAAGAATCTCCAGACGGCTTGCCAGAGTGGCTGCATGAGCCTGCACTCCCACCAGCAATGTAGGAGAGTTCCCCTCTCTCCACATCCTCTCCAGCATTTGTTATTGTTTGTATTGTGGATTTTTGCCATCCTGACCCGGGTGAGATGATATCTCAGGGAAGTTTTGATTTGCATTTCCCTGATAGCTAAAGAAGTGGAGCATTTTTTAAGATATTTGTTAGACATTTTAATTTCATCCCTGGTAAAATTTCTTTTAAGTTCCAGGGCCCATTTTTTAATTGGGCCATTGGTTTCCTTGATGTTTAGTTTTCTAAGTTCTTTGTGCACTCTGGACAGTAGAGCTCTATCAGATATGTGGTTAGTGAAGATTTTCTCCCATTCTGTGGGTTGCCTTTGAGCTCGTGTTACAATCTCTTTAATTTCACAAGATCCCAACTGTTGAGAGTTGGTAGCAGTGACTGTGCCATTGGATGTCTGTTTAGGAAATGTTGGCCTAGCCCAATCAGCTCGAGGGAGTTCCCTATCCTTTCAACTATGGTTTTTATAGTCTCTGGCCTTATATCAAGGTCCTTGATCCATTTGGAATTAAGTCTTGTACATGGTGACAAGTACGGGTCCAGCTTTAATCTTCTGCATGTGGAGATCCAGTTTTGCCTGCACCATTTGTTGAAGATGCTGTTCATTTTCCATTGGATTCTTTGGGCCCCTTTGTCGAAGATCAAATGGCTGTATTTTTGTGTGCTCATATCTGGGTCCTCAACCCTTATCCATTGATCTGTGTGTCTATTTTGGAGCCAGTACCAGGCTGTTTTTATAACTATGGATTTGTAGTATAGACTAAGGTTCGGTATGGTAATACCTCCAGCAGTGTTTTTGTTACTCAGGATTGTCTTTGCTATCCTAGGTCTTTCGTGCCTCCATATGAATTTTGAGATTAATTGGTCAACTTCTTTAAAGAATTGCTTTGGGATTTTAATTGGTATAGCATTGGATTTGTATATTGCCTTTGGTAGGATGGTCATTTTTACGATGTTGATTTTTCCAATCCAGGAGCATGGGAGGTCTTTCCACCTTCTGATGTCTTCAGCAATTTCTTTCTTTAGGGTTTTAAAGTTTTCATTGTAAAGGTCTTTTACCTCTTTGGTTACGTTAATACCAAGGTATTTCATTTTTTTAGGGGCTATAGTAAATGGGATTGTTTCTCTCAAGGCTTTTTCTCTTCTTTCATTTTGGGCATATAGGAAGGCCTCTGATTTTTGCACATTTATTTTGTATCCTGCCACCCTGCTGAACTTCTCAATTATTTCCAGGAGCTTCCTGGTGGAGTTTTTGGGATCTCTCCGGTATAAGATCATGTCATCTGCAAATAGGGATAGCTTGACTTCTTCCTTGCCAATTTGAATCCCTTTTATGTCTCTTTCTTGTCTTATGGCTTCAGCTAAGACTTCAAGTACAATATTGAATAGAAGTGAGAGTGGACAGCCTTGTCTAGTTTCTGATCGAAGTGGGAATGCTTCCAATTATTCCCCATTGAGCATAATCCTTGCTGTGGGCTTGTTGTATACAGCTTTTATTATATTGATAAAGATTCCTTCCATTACCACTGTCTCTAGCGTTTTGATCATAAAAGGCTGTTGGGTCTTGTCAAAGGCGTTTTCTGCGTCTATCGAGAGTATCATGTGGTCTTGGACTTTGGACTGGTTTACATGATGAATTACATTTATTGATTTGCATATGTTGAACCAACCTTGCGTGCCGGGGATGAAGCCTACTTGGTCCCTGTGAATGATCTTTTTGATATGTTTTTGAATCCGATTGGCTAAGACTTTGTTTAGAATCTTTGGGTCTGTGTTCATCAGGGAGATCGGCCTATAGTTTTCTTTTTTAAGTGAATCTTTATTAGGTTTTGGGATTAAGACGATATTAGCTTCATAGAAGTTATTTGGTAGTGTTCCTTCCTTTGATATTTGATGGAACAGTTTAAGGAGTATTGGTTTTGTTAGCTCCTTAAATGTCTGGTAGAATTCTGTGCTGAATCCATCTGGTCAAGGACATTGTTTGGTGGAAGATTTGAGATTACTTCTTCAATTTCCTTATATGTTATAGGGCCATTTAAGTAATTCACAACTTCCTGATCCAATTTAGGTAAGATATGTTTACTTAGAAATTCATCCATCTCTTGTGTGTTGTCAAACTTCAGAGAGTATAAGTTTTTGAAATATGATGTTATAATTCTCTGGATTTCTTGGCTATCAGTAGTGATTACTCCATGTTCATTTCTAATTCTGTTAATTTGGGTTTTCTCTCTCTTGCTTTTGGTTAATTTAGCTAGGGGTGTGTCAATCTTATTGATTTTTTCAAAGAACCAGCTTTTTGACTGGTTGATTTTTTCTATCGTTTTCTTAGTCTCGATTTCAGATATTTCTCCCCTTATTTTGCTAATTTCCTCTCTTCTACTACTTTTGGGATCTGATTGCTCAAGTTTCTCTAAAGCCTTAAGCTGCATCGTTAAGTTATTTATTTCTGATGTTTCCATTTTTTGATGTAGGCAGTAAGAGCTATGAACTTACCTCTTAGGACAGCTTTCATTGTGTCCCAGAGATTTTTGTAAGTTGTATTTTCGTTATCGTTCACTTTCAGGAAATCTTGAATTTCCTTTTTAATTTCTTCCTGAATCCAGTTCTCATTCAGCATCATATTGTTAAGTTTCCAGGAGTTAGTGTATTTTCTCTTGTTTGTTGTGTTGTGGATGTCCAGCTTTAGGCCGTGGTGGCACAGGTTAGAATTTCAACTTTTTTGTATATGTGTAGATTCGTTTTGTGGCCCAATATGTGATCTATTTTGGAGAAAGTTCCGTGAGCTGCTGAGAAAAATGTGTATTCTTTGGTGCATGGATGAAAAGTTTGATAGAGATCTGTAAGGTCCATTTCTTTCAGGGTTTGATTAAGTTCCAAAGTGTCTCTGTTAAGCTTTTGACCTGTTGATCTATCCCATGTTGAGAGGGCGGTGTTGAAGTTCCCAGGAATTATCGTTTGGGGGTTGATTTCTTGCTTTAGACTCTGTACAGTTTTCTTTTTTTTTTTTAATTTTTTTTATTATTTATTCAACTGTGCGCATGTGCGTATGTGTACGCGCGCGCACGCGCGCGCGCGCGCGCGTGTGTGTGTGTGTGTGTGTGTGTCTGTGTATGTGTGTGTAGAACCACGGACGAATTCGCAAACTAGCATGGACGCCTCCACCTCCTTCTGCCCCGGGATTCACAGGCTCCGCCCTACCAGAATCAGAAGCGCAAGCTGCCCCCGCTTCCGCCTGGCGTCTATACGTGGAATCTGGGATCCGAACTCAGGACCTTCCGCCTGCAAAGCGGAGGCTTAACCCCTGAGCCACCTCTCCAGCCCCTGTACAGTTTTCTTAATGAATGTGGAGGGGCCCGTATTGGGCGCATATATGTTCAGTATTGTGAAGTGTTCCTGGTGAATTGTACCTGTGACTAAAATGTAGTATCCATCCGTGTCTCTTATAATTTTCTTTGGTTTGAAGTCCACTTTGTCTGATAGCATAATGGCTACCCCTGCCTGTTTTCTGCTTCCATTTTCTTGTAGAATTGTTGACCAGCCTTTTATTTTTAGAGCGTGCCTATGTTTTGTGGTGAGATGGGTTTCCTGCAGGCAGCAGATTGATGGATTGTGATTTTTGATCCAAGTTTGTAATCTGTGTCTCTTGATCGGTGAATTAATTCCATTAACATTTAATGTTATAATGGAGAAACTATTTTTAATTCCAGACATTTATTATGTTTAGTGGTTTTTATAAGTATATTGCTTCGCTTTTAATGGTGTTATACCTGCCTTCTGTTCTCCTGGATATGCCTGTTTTTTTCTTCACGCTTGAGTATCATTTCTAGCATTTTTTGAAGGCCTGGTTTGGTGGACATGTATCCCTTCAAGTTGTCTTTGTGCTGGAAGATTTTTCTTTCTCCCTTGATCATGACTGATAGTTTTGCAGGGTAAATCAGCCTGGGTTGACATTTTTGCTCATTCAATACTTGAAGTATGTCTCTCCAAGCTCTTCTTGCTTTTACTGTTTCGACTGAGAAGTCATTTGTTATTTTAATAGGTTTACCTTAAAAGTGACTTGTTTTTTCTCCCTTGAAGCTCTCAGCACCAGTTCTTTATCTTGAATGTGGAGTGTTTTAACTATTATTTGCCGTGGCGTGCTTCTGTTTTGATCGTATCTGTTTGGGGTGCAGAATGCCTCTTGTATATGGATAGGCCTCTCTTTTTTTAGATGAGGAAAGTTTTCCTTGATGATCGTTTGAAAAATTTCCTTAGGGGTGGTATTTTGAGATTCTTGTTCTGGTATTCCATGAATACGCATGTTAGGCTTCTTCAGGGTGTCCCATATCTCTTGGATATTTCTCTCAAGTATCTTTATGGCTTTAACCACCTCTTCCCTTGAGCTCGTTAGTTCTCCCACTTTATCTTCAAGGTCTGAAATTCTGTTTTCTGCTTCGTTAGTTCTGTTGATAAGATTCTCTGTGGAGTTCTGGGTTGAAGATAACTTGTCTTGTAGCTCAGTTTTAAACTCTGCTTGAGTCTGTTTTAACTGCTCTATGCCAGTTTTTGTTTCTTGCACTGTTTTTCTCAACTCCTCCAAGTGCCTGTTGTGTTCCTGTTCAAAGTGGTTGATGTGGTTGTTTAACTCCTCCCGGATTTCCTCTTTCAATAGTATTAATCTTGGTAGTGATCATACTTTGAAAGTGGTTGTCTTGCATATGGCTTTCTTGGCTGTTTTCTGTGATTTTGTTCTGGTTGGAATCCATCATTAAGTGGTTAATTCTTTTGGTGGAAGATTGGTCTACTTGGGTTTTGTTTCTCATGTATCTGCACTTTGACTTGGGCATTGTTGTTTTGTCTTCTATGGCTTTTCGGTTTCTGTGTTTTTGACTGAACTGATTTAGTTGATATTACTACACTTGGGCAGCTATTACTAGTGCTTTCCTTGGAGTTGGGTACGTTTGTCTGTTGTTATTGTTATTTCTTAGATAAGGCTATTAGGCTGTTAGTACATCAGTTAAGTCAGGTTAAGTAGACAGGGGGTGAATATTAGTATGCACTTTTACAATTTAGTATCTTGGTGATATGTGAGAGTGAGTGGTGTACTCCCTGAAGTCGTTCGTATATGTTTTTGGGATGGCTAAATGGAAAAGTTAATCTACAGTGATTAATATTAGAAAGGAACCATAAGGTGAAAAAAGGATGTTTACTTATCTTTGGGCTGGATGTGAAGAATCTCTCCCATGTGATAGGATGATTGTAGAGGACTTCAGATGTATGGCCTTTGTCCCTTAGAACTTTGCTTGAGTTTCCTTTGGACTCTATTGAATTCTGAGTAGCAGTGTGTCTTCCGTAGACCACGTGTGTGGGTCCCTGATGGGCCAGAGAGGCAGAGGGTCTGATGTTTATGTCAGACTTCTTCACCTGGGACCTGGCATGGCAGACTGGGAAGGGCTGTTGGGCAGACAAGGTATGCAGGAGAGAGCAAGGTGATGGTTTTAAAGAAATCAAAACTGATAAGAGGAGACACGGAGGACAGGGACATATGGACTAGGAAAATGGGGAGAAAAGAAAAAAATGCTTTTTTTCCCCTCCCATTGGCTCCATCCCACAGTCCATCTTTGGTTTTGAATGGATTGATCCTGAAGGGGGTGATACAAGGAAACTAAACTTGACTAGGTTGTCCCAGGGATTCAAAAACTCCCTGACCTTGTTTGATGAGACCCCTTGAATGCAGACCTCTTGAAGTTTTGACAAGATTATCCTATATATTCTTATTCCAATACGCGGATGACTTACTTATCACCATTAAGACTGTGGAGGACTGCTGCAAAGCCACACAGAGACTCCAGGCCATGGGATACCACCTGTCGGAAAAGAAAGCTCAGTTCTGTGAGTCTCGCATCACTTATGTAGGATATCTTCTGGAAGGAGATAAGTGCACCCTGTTTTCTATCTCATCTAGATATGGGAATTCCTGTGGGGCAGTGGGATATTGTAACCCATGGACCTTGACATTTGCTGAGCTTGCTAAACCATTGTATGCCAGCCTAAAAGGAACACAACCCCTGGTGTGGACTGTGGAAGAACAAGAGCTTTTACAAACCTTAAAGGAGACTTTTGGTATTGGCAACAGATTTGGCACTCCTGTTATCACCAAGCCTTTCCACCTGTTCATGGATGAGCCCAAAGGTTTCTAACTTAAGCTTTAAGATCATGGAGGAGGCTGATATAATACCTGTCCAAAAAATTGGACCCTGTGGCATCTGGATGGCCAGCTTGCATTGAGCTGTATCAGTAACTGCTGCCCTGGGAAAAGAGACATATAAAAAAGACCTAGCCTTAACACACGGCTTGAGATGGGAAAAAGGAGATTCTCCCAGGGCCCTAAGGAATTGGGTAATGGACCACTCAGCATGAGAAGTTGCCCAAGAGCCATTGGGGCCACTCCAGATTTTAGTGACTCTTCCAGAGGTGGGCCTAACAGCAGACCCAGTCTATACAATTGATGAGGACGACTGGTAAAATGTGAAGGAGCCTCAAAGGATAAGGGATGATGGACATTACTAGATGGAAGACTGATAATCCCTCTGGCTTTAGGGAGAGAAATGATAAATCAGCTCCACCAAGCCACTTACCAGAGGGCCACAAAAATGACTGAGCTTCTCTGGCCTTGATATTACATTCTGCAGCTGACAAAAGAACCAGAAACCTGGTCTCAGATATTTTACCTGTGCATATGTAAACCAGAAGGGATCCATGCATGTTGCCTGGAGAATATTGTGTACTAGACTTTACTGAAGTAAAACTGACTGCATTTGGCTGTAAATACTCACTAGTATTTGTTGACACCTTCTTTGGATGGGTGGGAACATTTCCTATCATGTCAGAAGCAGCTTCTATGGTAAAAGAAAAAATTATTACAAAAATTGTTAGAGTTCAGTCTGCCCCTTTCTCTGGGGTCTGACAATGAACCAGCCTTCGTGTTTAAGATTTCTCAAATCATGACCAAAGCATAAAATATAAGTTAGAGATTGCACTGTGCTTACCAACCAGAGGTCAGGACAGGTAGAAAGGATGAACTGGACCCTAAAGGAAACCTTAACTAAATTAGTCGTTGAACAGATGAAAATTGGACCAACCTCCTTCCCTTTGCTCTTCTGAGGGCCAGACGTGTGTTTGGGAGGACCCTATCTATCCTCCCCAAATTAAGGGATGTCACGTAGATGGAAATAGTTATACCTTTCTAAAGTCACTACAGGCACTACAGCAGATCCAGAGGACCATCTAGCCAAACTCTGAACTGATGCATCAATTCCAGGCTGGGGACACTCTCTGGATCAACAGAAACCCTTTATGGATCTTACAGCCCACTTGTAAGGGTCCATTTTAAGCTAGGAGCTGCAAAAATAGCTCAATTTGCTTAGCCTTATCAATAGTCATGTTAGGCTTTATATCCCAAGTCAAAACTTCTACTGTCTTTATATTTATAAGGTTCATGTATTTTAAGGGTATAAATTTTAAAGATTGCTTAATGTTAGAATAGATAGAGAAACTAACATTCCAACTTAATTGACAAATAATAAGCCTGGGTGAGATCAGCACAACCTTAGATTTCAAGTATACATTTATAAATGACTATGTATAGATGCTTACTATCTGCATGTGTTTAGGTGTTTATGTAATTTACATGGTGTATATCATAAAACAGAAGGGAATCATTAAGTAAAGGGAAGAAAACAAAAAAGTTGTAGATATGAAACATATTGATAAAAATGTTTTTGGATGAGACGGTAAAGCTTGGTTTACTTCAGTAATGAAAATAGATGGGAATGAAGTTAGAAGGTTTAAACATGTTGTAGAAAGACTTTAATGTTTAAAAGATTGCATGTGGTAGAAGGAAAATGCATTGAGCTTCAAAAAATGGACATGGCAAGCTGGTCTGAAAATAAATGCTGGAAATAATGCTTGCTTCCCTCAACAAAATTGATTATTTGTTTCATATATAACATTCACAGGTCACATGTAAATGTTGTGCCAGATACAGAGGACAAAAGAAATATATAAGCACCCTAACATCCCAGGAACCAAGGCCCACACAAGTTGAGAACCATAGAGAATCAGCAGAAGGCTGGCCCATCTGCCCCAATACCCTACGACCAGTAAATCCCATAAATTCAGAGAAGTTTTCCCAGCATCAAACAAAGTCAGGCAACCTCATCTGACCCAGGAGAGCCAAAAATAACTACCGAAGAAATCAGTCACAGACTTAATAGAAAAATGCCCAACTCACATTGTAAAACAACAACAACAAAAATACACTAGGCACCAGGAAAACATGTCTCCTACAAAAACCACCAACTCCTGTACTATAGATTCCAGTCAGAATACCTCATGGATACCAGTTAGGAATGCAATACTGAAAACAATGTCTTTCAAAAAATGTTACTGATATAGTCAATAGTTTCAAGAACTACAAAAGGAGCTTGAACATATTACAAAATGATTGTGAAGAACTCAGAGAGTAAATGAGTAAGTGTATGATCTTAAATGAACAGAAAAATAATAAGAAAGATCTGAAACGAAAAAGGAAATAGAGGAAACAAGAACAAGTTTAGAACAGGAGAAAAAAATTCTACCAAACTGGATTCAGCTGGAATTCAAAAAGAAACTAACTGAAATTGAACAGAGGGTGTCACACACAGAATAGATTAAGCAGAAGATGGAATATCAGAATTGGAAGATACACTCGTAGAACAGGAACACTCCATTAAAGAAGCTTAAAAGTAAACCAAACCAACAAAACATGAAAGGAACATTCAAGATCTATGGGGTGCTATGAAGAAACCAAACCTATGCATTCATGGACCCCAGAACAAGAAACTAAAAAACAGAACAAACAAAACTCTCTTGCTTAGATATTTCAGTCAATCATGAATGAGAACTTCCCATAACTGAGGTAAGAGTGCTCTATCCAAGTAGAAGATGCATAGTACACACCATCCAGATATGATCAAAATAGGAGCACAAGAAAGCAAATACTAATACAATACTCAGATACCTGACAAAGAGAATATTTTGAGAGCTTCAAGAGAGAAACCATGTCACATTTAAAGCAAACTTATTAGAATACAGCTGACTTCTCAATGGAAACAGTAAAACCAGGAGATCTTAGAAAGGCATTCTTCAAATCATGAAGGATCACAACTGCCAATTCAGGTTGCTATATCCAGCCAAGCTGCCAGTAATGCTTGAAGGAGAAAGAAAGATATTTCCCAACAAAAATAAAGTTTTTTTTATTTCTTCCACTCATACAGAGTTGATAAGTACCCCATTCCCTTGCCTCCCTCGACCCCTCCCTGGATCCCCTTGCTCCCTTCCCCCTTGTCCTCTTCCTTCCCCCTCCTCCCTTTCTCCCAGTGTGCCCTCCCCCCACCCCCGTTCTTGGAGCTTCATTTAGTGTGCATGTCAAAACTTTCCTCTGGGTCCTCCTCTCTGATGAGGTGTAAGGACTCAGCAGCATTGCCTAGAGCTCTTTCTTGTATTCCCCTTTAGTATGGGAACACTGTTGTGGCTGTTAATCTCTTGCCTCTAAGGATCCTAGTGCCTGTGATCCATGCTAGACTTTGGGGGGGGGGTTTAATGACATTTGGTCATAGCGCAGGTCATGCAAAGTCCTATTATGATTACTTTGGCCCTAACTTGTGTGAAGTATCTTGCATATCATTGCCCCTCCCCATCTTTAGGCTTTTACAATTTTACTGTCCCATCTTCCTCAAATTTCCTGAGCTTTGGGATGGGGAGAGATTAGGCAGGCCTGATTCCAGGTAGTTGATGAGTCTCTGATATCCTCAATTATGGTTTGCTGATTTTTTTTTCAGTTTTGCTGCTCCTTCACCGCCCTTGGCTCCATCCTGATGGGTATTGGATGTCACCCCCTGGCCAGAGATTAAAAACCTGTTAAATAGAGTCTTATTATAAGAGTAGATTCAAAGGTAGATGGCATAAGAGTAGGAGACCATGGTGAGGGGGGATCACTCTCCCATTTGCAAAATGGGGGTTAATTTTTCACTTAAAACGCTGTAGGGTTTGCTTAATGAATTTGGAGGGGCTCGTATTAGGTGCATATATTATCAGCATTGTGAAGTCTTATTGGTGAATTGTACCTGTGACTAAAATGTAGTATCCATCTGTGTCTCTTATGATTTTTTTTTTTTTTGGTTTGAAGTCCATAATGGCTACACCTGCCTGTTTCCTGGTTCCATCAGCTTGCAGAATTTTGAAGCAGCCTTTTATTTTTAGGATGTGCCTATCTTTTGTGATGAGATGAGTTTCCTGAAGGCAGCAGATTGATGGGTTGTGATTTTTAATCCAAGTTTGTAATCTGTGTCTCTTGATTGGTGAGTTAATTCCATTAACATTTAATGTTATAATGGAGAAATTATTTTTAATTCCGGACATTTTTTGTGTTTAGTGGATTTTGTAAGCGTATTGTTTGATATTTATGTTTTGGTGGTATTATACTTCCCTTCTGTCCTCCTGGGTATGCTTGTTTTTTTCTTCAAGCTTGAGTATCATTTCTAGCATTTTTTGAAGGCCTGGTTTGGTAGACATTAAGCCTTCAAGTTGTCTTTGTGCTGGAAAAGTTTTCTTTCTCCCTTGATCATGACGGATAGTTTTGCTGGGTAAATCAGCCTAGGTTGGCATTTTTGCTCATTTAATACTTGAAGTACATCTCTCCAAGATCTTCTTGCTTTTAATGTTTCCATTGAGAAGTCATTTGTTATTTTAGTAGGTTTGCCTTTAAGAGTGACTTGTTTTTTCCCTTGAAGCTCTCAGCACCTTTCTTTGTCTTGAATGTGGAGTGTTTTGACTATTATTTGCCATAGTATGTTTCTATTTGGTCATATCTGTTTGGGGTGCAGAATGCCTCTTGTATATGGATGGGCCCCTCATTCTTTACATAAGGGAAGTTTTCATTTATGATAATTTGAAAAATTTCCTCAGGTGTGGTGTTTTGGGATTCTTGCTCTGGTATTCCATGAATACGCATGTTAGACCTCTTCAGGGTGTCCCATAACTCTTGAATATTCCTCTCAGTATCTTTTTGGCTTTAACAACCTCTTCCATTGAGCTGGTAATTCTCCCACTTTGTCTTCAATATCTGAGATTCTATTTTCTGCTTCGTTAGTTCTGCTGATAAGACTCTCTGTTGAGTTTTGGGTTGAAGATAACTTGTCTTTTAGTTCAATTTTTAAACTCTGCCTGAGACTGTTTGCCTATTTTTGTTTCCTGAACGTTGTTCTCAACTCCTCCAAGTGTCTGTTGTGTTCCTGTTCAACGTGGTTGATGTGGTTATTAAACTCCTCCCAGATTTCCTCTTTCATAGTATTGATCATGGTAATGATCATGCTTTGAAAGTCATTACTTGGGCCTGGCTTTCTTGGCTATTTTCTGTGGATTTGTTCTGGTTGGAATCTATCATTATGGGGCTAATTCTTTCAGTGGGAGATTTGTCTTCTTGTTTTTTTTTTTTTTTCATGGATATGCACTTTGACTTGGGCATTGTTGTTTTGTCTCTTAAGACCTTTCAGTTTGTGTGTGTTTTTGATTGAACTGATTTAGTTGGTATTACTACTCTCGGGCACTTATTACTAGTGTTTGCCTTGGAGTTGGGTACGTTTGTCTGTTGTTATTGTTATTTCCTAGATGATGCTATTAGACTGTTAGTACATCAATTAAGTCAGGTTTACTAGACAGGGGGTGAATATTAGTACGATAGTGCACTTTTACGATTTAGTACCTTGGTGATATGTGAGGGTGTGTGGTATAATCCCTGAAGTTGTATATGTTTTGGGGGTAGCTATATGGAAAAGTTAATCTACAGTGATTAATAATTGAAAGGAGCAGGGTGGTAAAAAAAGGGGTTTACTTTTCTTTGGGCTGGATATGAAGAATCTCTCCCATGTGATAGGATGATTGTAGAGGACTTCAAGTGTATGGCCTTTGTCCCCTAGAGCTTTGCTTGTTTCCTTTGGACTCTTTTAAATTTTGAGGAGCAGTGTGTTTTCCTCCCTGGACAGGGAGTGACGGGTCCCCGGTGGCCCAGAGGGGCAGAGGGGCTGATGGTGATGGCAGAGCTCTTCACCTGCGATCTGGGGCATGGCTAGTGGCCCACCCAAGTTCAAGACAGCCTGGGTGTTGCTCAGGGACCTGGGGCATGGCCCTTCCCAAGCTCGGAACAGCCTCCAAAAATAAAGTTAAGTTCTTATCTACCAAACAAGGTCTGCAGAAAATACTAGAAAAAATTCTCAAGACAGACAAAATTGATGAACACATTCAAGAGGATAAAAGGAAAAATAATGCCAGTACAGCTACCATGCAGAGAACTACCAACACAAAAAAAACCAATAAACTAAAACAAAAATGACAGGAAGCAACCAAACTTCTCAATTATAACTTTAAAAATCAATGGTTCAACTCTCCAATCAAGAGACTAATACAGACTAATAGCATGGATTCAAAAGCCACAGCCCATCAGTATGCTGCCTCAAAGAAAGACACCTTACTTTCGAAGATAGTCACATTCTCAGGGTCAAAAGATGATCAAAGGTACTCCAAGAAATGCAACTAAGAAACAAACAGGAGTAGCAATCCTATTATCAAAAAATAGATTTTAAACCAAAACAAATCATAAGAGATACAAAAGGAAACTATTATTGTTAAAGGATCCATATACATCAGAAGAACTCACAATTCTAAACATTCATGATCCAAATATATATTCATCCACATTGGTTAAACAAACAAATATGTAAAACAAACAAATAACCCAAACAAAACATAGTAAGGGATTTCAACATCCTACTCTTACTGATAGACCCAAAACTGAACACAGCACATTGGAACTAAACCAGACTATAATAAATAAATAACCTAAACAAACCTAACAGACATCTACCAAACATTCCATCCTGACACTCAATGCCTAGGGCTTGTCCTTGGCCACTCCTAGGCTCTGGGATACCAGCAGGCTTTGAAGAATTGGATTTCTTTTCTCATGGGAACTAGTGCAAGCCAGCCTCAATGAACATTCCAGTGGATGAGTCCCACCCTACCTCCAGAAGAAGTATGCCTTTGCAACAAGCAGTCTTACAGCTCTTAGCCTTGCAGATGGGAATGACTTAGCTTGACTCCAGTTTTGGCCAGCCAGCCATTCTGCCTCCTCCATGAAAGACTGTATCTCCCCTCTGGAGCTGTAAGCTAAGTGAATTTCCCTTTGTTGCTTGACTTTGGGTGCTCTTTCACAGCAATAGTTAAGAGTAACCATTACAGAAATGGTACCAGGTAGTGGGGTATTGCTGTTGAGATTAAGAGCAGGATCCACAACATGAAGCTATTTGTGAAGCTGAGAGAAGTTGGTATCCAGCAGTGTGGCCAATGTTGTTAATGTGGCTTGTGTGCCTTTGGAACTGTTTGTTGGGATAAATATGGAGAACTTTGGGACTTTGTGCTAAAAAACTCTTTGTGTCTTGGCAATGGGGCCAAATGGGCCTTTCTTGTGAGAGCTCTGAAGAGAGCAATGCTATGAGAGATGCAAGCAATGGAAGCCCAGCTTGTGATGGTCCCGAGGGGAACAGAGACTGTGTTGTAAATGGACGAGTGACACATGGTGCTATGTGTTGGTGGAGAATTAATGAAAGCTTGCCTGAAGTTAAACAAGGAATCAGGCAAGAACAAGCAAAAACTGTAAGAGTGATAATGAAAGTGCAATGGCAAACTTAGTTAAACTAGGAAGAAGAAGCAAATGTAGGCTGTGTTAAAGAGATTAGCTCTATTAGTAAGTCAAAGTTTGCTCTCAATTTGGATAATGAGAAATGCCCTAGCTTGAGAGCAAGATCCTCAGAGAAGGCTCCCACCCATAAAATGGAAATCCTTTTGGAAGGAATGAATGGAAGGGTGGAGTTCCAAGTAAGGGTCTGTTTTTCCCACAAAGAAACTGCCCAGATTGAAGAGATTGTTCCCATGGTCAGCACAGAGAAGCTGAATCAGCTTGTGATTCAGTGGGACCAGTCTTTGCAAAGTCATTCATGTGGTTTTTGAGTTGTTAGAGGCATCAAAGATGTAAGAAAGAGGAGGTTGTGGATCCTCCTCAAGGTTTAAGAAAATGGTACAATCCAGGCAACATATGGCAACAAGTCTGCAGTTTAGAGGGTCCAAGATAGGCGTTTATACTGTGGAGTTAAAGCCTGATTTTCCATTGAGAAGTAAGATAGTAGATATGAGAGAGACAATGTGGGCATCTGCCAAGGAGAGCTGTATACCCTGGGAGGAGTCAGCCCAAGAAACTAATGTGTTCCATGGGCAGCTGCATTGAAGGTAGAACCAAAATCCTTTGGAACAAAGATGATTTCAATGAGAGGCTCACCTGTTGGACTTGGAGCTACAGGATTTGGATTTTTTCCTGTCAGTTTTAGATCTTGTTATGGACTAATCTTTCCTGGGCATGTTCCCATCCCCCCTTTTTGGAATAGAAATGTTTATTCTTTGCCATTTTGGAAGATGTAACTTGTCTTTTGATTTACAGGAGGCTTTGGACTTTGTGTTGGGACTATTGATGTAGTCTATGAGGACTTTTAAAGTTGGCCTGAGTATGGTTTGCATAATGAGATAGCAATGAGCCTGTGGGAGCCAGAGGTGGAGTGTTGTGGTTTGAAATGTGTCCCTCACTGTCTCATGTGTTTGGAAAGGTCATGGCACCTTGAGGGTGGAGATATGCTGGAGAAAGGTGGTCACCAAGGGGTGGGCCTTAAGGTGGATAAGTCACACGCTACCTCCAGGAGTCTGCCTTTACAGCAAGCAGTTTTAAAGCTCCCAGCCTCACAGATGGGAGTGACTTAACTTGACTCCAGCTTTGGCCAGATATCCATGCTACCTCTGCCATGAAAGGCTGTATCTCCCTTCTGGAACCCTAAGTGGAATAAATCTCCTTTTCTCCCTTAAGTTGCTTGACTTTGAATGCTCTCTCACAGTAGTAGTTAAGAGTAACATTTGCACTCACACACCCACCCTTAGGGCATTAGCTACTAACATAAATCTGGAAGGAACAAATAGCTGCTATAATACTCTCAGCTCTACCTCCTGACTACTAAATCCACCATATTTCATAATATAAAGTTGATCTAATACCTAACACAAACCACACATAACAATTCTTGACACCCAATCCCAAACATCCAGGTAAATATAGACCTAAATTCTGTCACCCTCCAGAACCAGAGGAGGGCCTTCACACCTTTTGTTTTGATGGCATATTGCTTTCTCACAAAATAACAGCAAGGACTGAAACTTTAAACACCTAGGTATCAATAACAGTCCAAGTGCAGCAATTCTGTCTGACTCACAGCAGTCACAAACACTCACCAAGAAGGATTCTAGAAATCAAACAGAGAAAATTTACACATAAAAACCACAAAACACAGAAAATGAGAAGAATCAACAAGCATGTCTCACTTATAATCCTAAAACATTAATGTAATGAACTCTCCAATCAAAAGAACTAGACTACAAACATAAATAAAATATTGAAACCCAGCCATCTCTGCTGCCTTCAGTAACACATCTCTCCATGAAAGATAGGCACATCTCAGAGTAAAAGGCTGGTCAAAAGTACTGAAAGCTAATGAACAAAGGAAACAAGCAGGAATAGCAATTCTGATGTCCAAGAACATAGACTTCAAACCAAAAGAAATCATAAAGAGACACAGAAAGATAAAACATATTAGTCAAAGGAACAATTCATCAGGGATTACTTCACAATACTGAATGTTTACGTTTTAAAATGACCAAATCACCCAAAACATGATAATAGTAGGGAACTTTAACACCATCTCACCATTGGATAGGTCAACATGTCAAAAACTGAACAGAGATACACTAGAGCTTATTTAAACCATAATCCAAATGGACTTGACTAACCTCTACTGAACTTTTCATCCCAACACCAAGGGATACACATTCTTTTCAATAGCCCATGGAAACTTCTCCAAAATAAACCACATGTTGTGGCATAAAGCAACCCTCCACATATACAGCAAAGTTGAAATAATATCTTGTACCCTATGTAATCACCATGGAATAAAGTTAGACATCTACAACAAATTCTTGGCAATTAAATACCACCATACTAAATAAGGAATGGGTTCGGGAAGAAGTCAAAATGGAAATTCAAAAATTTCTAAAAGAAATGATAATGAAAATACAGCATATCAAAATCTTTGGGAAAAGCAGACTTAAGAGGAAAGTTTATATCACTCAATGCCTATATCAAAAAAAAAATGGAAACATCGCAAGTAAACAACTTAACAGTGTGATTTAAAACTTTTGAGAGACAAGTACAATGCAATCCCAAAAATAGTAGGTGAGCAGAAATTAGTAAAATCAAGGGAAAAAAATCCAAAATTGAGATAAGGAAAATGATACAAAGAATCAATCAAACAAAGAGATGGTTCTTTGAAAAAATCAATAAGATGACAAATCCTTAGCCAAATTAACCAAAGCCAAATTAATAAAAATTAATAAAACCCAAAATAAAGATAAAAATTTAATTATTAATAAAATAATGAAAAAGGAGCCATTACAGTTGATACCAAGTAAATTCAGAGAATCATAATGTCATACTTCAAAAATTCACATTCTACAAACTTTGACAATCAGAAAGAAATGGATGAATTTCTTTATATACACAACTTAACCAAAATTGAATCAGGATGAATTGAATTATTTATATACCTACAACAAGTGATGAAATTAAAGAAGTAATTACAAATCTCACCAAAAAAAGTCCAGGTCAAGACAGATTCAGTGCAGAATTCTATCAAACATTTGAACAACAACTAACACCACTACTTCTTAAATTATTCCATAAAATAACAAAGGAAGGAATCTTCCCTCATTCTTTCTATGAAGCTAATATTACACTAATTCCAAAACCAAATGAAAATACTATAACAATGAAATGAAAACTATAGGCAGATATCATTAATGAACACAGGTAGAAAGATTCTCAATAAAATTTTAGTAAGCCAGATTCAAAAACATATCAAAAAAGAATTCACTATGTTCAAATAGGATTTATTCAAGGCACACAAAGTTGGTTCAACATATGCAAATCAAAAAATGTCATCCGTCATACAAAGAAATCCAAGGAACAAAAATCACACCATTCTCTGGATAGAAGCAGAAAAACCTTTTTGACAAGATCCAACTCCTTTATGATTAAAGTCCAGGAGGCAAATGAAATATATGTGAACATATATCAATGTAATACAAGCCTGTGGTACCATTGATTCGGGGAGTTCCTAGTCCGGACTCCCGAACCCAGGAGGTCCGGTTACAGACAAGCCTGGACAGTATGGACATGCCCCAGACATATCCCAATAGAGGACCCATGAGGGTGGAGGGATGAACAACCAGTGGGAAGTGGCCATCTAACCTGCCTCTGCAATGGTCACCTGGTAAACACCTGGTAAATGATTGGTGGCTACCCCTTCCTGAGCAGAGAGGTGGCAACACCTGATAGGACCCCTGACCCTATATAAGCTCAAGCACTTCCTGGAATAAACAACTCTGTGGCAGCTCGTCCTCTGCTTGCTTCTCGCCTGACTCCCAGTGTATGTGTGGTAACTTCGCGCTGCTCACCCCCTCGCCTCGAGCCCTGAGGCTCTTGCTGACTTTCCTCCTCTCCCCCAGCTGGCTTGGCAGGGTTTGGCAACACAAGTCTATAGCAAGGATCATTCTAAATGGTGAAATTCTTGAAACATTCCATTTTTGATCATGAACTAGGCAAGGTTTCCACTCTCAGCACTTTTATTCAATATTGTACTGGAGGTCTTAACTAGAGCTATTAAACAAGAGAAGGACACAAAAGGGACACATATAGGAAAAGAAGAATCCAAGTTATCCATATGTGCAGATGACATGATCCTTTATCTGAAAGACTGCAAAAACTCCACAGGAAACTCCTGAAACAAATACATAAGTTCAGTAGAGTAGCAGGTACAAAATCAATGTTCAAAACTCAGTGGCTCTTTTATACACCAAGGATGAAAAAAGTGAAAAAGTCCTAAGAGAAACAATTCCATTTAAAGTATTCAACAAATACTTTAAAACCCTAAAGAAAGAAATTTTAAAAGACACCAGAAGGTGGAAAGACCTCCCATGCTCCTGCATTGGTAGAATTAATATCATAAAAATGGCCATCCTACCAAGAGCAAAATATAGAATCCGTGTTATACCAACCAAAATTCCAAGGCAATTCTTTACAGAAACTGACAAAGCTATCTCAAAATTCATATTGAAGCACAAAAGGCCAAAGATACAAAAAAAATCCTGACTAATAAAATTTATGTTGGAGGAATCACCACGCCAGACCTTAATCTAACTACAAAACCATTGTAATAAAGACAACAAGGTACTAGCGCCAAAACCCACACATAGATCAATGTGTATGGGTCAAAGACCAGGAAATGAAATCATCTTACCTCAATCGAAATGGCTAAAATCCCAAATACATACAATAGTATATGCTGGAGAGGATGTGGGGAAGGGAACCCATATATATTGCTCGTGGGAATGTAGACTTGTACAACCACTATGGTGATCAGTATGACATTTCCTAAGAAAGTTAAATATTGAAATGCCATATGACTCTGCTATACCACTGCTGTTTATTTCCCCAAATAATTTTTAGTTGTACTATAGAGACACATATACATCCATGTTCATTTCAGTACTATTCACAGTAGAAAAGTCATGGAATCAACCTAAACGTCCAACAGTTGGTTCTATGAGTCCTGGGATTCCCTCTGTATCTGCTGTTGTCAAGGGGGTTTCAGGCCTTTATGGCAGACAGAGAAAACCTTCTTTGGGCAGCTCACTGAAACTATTTCTCCTGAGCTCCATGCCAGTCCATGGGGGCATATTGACATGTTCATCACTGTGCAGGTCTGATGAGTTTAAATCCCAGATTTAAACTCAACACTCAGATAGCATGTAGCCTTGTGTACTGCAAGAATGTAAAAATGGACAACAACAAACAACCTGATTACAGAACACTGTCAAACCTACAATGATCATCTGGAACAAGGCCAGCCAAATCTCTCCCCATCCAGAAGCTCAGGGAGCTTTATGGATAATGAAAATGTGGCACATATGCATTATGGATACTAGACAGCCATCCAAAAAAGAATTAACAAAATTTGCTTCTAAATGAATGGAACTGGAAGAAATCATACTGAGCAAATTATCCCAAGCACAGAAAAACCAATCATCTCATGTTCTCCCTTATAAGCGGAACATAATTCCAAAACCTTATGATGACATACTCAAGGGAAAATCTTTTTATTACCCTTTCCAACCATGAAGGATTCTAAATAAGAAGTCAGGGCAAAGAAGACTCAAAGAGAATGAAGACAAAGAAACAAAGTTCGAGAAATAAGGCCACTGTCAAGAAAGTCCAATAATTAGGGAGATATGTGATCCAATCTGCAGTCAGTCTCCTTCCTGGTCTCTGGTACTTGGAGTGGATGAAGCACCAAACCGATGTTCCCAGTTGTGGGGTAGAGGGTTAGTGATTAGTAGACAGTTGGATGATGTCCTTGAGGTTGACCCCATCCACTACAGTGCGCTACTCCTGATCCTCCCTCTCCTTCAAGCCTTCTTTTATGTAAATGCCTCTCTTTATCAGGTTCTGCATTGTTGGATAGGCAAGGATCTCAACACCCAGATAGCATGTATCCTTGTGCACTGCAAGAATGTAAAAATGGACAACAACAAACAACCTGATTACAGAACACTGTCAAACTTACAATGATCATCTGGAACAAGGCCAGCCAAATCTCTCCCCATCCAGAAGCTCAGGGAGCTTTATGGAAAAGGGAGAAGTAAGACTGTAAGAGCCTAAAGATGGAGAGTTCCATTGCTGGACATGTCACTGCACTCATGATAGGGCAGCCACAGCCAGGAACTCATGGCAATGGGATTTAAACTCATCAGACCTGCACAGTGATGACCATGTCAATATTCCCCCATGGACTGGCATGGAGCTCAGGAGAAATAGTTTCAGTGAGCTGCCCAAAGAAGGTATTCTTTGTCTGCCATAAAGGCCTGAAACCCCCTTGACAACAGCAGATACAGGGGGAATCCCAGGACCCACAGAACCAAAAGACGGAAGAATAAGAGGGAGTAGACCAAGCCCATGTGGGGATGGGTGGAATGGGGTGGTAACGGGAAGGAAGGGAAGGAGGAAGGGAAAGATGAAGGAGGGAGGCAAGGAGCAAGTATATAATAGACTTTTATAGTTTTTAATAGACTTATTAAAAACATATCAATAAGACCACCAATGTGGGAAGATCTGGATTATTCCAGAAACACAAAGTTGATCAATATATTTAAATCAAAAATATATTTCACTATATAAACAAATGCAAAGACAAAAAGCACATGATTCTCTCAATTGATGCTGAAAAAGTTTTTGACAAAATCCAACACACCTTTATGATAAGGACCCTGGAAAGAATAGGGGTGGAAGAGATGTTTATCGGCATAATAAAGGCCACATGCGGCAAGCCTATGGTACAAATTATCCTAAATGGCAAAAAATTGGAAGCTTTCCCACTCAGATAGGAACTAGAGAAGACTATCCAGTCTCACTGTTTCTATTCAACATTGTACTTGAAGTCTTAGCTAATGCTGTAAGACAAGAAAGGAGGACAAATGTACACAACTTAGAAAAAGAAGTCAAGTTATCCCTATTTTCAGATGACATGAGTCTATACCTTTAAGGACCCTATAAATTCTGCCAGGAAGCTACTCGGACTAGTAAGTAAGCTCAGTAGTTGCCAGGATTCAAAATTAATATTGAAAAATCAGTGGCTTATTGTTTTTGGTTGCCCTCCAAAAAACTGACAGTAAGACCCTATTGCTAAAGATATAGCACATATGAATCATAGGATATGGTAAAAAAAATTGGAACTGGTTTGAAAGCTTCCTCCTTGCTGGATTGGTCAGCAATGTATATTGTAGGGGTAATCAAAGGTCTCATCAACCTGTGAGATCTGAAAGTTATAATAAAAATCACCATGGCAACATGTGACCACTAGAGTAAGTGGCACAAGTATCAAGGGGACAAACAACATATTTCTGATTGGATTTAAGGTATGCTTGTCAAAACAAAACACATCATGTTATGGTAAACTAGAACAAAAACCTAGGGAGGGGAACGAACTTGGTCACAAAGGAAGAACAGACTATGAGTGTTTACCTAGGAAGATGGTACATCAAACTGCTTTGTAAATACCTGCCACTATACCATAGATTGGAAGAGCACTCAATATTCAACCTAGAAGGCTTCTTGTACAACAGAAGGTGTTTATTACTGAAAAGCATGACTTCCCAAAATGCAGGAAAAGTGTCTGCATACTGCTTGTTCCTGAACATGACATATAAACCTCACCCATCCTGACCTCAAGGGTTAGGGAACATCCTAAAAGAGGGGGCAGCAAGACTGTAGAAGTATAAACTGGGAAGGTGGTGGACTATGCATTATCTCCTGGACCTGACATAGTTGTGATACACAAGATTTCATGCAGATATGCATACTTGCATGAGAATTGCATATGAACTATCTTATCAACATCTCACTGTAAGATCAGAAAGATCTCAAGAAGCTCCACACCTCTCTGAGAGACTGATGAGAACTCATGCAGATGAAGTAAAGGAGAATGCTTTCTTCAGTGGTATATCCACTAATCTAGGATGCTTGCTGGAGCATGGAACAGGTCAGGCATAAGTCATCACAGTTTAGATGAAATACAGTGGGATGCACAAGTGAAAAGATTTGAAAATAGGAGGGAGTTAGGCAGGAGAGATGAAGGGTTATAGGGGGGAAAGGAAGGGATGGGATTTGGGACTAGGTTAAAATATTATAAAGTCACTGTATTCATATATGTAACATTAAAAATAAAAATAAATATAAAATAAAAGATTGGTGGCTTTCCCGTATATCAAAGATAAACAATGCAAGGAAGATCTGACAGAAACAATATCATTTTCCACAGATACTAAAAACTGAAGTAACTTGGAATGAACCTAATGAAGGATGTGAAAAATCTGTAAAATGAAAACTTTAAAAAAACGGAAAAAAGATTTCAAAAGACACCAGAAGATGGAAAGACCTCCCATATTACTGATCATTCTATCAAAACAATACACAGATTCAATGCAATACCCATCAAATAACAACCAAATTCTTCCCAGAAATTGGTAAAACAATCTCAAAATACTTATGGAAACATAAAAGGACCAGGATAGCAAAAACAATCCCAAGTAATTAAAAACTCTATGGAAGTATTACCATTCCAGATCTTAAACTATACTAAAAAGCCATAGTAATAAAAACAGCATGGAACTGACTGCAAAAAAGAGATACAGACTAATGGATTAGAGTCAAAGACCCAAATATAAGTGGATAAAACTACAGTGAACTGATTTTTGACATGGTGCCAGAAAAAAATCCATCAGAAAATGGACAGCTTCTTCAATATATGGTGCTTGCATAATTGGATTTCTACATTCAGAAAAACAATACTGGACCCTCATTTGTCTCCCAGGATGAAAATCAATTCCAATGGATCAAAGACCTCAATATTAGACCAGAGACTATAGAAGTCCTAGAAGATTATGAGGCTGCTATGTCCCTACTAGAGGAGACAACCTGAAGGGAACCCTGGGACCCACATAAGCAGGCAGGTGGGCAGGAGGAAGAGGAGCAGACTGGTGAAGAAAGGGGAGGGAGGGAGAAAAAGAAAGGGTAGAGACAATCACTCATTATGCTTGTAAAATGAGAAAAAACTTCTAGAAGAAAAAAAAAAGGTAATATACTTGAACTGATTGGCCTTGGCTACCATATCCTCAATAGGAACCCAAAGGCATAGAGAATAAGTCCAACACTAAACAAGTGGGACTATGTGACACTAAAAAGCTTTTGCTCAGCCAGAGAAACTGTTAATTGAGAAAAAGGTAACCCATGAATTGCGATAGATCTTCAATAACCACATGTCCAATAGAGTGCAAATATCCTGAATGCACAAACAACTCAAAGAATTAAATACCAAAGAAAAAAACAATCCCATTAAATTTTGTTATAGAAGAAAAAAAAAACCTTTTCACAAGTAAAATTCAAATGTCTAGCAAACTTCTTTTTTAAAATAATGTATTTATTTATTTTTCCGCTCATACAAACATAATAGGTACCCTGGTCCCCTCCCTTTCTCCACCCCCCTTGGACCTCCTGCTCCCTCCCCTTCCTTTTCCCATCCCTCCCTTTCTCCCAGTGCCCCCTCCCTCCATTCCTGGAGCATCCTTTAATGTGTATGTCAAACTTTCCTCTGGGTCCTCCTCTCTGATGAGGTGTAAGGAGTCAGTGGCATTTCCTTTCTTGTGTTCCCCTTAAGTACAGGAACACTATTGTGGCTGTTAATCCCTTGCTTCTAAGGATCCTAGTGCCTTAAGTCCATGCTAGACTTTGAGGTGTTAATGATATGTTGGTCATTGAGCAGATGATCAGAGTCCTATTATGATTGCTTTGGCCCTAACTTGTGTGGAGTATCTTGCATATCATTACTCCTCCCATCCTTGTGCTCTTACAATCTTACCGCCCCCTCTTCCGCAAATTTCCCTGAGGTTCAGGATGGGGAGAGATTAGGCAGGCCTGATTCCAGGTGGTTGATATAGAGTCTCTGATGTTCTGAATTATGATTTGTTGATTTTTTTTCAGTTTTGCTGCTCCTGCAATGCCCTTGGCTCCATCCAGATAGGTACTGGATGTCACCCCCTGGCCAGAGATAAAAGGCAGTTAAAATAGAATCTTATTATAAGAGTAGATTCAAAGGTAGATGGAATAAAAGTAGGAGACTGCGGTGAGGTGTGTGTGGGGGGGTCAGTCTCCCATTTGCAAAATGGTTGACTTCTATCTGCCTGACTGTGTGCCCTCCCTTTCCGATAAGACCATACCCCATCAATTGCAAATGACTGGGAAGGAAAGTCTGTAAGCTTAACCAGATGTTTCATTACTTGCAGTCCTTGATGGTGGCCTATTTTCTCTGCTGTAGCATGATTCCTTCTCTCCTTGTTTCTGGTGGGGCCCTCCTTCCCCTTCTCTCCTGTTTATAATCCTTGCAATTACTGTAGGTATTACAGAGATTTATCTTTGAGTGTGTCTCTAAGTGGGTTTGGTACTAGAATCCATCTATTAGGGAATACATACAGCACTTAATTTTCTGTGTCTGGGATACTTCACTCAATATAATTGTTTCTAATTCCATCCATTTCCCAGCAAATTGCATTAATTCATCATTTTTGATGACTGAGTAGCATTCCATTGTATAAATGTACCACATTTTCCTTATCCACTCGTCAGCGGTTGGACATTTGAGTTGATTCTATGACTTTGCTATTGTAAATAGTGCTGCTATGAACATGGTCGTGCTTGTGCTATTGAGGTGAATTTTTGCTGTATGGGGGGGTTATTCCCAAAAGTGGAATAGTAGGGTCATATAGCATTTCAATCTTTAACTTCTTTAAGAATCTCCAGACGGCTCGCCAGAGTGGTTGTATGAGCCTACATTCCCACCAGCAATGTAGCAGAGTTCCCCTCTCTCCCATCCTCTCCAGCACTTGGTGTTGTTTGTATTGTAGATTTTTGCCATCCTGACCTAGGTGAGATGATATCTCAGGGAAGTTTTGATTTGCATTTCCCTGATGGCTAAGGATGTGGGTCATTTTTTAAGATATTCATTAGACATTTTAATTTTGGCCCTGGTAAAGTTTCTTTTAAGTTCCAAGGCCCACTTTTTAATTGGCCCATTTGTTTCTTTGGTGTATAGTTTTCTAAGTTCTTTGTGCACTCTGTATAATAGAACTCTATCAGATATGTGGTTAGTGAAGATTTTCTCCCATTCTGTGGGTTGCCTTTGAGCTCCTTTCAATCTCTTTATCTGAACAGAAGCTCTTTAATTTCACAAGATCCCAACTGTTGAGAGTTTGTAGTACTGACTGTGCCATTGGATGTCTGTTTAGGAAATGTTGACCTAGCCCGATTGGCTCAAGGAAGTTCCCTAACCTTTCACCTATGATTTTTATAGTCTCTGGCCTTATATCAAGGTCCTTAATTCATTTGGAATTAAGTCTTGTACATGGTGAAAGTACGGGTCCAGTTTTAATCTTCTGCATGTGGAGATCCAGTTTTGCCAGCACCACTTGTTGAAGATACTGTTTTTTTTTTTTAATTGGATTTTTTGGGCCTCTTGTCAAAGATCAAATGGCTGTAATTTTGTGGGCTTATATCTGGGTCTTCAACCCTTATCCATTGATCTGTGTGTCTATTTTGGAGCCAGTACCAGGCTGTTTTTACAACTATGGATTTGTAGTATAGACTAAGTTTTGGTATAGTGATACTCCAGCATTGTTTTTGTTACTCAGAATTGTCTTTGCTATCCTGGGTCTTTTGTGCCTCCATATGAACTTTGAGATTGTTTGGTCAACTTCTTTAAAGAATTGCTTTGGGATTTTAATTGGTATAACGTTGAATTTGTACATTGTCTTTGGTAGGATGGTCATTTTTACGATGTTGATTCTGCCAATCCAGGAACATGGGAGGTCTTTTCGCCTTCTGGTGTCTTCTGCAATTTCTTTCTTGAGGGTTTTAAAGTTTTCATTGTAAAGGTTTTTACCTCCTTAGTTAGGTTTAAACCAAGGTATTTCATTTTTTTAGGGGCTATAGTAAATGGGATTGACTCTCTCAAGGCTTTTTCACTTCTTTCATTCTGGGCATATAGGAAGGCCACTGATTTTTGTACATTTATTTTGTATCCTGCCACCCTGCTGAACTTCTCATTAGTTCCAGGAGCTTCCTGGTGGAGTTTTTGGGATCCCTCAGGTATAGGATCATGTCACCTGCAAATAGAGATAACTTGACTTCTTCCTTGCCGATTCGAATTCCTTTTTTGTCCCTTTCTTGTCTTATGGCTTCAGCTAAGACTTCAAGTACAATATTGAAAAGAAGTGGTGACAGTGGAAAGCCTTGTCTAGTTCCTGATCGAAGTGGGAATGCTTCGAGTTTTTCCCCATTGAGTATAATCCTTGCTGTTGGCTTGTTGTATACAGCTTTTATTATATTGATAAAGGTTCCTTCCATTCCAACCTTCTCTAGGGTTTTCATCATAAAGAGCTGTTGGATCTTCTCAAAATCTTTTTCTGCATCTATCGAGAGTATCATGTGGTCATGAACGTTGGACTGGTTTACATAATGAATTACATTTATTGATTTGCATATGTTGAACCAACCTTGTGTGCCGGGGATGAAGCCTACTTGGTCTCCGTGAATGATCTTTTTAATATGTTTTTGAATCCGATTTGCTAAGACTTTGTTGAGAATCTTTGCGTCTGTGTTCATCAGGGAGATCGGCCTATAGTTTTCTTTCTTAAGTGAATCTTTATTAGGTTTTGGGATTAAGACGATATTAGCTACATAGAAGGAATTTGGTAGTGTTCCTTCCTTTGCTATTTGTTGGAACAGTTTAAGGAGTATTGGTTTTGTTAGCTCCTTAAATGTCTGGTAGAACTCTGTGCTGAATCCATCTGGTCCAGGACATTTTTTGGTGGGAAGATCTGAGATTACTCCTCAATTTCCTCATATGTTATAGGACTGTTTAAATAATTCACCACTTCCTGATTCAATTTAGGTAAGTTGTGTTTACTTAGAAATTCATCCATCTCTTTGTGTTGTCAAACTTCACAGAGTATAAGTTTTTGAAATATGATGTTATAATTCTTTGGATTTCTTGGGTATCAGTAGTGATAACTCCATGTTCCTTTCTAATTTCATTAATTTGGGTTTTCTCTCTCTTGTTTTTGATTAATTTAGCTAGGGGTGTATCAATCTTATTGATTTTTTCAAAGAACCAGCTTTTTGACTGGTTGATTTTTCTCTATTGTTTTCCTAATCTTGATTTCAGATATATCTCCCCTTATTTTGCTAATCTCCTCTCTTCTACTGCTTTTGGGATCAGATTGCTCTTTTCTCTAGGCTTTAAGCTGTATTGTTAAGTTATTTATTTGTGATGTTTCCATTTTTTTGATGTAGGCATTAAAAGCTATGAACTTACCTCTCAGGACAGCTTTCATTGTGTCCCAGAGATTTGGTAAGTTGTATTTTCATTATCGTCCACTTTCAGGAAATCTTGAATTTCTTTCATAATTTCTTCCTGAATCCAGGTTCTCATTCAGCATCATATTGTTAAGTTTCCAGGAGTTAGTGTATTTTCTCTAGTTTGTTGTGTTGTGGATGTCCAGCTTTAGGCCGTGGTGGTCTGATAGGGCACAGATTAGAATTTCAACTTTTTGTATATGCGTAGCTTCATTTTGTGGCCCAATATGCGATCTATTTTGGAGAAAGTTCCGTGTGCTGCTGAGAAAAATGTATTCTTTGGTGCATGGGTGAAAAGTTCGATAGAGATCTGTAAGGTCCATTCCTTTCAGGGTTTGATTAAGTTCCAAAGTGTCTCTGTTAAGCTTTTGACCTGTTGATCTATCCCATGTTGAGAGGGCGGTGTTGAAATCCCCAAGAATTATCATTTGGGGGTTGATTTCTTGCTTTAGGCGCTGTAGGGTTTTCTTAATGAATGTGGAGGGGCCCGTATTGGGTGCATAAATGTTCAGTATTGTTAAGTCTTCCTGGTGAATTGTACCTATGACTAAAATGTAGTATCCATCTGTGTCTCTTATGATTTTTTTGGTCTGAAGTCCACTTTGTCCGACAGCATAATGGCTACCCCTGCCTCTTTCCTGGTTCCATTAGCCTGCAGAATTTTGTACCAGCCTTTCATTCTTAGGATGTGCCTATTTTTGTGATGAGATATGTTTCCTGAAGGCAGCAGATTGATGGGTTGTGGTTTTTAATCCAAGTTTGTAATCTGTGTCTCTTAATCGGTGAGTTAATACCATTGACATATAATGATATGATGGAGAAATTATTTTTAATTCCGGACATTTTTTGTGTTTAGTGGATTTTGTAAGCATATTGTTTGATATTTATGTTTTGGTGGTATTATACTTCCCTTCTGTCCTCCTGGGTATGCTTGTTCTTTTCTTCAAGCTTGAATATCATTTCTAGCATTTTTGAAGGCCTGGTTTGGTAGACATGTATCCCTTCAAGTTGTCTTTGTGGTGGAAAACATTTCTTTCTCCCTCAATCATGACATAGTTTTGCTGGGTATATCAGTCTGGGTTGGCATTTTTGCTCATTTAATACTTGAAGTATGTCTCTCCAAGCTCTTCTTGCTTTTACTGTTTCCATTCAATAGTCATTTATTATTCTAATAGGTTTACCTTTAAAATTGACTTGCTTTTTTTCTCTTGAAGCTCTCAGCACCTTTTCTTTGTCTTGAATGTGGAGTGTTTTTACTCTTATTTGCCATGGTGATTTTCTATTTTGGTCATATCTGTTTGGAGTGCGAAACGACTCTTGTATATGGATAAAAGCCCAATTCAAAAATGGGCTTGGAACGTAAAGAAATTGTACCAGGAACGAAATTGAAATGTTCTAACACACTCCTTCGAAAAATGCCCACCTCCTTAGCCCTCCGGCAAATGCCAATCAAAACTCCTAGATCAGCTCACCCGGTCAGGATGGCCAAAAAATCCCAATAAAACTAAACACCAAAGCTGGCGAGATTGTGGAGAGAGG
>JALPQD010000874.1:68508-428459 GCA_023101885.1 Typhlomys cinereus
AGGACCATCTCCTCCATGCTAGGTGGGATGCCCTTACCATCCCTCCAACCCCTCTGGCCAGCCCTTGTATGGTGCTTCTTTCCCACAGTTACACGCTTGCCAGCCCCCCCCTGTGTTATTCGGACCTGTTTGTGTTATGCCACCTCTTGGGCTCCCCCTCGCTCACTCCGCCGCCCAAATTGTCGTTATGCTCGTCACCCCGCCCCAGGAGCGCCCTCTCCAATGTTCATAGCCGCTGCCAGTTTACCAAACTCGCCCAGGTATCCATGACCTCCCCCCCCCATGCCCCAACCGTGATGCGACCTGTGGCTGGCTCAAGCCGAACTGGTTCTGTCCATTTCTATTGCATCATGGACTCCTCCCCGCCATCCCCACCCCGATGCCTTCCTGCCCTATTTGCCCGGCCCATGGCCTGGATTAGTCGTAATTCCCATTTTAATCGCTTGCGTGCCGTCATCCCTAGACACCGCAACTTCCTTTGTTTTTGTCGTCTGAACCTCCCTCTCGGGGGCTCCTGTACGTCCCCCCCCCCCCCTCGGCGCACCCCCCTCCCCGGCTCTCATCTTGTTTGTATATAGTAGGCCTGTCGCCCCTCTCTCCACAATCTCTCTCCAGCATTTGTTGTTGTTTGTATTGTGGATTTTTGCCATCCTGACCGGGTGAGATGATATCTCAGGGTTTTGATTTGCATTTCCCTGATAGGCTAAGAAGTGGAGCATTTTTAAGATATTTGTTAGACATTTTAATTTCATCCCTGGTAAATTTCTTTTAAGTTCCAGGGCCTTTTGGCCCATTTTTTAATTGGGCCATTGGTTTCCTTGATGTTTAGTTTTTCTAAGTTCTTTGTGCACTCTGGACAGTAGAGCTCTATCAGATATGTGGTTAGTGAAGATTTTCTCCCATTCTGTGGGTTGCCTTTGAGCTCGTGTTACAATCTCTTTATCTGAACAGAAGCTCTTTAATTTCACAAGATCCCAACTGTTGAGAGTTGGTAGCAGTGACTGTGCCATTGGATGTCTGTTTAGGAAGTGTTGGCCTAGCCCAATCAGCTCGAGGGAGTTCCCTATCCTTTCAACTATGGTTTTTATAGTCTCTGGCCTTATATCAAGGTCCTTGATCCATTTGGAATTAAGTCTTGTACATGGTGACAAGTACGGGTCCAGCTTTAATGTTCTGCATGTGGAGATCCAGTTTTGCCAGCACCACTTGTTGAAGATGCTGTTCTTTTTCCATTGGATTCTTTGGGCCCCTTTGTCAAAGACCAAATGGCTGTAATTTTGTGGACTTATATCTGGGTCTTCAATCCTTATCCATTGATCTGTGTGTCTATTTTGGAGCCAGTACCAGGCTGTCTTTATAACTATGGATTTGTAATATAGACTAAGGTTCAGTATGGTAATACCTACAGCAGTGTTTTTGTTACTCAGGATTGTCTTTACTATCCTGGGTCTTTTGTGCCTCCATATGAATTTTGAGATTCTTTGGTCAACTTCTTTGAAGATTGCTTTGGGATTTTAATTGGTATAGCATTCAATTTGTATATTGCCTTTGGTAGGATAGTCATTTTTACGATGTTGATTCTGCCAATCCAGGAACATGGGAGGTCTTTCCACCTTCTGGTGTCTTCAGCAATTTCTTTCTTGAGGGTTTTAAAGTTTTTATTGTAAAGGTCTTTTTACTCCTTGGTTAGGTTTATACCAAGGTATTTCATTTTTTTAGGGGCTATAGTAAATGGGATTGTTTCTCTCAGGGCTTTTCACTTCTTTCATTCTGGGCATATAGGAAGGCCTCTGATTTTTGCACATTTATTTTGTATCCTGCCACCCTGCTGAACTTCTGTATTAGTTCCAGGAGCTTCCTGGTGGAGATCTTGAGATCACTCAGGTATAAGATCATGTCATCCACAAATAGGGATAGCTTGACTTCTTCCTTGCCGATTTGAATCCTTCTTATGTCCCTTTCTTGTCTTATGGCTTCAGCTAAGACTTCAAGTACAATATTGAATAGAAGTGGTGAGAGTGGACAGCCTTGTCTAGTTCCTGATCGAAGTGGGAATGCTTCCAATTGTTCCCCATTGAGCAAAATCCTTGCTGTGGGCCTGTTTTATACAGCTTTTATTATATTGATAAAGGTTCCTTCCATTCCTACTGTCTCCAGTGTTTTGATCATAAAAGGCTGTTGGATCTCGTCAAAAGCTTTTTCTGCATCTATCGAGAGTATCATGTGGTCTTGGACTTTGGACTGGTTTACATGATGAATTACATTTATTGGTTTGCATATGTTGAACCAACCTTGTGTGCCGGGGATGAAACCTACTTGGTCCCAGTGAATAATCTTTTTAATATGTTTTTGAATGTGATTTGCTAAAACTTTGTTGAGAATCTTTGCGTCTGTGTTCATCAGAGAGATTGGCCTATATTTTCTTTTTAAGTGAATCTTTATTAGGTTTTGGGATTAAAACGATATTAGCTTCATAGAAGGAATTTGTTAGTATTCCTTCCTTTGCTTTTTGATGAAACAGTTTAAGGAGTATTGTTGTTATTAACTCCTTAAATGTCTGGTAGAACTCTGTGCTGAATCCATCTGGTCCAGGACATTTTTTGGTGGGAAGATTCAAGATTACTTCCTCAATTTCCTTATATGTTATAGGACTATTTAAATAATTCACAACTTCCTGATTCAATTTAGGTAAGTTGTGTTTACTTAGAAATTCATCCATCTCTCTTTTTTTTAAACATTTTTTATTATTATTTCCGCTCATACAAACTTAATAGGTAGACCAGTTCCCTCCCCCCTCTCCTCCCCCGAACCCCCACTCCCCCCCCTCCCTCCCCATCTCCCACTGCCTCCCCCCCCAATTCCCAGAGTCCTTTATTGTGTATGCCTAACTCTGCCTCTTGGTCCTCCTTTCCGATGACATAAAAGGACCCAGTGGCATTTCCCTGAACCCTTTCTCGTGTTCCCCTTAAGCATAGGAACACTTCTGTGGCCATCAATCCCTTGCCTCAAGGATCTTGGTGCCTTTAGCCGATGTTAGACTTTTTGAGGTCAATAGTGTGACGGACATGGCAGGGCATGCAAAGTCCTATTATGATTGCTTCAGCCCTATCTAGTGTGGAGACCTTCAAATCATTGCTCCCCCATCCTTTTGCTCTTACAATCTTACCGCCCCCTCTTCCGCAGATGTCCCTGAGCTTCAGGATGGGGGAATTAGGCTGGCTTAGTTCTATGTGGATGATATAGAGTCTCTGAAGTTCTGGATTGTGGTTTGTTGACTTTCTTTTGCAGTTTTGCTGCTCCTGCAATGCCCTTCACTCCATCCTGATGGGCACTGTATGTCACCCCCTGATCAGAGACAAAAAACTGTTAAACTGGAGTCGTTATAATAGACATATCAAGGGTAGATGTAATAAAAGCAGGAAACCTCAGTGAGGGAGGGATCAGTCACCCATTTGCAAAATGATCTCTTTTCATCTGCCAGACTATATGCCCTCCCCTTCTGGTGAGATCATACCCCCAGTTGTACATGATCAGGAACGAACATCTGTGAACTTAACCAGGTGTCACATTACTTACTTGCATTCCTTGGAGGTCGATTTTCTCTGCTGTAACATGGTCCCCTCTCTCCTTGTGTGGTGTGGCCCTCCAACCCCATCCCTCCTGTTCACAATCCTTGCAATTACCGTATTACATAGGTTTACCCTTGAGTGTCTCAATGTGGGCTGGGTGAGTTTGGTACTAGGAGCCACCTATTAGGGAGTACATACGGCACTTAACTTTCTGGGATTGGGATACTTCACTTAATATAATTGTTTCTAATGACATCCATTTCCCGCAAATTCCAGTAATTCATCATTTTTGATGGCTGAGTAGTACTCCATTGTATAGATGTACCACTGTTTCCTTATCCACTCGTCAACTGTTGGACATTTAGGTTGATTCCATGACTTTGCTATTGTAAACAGTGCTGCTATGAACATAGTCGTGCTTGTGCTATCAGGCGAACCTCTGCTGCATGGGGGGTTATTCCCAAAAGTGGAATCAGGGTCATATGGCATTTCAATCTTTAATTTCTTTAAAAATCTCCAGACGGCTCGCCAGAGTGGCTGTATGAGCCTGCATTCCCACCAGCAATGTAGGAGAGTTCCCCTCTCTCCACATCCTCTCCAGCATTTGTTGTTGTTTGTATTGTGGATTTTTGCCATCCTGACCGGGTGAGATGATATCTCAGGGAAGTTTTGATTTGCATTTCCCTGATGGCTAAAGAAGTGGAGCATTTTTTAAGATATTTGTTAGACATTTTAATTTCATCCCTGGTAAAATTTCTTTTGAGTTCCAGGGCCCATTTTTTAATTGGGCCATTGGTTTCCTTGATGTTTAGTTTTCTAAGTTCTTTGTGCACTCTGGACAGTAGAGCTCTATCAGATATGTGGTTAGTGAAGATTTTCTCCCATTCTGTGGGTTGCCTTTGAGCTCGTGTTACAATCTCTTTATCTGAACAGAAGCTGTTTAATTTCACAAGATCCCAACTGTTGAGAGTTGGTAGCAGTGACTGTGCCATTGGATGTCTGTTTAGGAAATGTTGGCCTAGCCCAATCAGCTCAAGGGAGTTCCCTATCCTTTCAACTATGGTTTTTATAGTCTCTGGCTTGATCAAGGTCCTTGATCCATTTGGAATTAAGTCTTGTACATGGTGACAAGTACGGGTCCAGCTTTAATCTTCTGCATGTGGAGATCCAGTTTTGCCAGCACCATTTGTTGAAGATGCTGTTCTTTTTCCATTGGATTCTTTGGGCCCCTTTGTCAAGATCAAATGGCTGTATTTTGTGGGCTTATATCTGGGTCTCAATCCTTATCCATTGATCTGTGTGTCTATTTTGGAGCCAGTACCAGGCTGTTTTTATAACTATGGATTTGTAGTATAGACTAAGGTTCGGTATGGTAATACCTCCAGCAGTGTTTTTGTTACTCAGGATTGTCTTTGCTATCCTGGTCTTTTGTGCCTCCATATGAATTTTGAGATTTTGGTCAACTTCTTTAAAGAATTGCTTTGGGATTTTAATTGGTATAGCATTGAATTGTATATTGCCTTTGGTAGGATGGTCATTTTTACGATGTTGATTTGCCAATCCAGGAACATGGGAGGTCTTTCCACCTTCTGATGTGTTCAGCAATTTCTTTCTTTAGGGTTTTAAAGTTTTCATTGTAAAGGTCTTTTACCTCCTTGGTTAGGTTTATACCAAGGTATTTCATTTTTTTAGGGGCTATAGTAAATGGGATTGTTTCTCTCAAGGCTTTTTCACTTCTTTCATTCTGGGCATATAGGAAGGCCTCTGATTTTTGCACATTTATTTTGTATCCTGCCACCCTGCTGAACTTCTCAATTAGTTCCAGGAGCTTCCTGGTGGAGTTTTTGGGATCCTCAGGTATAAGATCATGTCATCTGCAAATAGGGATAGCTTGACTTCTTCCTTGCCGATTTGAATCCCTCTTATGTCCCTTTCTTGTCTTATGGCTTCAGCTAAGACTTCAAGTACAATATTGAATAGAAGTGAGAGTGGACAGCCTTGTCTAGTTCCTGATCGAAGTGGGAATGCTTCCAATTGTTCCCCATTGAGCATAATCCTTGCTGTGGGCTTGTTGTATACAGCTTTTATTATATTGATAAAGGTTCCTTCCATTCCTACTGTCTCTAGCGTTTTGATCATAAAAGGCTGTTGGATCTTGTCAAAGCTTTTCTGCATCTATCGAGAGTATCATGTGGTCTTGGACTTTGGACTGGTTTACATGATGAATTACATTTATTGATTTGCGTATGTTGAACCAACCTTGGTGCCGGGGATGAAGCCTACTTGGTCCCTGTGAATGATCTTTTTGATATGTTTTTGAATCCGATTTGCTAAGACTTTGTTGAGAATCTTTGCATCTGTGTTCATCAGGGAGATCGGCCTACAGTTTTCTTTTTTAAGTGAATCTTTTTAGGTTTTGGGATTAAGACGATATTAGCTTCATAGAAGGAATTTGGTAGTGTTCCTTCCTTTGCTATTTGATGGAACAGTTTAAGGAGTATTGGTTTTTACTCCTTAAATGTCTGGTAGAATCTGTGCTGAATCCATCTGGTCCAGGACATTTTTTGGTGGGAAGATTTGAGATTACTTCTTCAATTTCCTTATATGTTATAGGGCTTTAAGTAATTCACAACTTCCTGATCCAATTTAGGTAATTTGTTTACTTAGAAATTCATCCATCTCTTGTGTTGTCAAACTTCACAGAGTATAAGTTTTTGAAATATGATGTTATAATTCTCTGGATTTCTTGGGTATCAGTAGTGATACTCCATGTTCATTTCTAATTTGTTAATTTGGGTTTTCTCTCTCTTGCTTTTGGTTAATTTAGCTAGGGGTGTATCAATCTTATTGATTTTTTCAAAGAACCAGCTTTTTGACTGGTTGATTTTTTCTATCGTTTTCTTAGTCTCGATTTCAGATATTTCTCCCCTTATTTTGCTAATCTCCTCCTTCTACTTTTGGGATCATTGCTCAAGTTTCTCTAAAGCCTTAAGCTGCATCGTTAAGTTATTTATTTCTGATGTTTCCATTTTTTGATGTAGGCATTAAGAGCTATGAACTTACCTCTTAGGACAGCTTTCATTGTGTCCCAGAGATTTTGGTAAGTTGTATTTTCGTTATCGTTCACTTTCAGGAAATCTTGAATTTCCTTTTTAATTTCTTCCTGAATCCAGTTCTCATTCAGCATCATATTGTTAAGTTTCCAGGAGTTAGTGTATTTTCTCTTGTTTGTTGTGTTGTGGATGTCCAGCTTTAGGCCGTGGTGGCACAGGTTAGAATTTCAACTTTTTTGTATGTGTAGATTCGTTTTGTGGCCCAATATGTGATCTATTTTGGAGAAAGTTCCGTGGCTGCTGAGAAAAATGTGTATTCTTTGGTGCGTGGGTGAAAAGTTCGATAGAGATCTGTAAGGTCCATTTCTTTCAGGGTTTGATTAAGTTCCAAAGTGTCTCTGTTAAGCTTTTGACCTGTTGATCTATCCCATGTTGAGAGGGCGGTGTTGAAGTCCCAGAATTATCGTTTGGGGGTTGATTTCTTGCTTTAGACTCTGTACAGTTTTTTTTTTTTTTTTTAATTTTTTTATTATTTATTCAACTGTGCGCATGTGCGTATGTGCATGCGCGCGCACGCGCTCGCGCGCGTGTGTGTGTGTGTGTGTGTGTGTGTGTAGAACCACGGACGAATTCGCGAACTACCATGGACGCCTCCACCTCCTTCTGTCCCGGGATTCACAGGCTCCGCCCTACCAGAATCAGAAGCGCAAGCTGCCCCCGCTTCTGCCTGGCGTCTATACGTGGAATCTGGGATCCGAACTCAGGACCTTCCGCCTGCAAAGCGGAGGCTTAACCCCTGAGCCACCTCTCCAGCCCCTGTACAGTTTTCTTAATGAATGTGGAGGGGCCCGTATTGGGCGCATATATGTTCAGTATTGTGAAGTGTTCCTGGTGAATTGTACCTGTGACTAAAATGTAGTATCCATCCGTGTCTCTTATAATTTTCTTTGGTTTGAAGTCCACTTTGTCTGATAGCATAATGGCTACCCCTGCCTGTTTTCTGCTTCCATTTGCTTGTAGAATTGTTGACCAGCCTTTTATTTTTAGAGCGTGCCTATGTTTTGTGGTGAGATGGGTTTCCTGCAGGCAGCAGATTGATGGATTGTGATTTTTGATCCAAGTTTGTAATCTGTGTCTCTTGATCGGTGAATTAATTCCATTAACATTTAATGTTATAATGGAGAAACTATTTTTAATTCCAGACATTTATTATGTTTAGTGGTTTTTATAAGTATATTGTTCGCTTTTAATGGTGTTATACCTGCCTTCTGTTCTCCTGGATATGCCTGTTTTTTTCTTCACGCTTGAGTATCATTTCTAGCATTTTTTGGAAGGCCTGGTTTGGTGGACATGTATCCCTTCAAGTTGTCTTTGTGCTGGAAGATTTTTCTTTCTCCCTTGATCATGACTGATAGTTTTGCAGGGTAAATCAGCCTGGGTTGACATTTTTGCTCATTCAATACTTGAAGTATGTCTCTCCAAGCTCTTCTTGCTTTTACTGTTTCGACTGAGAAGTCATTTGTTATTTTAATAGGTTTACCTTAAAAGTGACTTGTTTTTTCTCCCTTGAAGCTCTCAGCACCAGTTCTTTATCTTGAATGTGGAGTGTTTTAACTATTATTTGCCGTGGCGTGCTTCTGTTTTGATCGTATCTGTTTGGGGTGCAGAATGCCTCTTGTATATGGATAGGCCTCTCTTTTTTAGATGAGGAAAGTTTTCCTTGATGATCGTTTGAAAAATTTCCTCAGGGGTGGTATTTTGAGATTCTTGTTCTGGTATTCCATGAATACGCATGTTAGGCTTCTTCAGGGTGTCCCATATCTCTTGGATATTTCTCTCAAGTATCTTTATGGCTTTAACCACCTCTTCCCTTGAGCTCGTTAGTTCTCCCACTTTATCTTCAAGGTCTGAAATTCTGTTTTCTGCTTCGTTAGTTCTGTTGATAAGATTCTCTGTGGAGTTCTGGGTTGAAGATAACTTGTCTTGTAGCTCAGTTTTAAACTCTGCTTGAGTCTGTTTTAACTGCTCTATGCCAGTTTTTTTTTCTTGCACTGTTTTTCTCAACTCCTCCAAGTGCCTGTTGTGTTCCTGTTCAAAGTGGTTGATGTGGTTGTTTAACTCCTCCCGGATTTCCTCTTTCAATAGTATTAATCTTGGTAGTGATCATACTTTGAAAGTGGTTGTCTTGCATATGGCTTTCTTGGCTGTTTTCTGTGATTTTGTTCTGGTTGGAATCCATCATTAAGTGGTTAATTCTTTTGGTGGAAGATTGGTCTACTTGGGTTTTGTTTCTCATGTATCTGCACTTTGACTTGGGCATTGTTGTTTTGTCTTCTATGGCTTTTCGGTTTCTGTGTGTTTTTGACTGAACTGATTTAGTTGATATTACTACACTTGGGCAGCTATTACTAGTGCTTTCCTTGGAGTTGGGTACGTTTGTCTGTTGTTATTTATTTTATTCTTAGATAAGGCTATTAGGCTGTTAGTACATCAGTTAAGTCAGGTTAAGTAGACAGGGGGTGAATATTAGTATGCACTTTTACAATTTAGTATCTTGGTGATATGTGAGAGTGAGTGGTGTACTCCCTGAAGTCGTTCGTATATGTTTTTGGGATGGCTAAATGGAAAAGTTAATCTACAGTGATTAATATTAGAAAGGAACCATAAGGTGAAAAAAGGATGTTTACTTATCTTTGGGCTGGATGTGAAGAATCTCTCCCATGTGATAGGATGATTGTAGAGGACTTCAGATGTATGGCCTTTGTCCCTTAGAACTTTGCTTGAGTTTCCTTTGGACTCTATTGAATTCTGAGTAGCAGTGTGTCTTCCGTAGACCACGTGTGTGGGTCCCTGATGGGCCAGAGAGGCAGAGGGTCTGATGTTTATGTCAGACTTCTTCACCTGGGACCTGGCATGGCAGACTGGGAAGGGCTGTTGGGCAGACAAGGCATGCAGGAGAGAGCAAGGTGATGGTTTTAAAGAAATCAAAACTGATAAGAGGAGACACGGAGGACAGGGACATATGGATAGGAAAATGGGGAGAAAAGAAAAAAATGCTTTTTTTCCCCTCCCATTGGCTCCATCCCACAGTCCATCTTTGGTTTTGAATGGATTGATCCTGAAGGGGGTGATACAAGGAAACTAAACTTGACTAGGTTGTCCCAGGGATTCAAAAACTCCCTGACCTTGTTTGATGAGACCCCTTGAATGCAGACCTCTTGAAGTTTTGACAAGATTATCCTATATATTCCTATTCCAATATGCGGATGACTTACTTATCACCATTAAGACTGTGGAGGACTGCTGCAAAGCCACACAGAGACTCCAGGCCATGGGATACCACCTGTCGGAAAAGAAAGCTCAGTTCTGTGAGTCTCGCATCACTTATGTAGGATATCTTCTGGAAGGAGATAAGTGCACCCTGTTTTCTATCTCATCTAGATATGGGAATTCCTGTGGGGCAGTGGGATATTGTAACCCATGGACCTTGACATTTGCTGAGCTTGCTAAACCATTGTATGCCAGCCTAAAAGGAACACAACCCCTGGTGTGGACTGTGGAAGAACAAGAGCTTTTACAAACCTTAAGGAGACTTTGGTATTGGCAACAGATTTGGCACTCCTGTTATCACCAAGCCTTTCCACCTGTTCATGGATGAGCCCAAAGGTTTCTAACTTAAGCTTTAAGATCATGGAGGAGGCTGATATAATACCTGTCCAAAAAATTGGACCCTGTGGCATCTGGATGGCCAGCTTGCATTGAGCTGTATCAGTAACTGCTGCCCTGGGAAAAGAGACATATAAAAAAGACCTAGCCTTAACACACGGCTTGAGATGGGAAAAGGAGATTCTCCCAGGGCCCTAAGGAATTGGGTAATGGACCACTCAGCATGAGAAGTTGCCCAAGAGCCATTGGGGCCACTCCAGATTTTAGTGACTCTTCCAGAGGTGGGCCTAACAGCAGACCCAGTCTATACAATTGATGAGGACGACTGGTAAAATGTGAAGGAGCCTCAAAGGATAAGGGATGATGGACATTACTAGATGGAAGACTGATAATCCCTCTGGCTTTAGGGAGAGAAATGATAAATCAGCTCCACCAAGCCACTTACCAGAGGGCCACAAAAATGACTGAGCTTCTCTGGCCTTGATATTACATTCTGCAGCTGGACAAAAGAACCAGAAACCTGGTCTCAGATATTTTACCTGTGCATATGTAAACCAGAAGGGATCCATGCATGTTGCCTGGAGAATATTGTGTACTAGACTTTACTGAAGTAAAACTGACTGCATTTGGCTGTAAATACTCACTAGTATTTGTTGACACCTTCTTTGGATGGGTGGGAACATTTCCTATCATGTCAGAAGCAGCTTCTATGGTAAAAGAAAAAATTATTACAAAAATTGTTAGAGTTCAGTCTGCCCCTTTCTCTGGGGTCTGACAATGAACCAGCCTTCGTGTTTAAGATTTCTCAAATCATGACCAAAGCATAAAATATAAGTTAGAGATTGCACTGTGCTTACCAACCAGAGGTCAGGACAGGTAGAAAGGATGAACTGGACCCTAAAGGAAACCTTAACTAAATTAGTCGTTGAACAGATGAAAATTGGACCAACCTCCTTCCCTTTGCTCTTCTGAGGGCCAGACGTGTGTTTGGGAGGACCCTATCTATCCTCCCCAAATTAAGGGATGTCACGTAGATGGAAATAGTTATACCTTTCTAAAGTCACTACAGGCACTACAGCAGATACAGAGGACCATTTGGCCAAACTCTGAACTGATGCATCAATTCCAGGCTGGGGACACTCTCTGGATCAACAGAAACCCTTTATGGATCTTACAGCCCACTTGTAAGGGTCCATTTTAAGCTAGGAGCTGCAAAAATAGCTCAATTTGCTTAGCCTTATCAATAGTCATGTTAGGCTTTATATCCCAAGTCAAAACTTCTACTGTCTTTATATTTATAAGGTTCATGTATTTTAAGGGTATAAATTTTAAAGATTGCTTAATGTTAGAATAGATAGAGAAACTAACATTCCAACTTAATTGACAAATAATAAGCCTGGGTGAGATCAGCACAACCTTAGATTTCAAGTATACATTTATAAATGACTATGTATAGATGCTTACTATCTGCATGTGTTTAGGTGTTTATGTAATTTACATGGTGTATATCATAAAACAGAAGGGAATCATTAAGTAAAGGGAAGAAAACAAAAAAGTTGTAGATAGGAAACATATTGATAAAAATGTTTTTGGATGAGACGGTAAAGCTTGGTTTACTTCAGTAATGAAAATAGATGGGAATGAAGTTAGAAGGTTTAAACATGTTGTAGAAAGACTGTAATGTTTAAAAGATTGCATGTGGTAGAAGGAAAATGCATTGAGCTTCAAAAAATGGACATGGCAAGCTGGTCTGAAAATAAATGCTGGAAATAATGCTTGCTTCCCTCAACAAAATTGATTATTTGTTTCATATATAACATTCACAGGTCACATGTAAATGTTGTGCCAGATACAGAGGACAAAAGAAATATATAAGCACCCTAACATCCCAGGAACCAAGGCCCACACAAGTTGAGAACCATAGAGAGTCAGCAGAAGGCTGGCCCATCTGCCCCAATACCCTACGACCAGTAAATCCCATAAATTCAGAGAAGTTTTCCCAGCATCAAACAAAGTCAGGCAACCTCATCTGACCCAGGAGAGCCAAAAATAACTACCGAAGAAATCAGTCACAGACTTAATAGAAAAATGCCCAACTCACATTGTAAAACAACAACAACAAAAATACACTAGGCACCAGGAAAACATGTCTCCTACAAAAACCACCAACTCCTGTACTATAGATTCCAGTCAGAATACCTCATGGATACCAGTTAGGAATGCAATACTGAAAACAATGTCTTTCAAAAAATGTTATTGATATAGTCAATAGTTTCAAGAACTACAAAAGGAGCTTGAACTATTACAAAAGGATTGTGAAGAACTCAGAGAGTAAATGAGTAAGTGTATGATCTTAAATGAACAGAAAAATAATAAGAAAGATCTGAAACGAAAAAGGAAATAGAGGAAACAAGAACAAGTTTAGAACAGGAGAAAAAAATTCTACCAAACTGGATTCAGCTGGAATTCAAAGAGAAACTAACTGAAATTGAACAGAGGGTGTCACACACAGAATAGATTAAGCAGAAGATGGAATATCAGAATTGGAAGATACACTCGTAGAACAGGAACACTCCATTAAAGAAGCTTAAAAGTAAACCAAACCAAACAAAACATGAAAGGAACATTCAAGATCTATGGGGTGCTATGAAGAAACCAAACCTATGCATTCATGGACCCCAGAACAAGAAACTAAAAAACAAAACAAAACTCTCTTGCTTAGATATTTCAGTCAATCATGAATGAGAACTTCCCATAACTGAGGTAAGAGTGCTCTATCCAAGTAGAAGATGCATAGTACACACCATCCAGATATGATCAAAATAGGAGCACAAGAAGGCAAATACTAATACAATACTCAGATACAAGACAAACAGAATATTTTGAGAGCTTCAAGAGAGAAACCATGTCACATTTAAAGCAAGCTTATGAGAATAACAGCTGACTTCTCAATGGAAACAGTAAAAACCAGGAGAGCTTAGAAAGGCATTCTTCAAATCATGAAGGATCACAACTGCCAATTCAGGTTGCTATATCCAGCCAAGTAATGCTTGAAGGAGAAAGAAATATATTTCCCAACAAAAATAAAGTTTTTTAAAATTTCTTCCACTCATACAGAGTTGATAAGTACCCCATTCCCTTGCCTCCCTCGACCCCTCCCTGGATCCCCTTGCTCCCTTCCCCCTTGTCCTCTTCCTTTCCCCCTCCTCCCTTTCTCCCAATGTGCCCTCCCCCCACCCCCGTTCTTGGAGCTTCATTTAGTGTGCATGTCAAAACTTTCCTCTGGGTCCTCCTCTCTGATGAGGTGTAAGGACTCAGCAGCATTGCCTAGAGCTCTTTCTTGTGTTCCCTTTTAGTATGGGAACACTGTTGTGGCTGTCAATCTCTTGCCTCTAAGGATCTTAGAGCCTGTGAGCAACGCTAGACTTTGGGGGGGGGGTTAATGACATTTGGTCATAGCGCAGGTCATGCAAAGTCCTATTATGATTACTTTGGCCCTAACTTGTGTGAAGTATCTTGCATATCATTGCCCCTCCCCATCTTTAGGCTCTTATAATTTTACTGTCCCATCTTCCTCAAATTTCCTGAGCTTTGGGATGGGGAGAGATTAGGCAGGCCTGATTCCAGGTAGTTGATGAGTCTCTGATATCCTGAATTATGGTTTGCTGATTTTTTTTTCAGTTTTGCTGCTCCTTCACCGCCCTTGGCTCCATCCTGATGGGTATTGGATGTCACCCCCTGGCCAGAGATTAAAAACCTGTTAAATAGAGTCTTATTATAAGAGTAGATTCAAAGGTAGATGGCATAAGAGTAGGAGACCACGGTGAGGGGGGATCACTCTCCCATTTGCAAAATGGGGGTTAATTTTTCACTTAAAACGCTGTAGGGTTTGCTTAATGAATTTGGAGGGGCTCGTATTAGGTGCATATATGATCAGCATTGTGAAGTCTTATTGGTGAATTGTACCTGTGACTAAAATGTAGTATCCATCTGTGTCTCTTATGATTTTTTTTTTTTTGGTTTGAAGTCCACTTTGTCTGATAGCATAATGGCTACACCTGCCTGTTTCCTGGTTCCATCAGCTTGCAGAATTTTGGACCAGCCTTTTATTTTTAGGATGTGCCTATCTTTTGTGATGAGATGAGTTTCCTGAAGGCAGCAGATTGATGGGTTGTTGTTTTTAATCCAAGTTTGTAATCTGTGTCTCTTGTGTTGAGTTAATTCCATTGACATTTAATGTTATAATGGAGAAATTATTTTTAATTCTGGACATTTTTTGTGTTTAGTGGATTTTGTAAGCGTATTGTTTGATATTTATGTTTTGGTGGTATTATATATTATACTTCCCTTCTGTCCTCCTGGGTATGCTTGTTTTTTCCTTCAAGCTTGAGTATCATTTCTAGCATTTTTTGAAGGCCTTGTTTGGTAGACATTAAGCCTTCAAGTTGTCTTTGTGCTGGAAAAGTTTTCTTTCTCCCTTGATCATGATGGATAGTTTTGCTGGGTAAATCAGCCTGGGTTGACATTTTTGCTCATTTAATGCTTGAAGTACATCTCTCCAAGATCTTCTTGCTTTTACTGTTTCCATTGAGAAGTCATTTGTTATTTTAGTAGGTTTACCTTTAAAAGTGACTTGTTTTTTCCCCTTGAAGCTCTCAGCACCTTTCTTTGTCTTGAATGTGGAGTGTTTTGACTATTATTTGCCGTGGTATGCTTCTATTTTGGTCATATCTGTTTGGGGTGCAGAATGCCTCTTGTATATGGATGGGCCCCTCATTCTTTAGATAAGGGAAGTTTTCATTTATGATAATTTGAAAAATTTCCTCAGGTGTGGTGTTTTGGGATTCTTGCTCTGGTATTCCATGAATACGCATGTTAGACCTCTTCAGGGTGTCCCATATCTCTTGAATATTCCTCTCAGTATCTTTTTGGCTTTAACAACCTCTTCCATTGAGCTGGTTAATTCTCCCACTTTGTCTTCAATATCTGAGATTCTATTTTCTGCTTTGTTAGTTCTGCTGATAAGACTCTCTGTTGAGTTTTGGGTTGAAGATAACTTGTCTTTTAGTTCAATTTTTAAACTCTGCCTGAGACTGTTTGCCTATTTTTGTTTCCTGAACGTTGTTCTCAACTCCTCCAAGTGTTGTTGTGTTCCTGTTCAACGTGGTTGGTGTGGTTATTAAACTCCTCCCAGATTTCCTCTTTCATAGTATTAATTATGGTAATGATCATGCTTTGAAAGTCATTACTTGGGCCTGGCTTTCTTGGCTATTTTCTGTGGATTTGTTCTGGTTGGAATCTATCATTACGGGGCTAATTCTTTCAGTGGGAGATTTGTCTTCTTGTTTTTTTTTTTTTTTTCATGGATATGCGCTTTGACTTGGGCATTGTTGTTTTGTCTCTTAAGACCTTTCAGTTTCTGTGTGTTTTTGATTGAACTGATTTAGTTGGTATTACTACTCTTGGGCACTTATTACTAGTGTTTGCGTTGGAGTTGGGTACGTTTGTCTGTTGTTATTGTTATTTCCTAGATGATGCTATTAGACTGTTAGTACATCAATTAAGTCAGGTGTACTAGACAGGGGGTGAATATTAGTACGATAGTGCACTTTTACGATTTAGTACCTTGGTGATATGTGAGGGTGAGTGGTATAATCCCTGAAGTTGTATATGTTTTGGGAGTAGCTATATGGAAAAGTTAATCTATAGTGATTAATAATTGAAAGGAGCAGGGTGGTAAAAAAAGGGGTTTACTTTTCTTTGGGCTGGATGTGAAGAATCTCTCCCATGTGATAGGATGATTGTAGAGGACTTCAAGTGTATGGCCTTTGTCCCCTAGAGCTTTGCTTGTTTCCTTTGGACTCTTTTGAATTTTGAGGAGCAGTGTGTTTTCCTCCCTGGACAGGGAGTGACGGTCCCAGGTGGCCCAGAGGGGCAGAGGGGCTGATGGTGATGGCAGAGCTCTTCACCTGCGATCTAGGGCATGGCTAGTGGCCCACCCAAGTTCAAGACAGCCTGGGTGTTGCTCAGGGACCTGGGGCATGGCCCTTCCCAAGCTCGGAGCAGCCTCCAAAAATAAAGTTAAGTTCTTATCTACCAAACAAGGTCTGCAGAAAATACTAGAAAAAATTTTCAAGACAGACAAAATTGATCAACACATTCAAGAGGATAAAAGGGAAAAATAATGCCAGTACAGCTACCATGCAGAGAACTACCAACACAAAAAAAACCAATAAACTAAAACAAAAATGACAGGAAGCAACCAAAACTTCTCAATTATAACTTTAAAAATCAATGGTTCAACTCTCCAATCAAGAGACTAATACAGACTAATAGCATGGATTCAAAAGCCACAGCCCATCAGTATGCTGCCTCAAAGAAAGACACCTTACTTTCAAAGATAGTCACATTCTCAGGGTCAAAAGATGATCAAAGGTACTCCAAGAAATGCAACTAAGAAACAAACAGGAGTAGCAATCCTATTATCCAAAAAATAGATTTTAAACCAAAACAAATCATAAGAGATACAAAAGGAAACTATATATTTGTTAAAGGATCCATATACATCAAGAACAACTCACAATTCTAAACATTCATGCTCCAAATATATATTCATCCACATTGGTTAAACAAACAAATATGTAAAACAACAAATCAACCCAAACAAAACAGTAAGGGATTTCAACATCCTACTCTTACTGATAGACCCAAAACTGAACACAGCACATTGGAACTAAACCAGACTATAATAAATAAATAACCTAAACAAACCTAACAGACATCTACCAAACATTCCATCCTGACACTCAATGCCTAGGGCTTGTCCTTGGCCACTCCTAGGCTCTGGGATACCAGCAGGCTTTGAAGAATTGGATTTCTTTTCTCATGGGAACTAGTGCAAGCCAGCCTCAATGAACATTCCAGTGGATGAGTCCCACCCTACCTCCAGAAGAAGTATGCCTTTGCAACAAGCAGTCTTACAGCTCTTAGCCTTGCAGATGGGAATGACTTAGCTTGACTCCAGTTTTGGCCAGCCAGCCATTCTGCCTCCTCCATGAAAGACTGTATCTCCCCTCTGGAGCTGTAAGCTAAGTGAATTTCCCTTTGTTGCTTGACTTTGGGTGCTCTTTCACAGCAATAGTTAAGAGTAACCATTACAGAAATTGGTACCAGGTAGTGGAGTATTGCTGTGAGATTAAGAGCAGGATCCACAACATGAAGCTATTTGTGAAGCCGAGAGAAGTTGGTATCCAGCAGTGTGGCCAATGTTGTAATGTGGCTTGTGTGCCTTTGGAACTGTTTGTTGGGATAAATATGGAGAACTTTGGGACTTTGTGCTAAAAAACTCTTTGTGTCTTGGCAATGGGGCCAAATGGGCCTTTCTTGTGAGAGCTCTGAAGAGAGCAATGCTATGAGAGATGCAAGCAATGGAAGCCCAGCTTGTGATGGTCCCGAGGGGAACAGAGACTGTGTTTGTAAATGGACGAGTGACACATGGTGCTATGTGTTGGTGGAGAATTTAATGAAAGCTTGCCTGAAGTTAAACAAGGAATCAGGCAAGAACAAGCAAAAACTGTAAGAGCTGATAATGAAAAGTGCAATGGCAAACTTAGTTAAACTAGGAAGAAGAAGCAAAATGTAGGCTGTTAAAGAGATTAGCTCTATTAGTAAGTCAAAGTTTGCTCTCAATTTGGATAATGAGAAATGCCCTAGCTTGAGAGCAAGATCCTCAGAGAAGGCTCCCACCCATAAAAATGGAAATCCTTTTGGAAGGAATGAATGGAAGGGTGGAGTTCCAAGTAAGGGTCTGTTTTTCCCACAAAGAAACTGCCCAGGATTGAAAGAGAGTGTTCCCATGGTCAGCACAGAGAAGCTGAATCAGCTGTGATTCAGTGGGACCAGTCTTTGCAAAGTCATTCATGTGGTTTTGGTTGTAGAGGCATCAAAGATGTAAGAAAGAGGAGGTTGTGGATTCCTCCTCCAAGGTTTAAGAAAATGGTACAATCCAGGCAACATATGGCAACAAGTCTGCAGTTTAGAGGTCCAAGATAGGCAGTTTATACTGTGGAGTTAAAGCCTGATTTTCCATTGAGAAGTAAGATAGTAGATATGACAGAGACAATGTGGGGCATCTGCCAAGGAGAGCTGTATACCCTGGGAGGAGTCAGCCCAAGAAACTAATGTGTTCCATGGGCAGCTGCATTGGAAGGGTAGAACCAAAATCCTTTGGAACAAAGATGATTTCAATGAGAGGCTCACCTGTTGGACTTGGAGCTACAGGATTTGGATTTTTTCCTGTCAGTTTTAGATCTTGTTATGGACTAATCTTTCCTGGGCATGTTCCCATCCCCCCTTTTTGGAATAGAAATGTTTATTCTTTGCCATTTTGGAAGTATGTAACTTGTCTTTTGATTTTACAGGAGGCTTTGGACTTTGTGTTGGGACTATTGATGTAGTCTATGAGGACTTTTAAAGTTGGCCTGAGTATGGTTTGCATAATGAGATAGCAATGAGCCTGTGGGAGCCAGAGGTGGAGTGTTGTGGTTTGAAATGTGTCCCTCACTGTCTCATGTGTTTGGAAAGGTCATGGCACCTTGAGGGGTGGAGATATGCTGGAGAAAGGTGGTCACAAGGGGTGGGCCTTAAGGTGGATAAGTCACACGCTACCTCCAGGAGTCTGCCTTTACAGCAAGCAGTTTTAAAGCTCCCAGCCTCACAGATGGGAGTGACTTAACTTGACTCCAGCTTTGGCCAGATATCCATGCTACCTCTGCCATGAAAGGCTGTATCTCCCTTCTGGAACCCTAAGTGGAATAAATCTCCTTTTCTCCCTTAAGTTGCTTGACTTTGAATGCTCTCTCACAGTAGTAGTTAAGAGTAACATTTGCACTCACACACCCACCCTTAGGGCATTAGCTACTAACATAAATCTGGAAGGAACAAATAGCTGCTATAATACTCTCAACTCTACCTCCTGACTACTAAATCCACCATATTTCATAATATAAAGTTGATCTAATACCTAACACAAACCACACATAACAATTCTTGACACCCAATCCCAAACATCCAGGTAAATATAGACCTAAATTCTGTCACCCTCCAGAACCAGAGGAGGGCCTTCACACCTTTTGTTTTGATGGCATATTGCTTTCTCACAAAATAACAGCAAGGACTGAAACTTTAAACACCTAGGTATCAATAACAGTCCAAGTGCAGCAATTCTGTCTGACTCACAGCAGTCACAAACACTCACCAAGAAGGATTCTAGAAATCAAACAGAGAAATTTACACATAAAAACCACAAAACACAGAAAATGAGAAGAATCAACAAGCATGTCTCACTTATAATCCTAAACATTAATGTAATGAACTCTCCAATCAAAAGAAATAGACTACAAACATAAATAAAATATTGAAACCCAGCCATCTGCTGCCTTCAGTAACACATCTCTCCATGAAAGATAGGCACATTCTCAGAGTAAAAGGCTGGTCAAAAGTAATGAAAGCTAATGAAAAAAGGAAACAAGCAGGAATAGCAATTCTGATGTCCAAGAACATAGACTTCAAACCAAAAGAAATCATAAGAGACACAGAAAGATAAAACATATTAGTCAAAGGAACAATTCATCAGGGATACTTCACAATACTGAATGTTTACGTTTAAAATGACAAATCAACCCAAACATGATAATAGTAGGGAACTTTAACACCATCTCACCATTGGATAGGTCAACATGTCAAAAACTGAACAGAGATACACTAGAGCTTATTTAAACCATAATCCAAATGGACTTGACTAACCTCTACTGAACTTTTCATCCCAACACCAAGGGATACACATTCTTTTCAATAGCCCATGGAAACTTCTCCAAAATAAACCACATGTTGTGGCATAAAGCAACCCTCCACATATACAGCAAAGTTGAAATAATATCTTGTACCCTATGTAATCACCATGGAATAAAGTTAGACATCTACAACAAATTCTTGGCAATTAAATACCACCATACTAAATAAGGAATGGGTTCGGGAAGAAGTCAAAATGGAAATTCAAAAATTTCTAAAAGAAATGATAATGAAAATACAGCATATCAAAATCTTTGGGAAAAGCAGACTTAAGAGGAAAGTTTATATCACTCAATGCCTATATCAAAAAAAAAAATGGAAACATCGCAAGTAAACAACTTAACAGTGTGATTTAAAACTTTTGAGAGACAAGTACAATGCAATCCCAAAAATAGTAGGTGAGCAGAAATTAGTAAAATCAAGGGAAAAAATATCCAAAATTGAGATAAGGAAAATGATACAAAGAATCAATCAAACAAAGAGATGGTTCTTTGAAAAAATCAATAAGATTGACAAATCCTTAGCCAAATTAACCAAAGCCAAATTAATAAAAATTAATAAAACCCAAAATAAAGATAAAATAATTTAATTATTAATAAAATAATGAAAAAGGAGCCATTACAGTTGATACCAAGTAAATTCAGAGAATCATAATGTCATACTTCAAAAATTCACATTCTACAAACTTTGACAATCAGAAAGAAATGGATGAATTTCTTTATATACACAACTTAACCAAAATTGAATCAGGATGAATTGAATTATTTATATACCTACAACAAGTGATGAAATTAAAGAAGTAATTACAAATCTCACCAAAAAAAGTCCAGGTCAAGACAGATTCAGTGCAGAATTCTATCAAACATTTGAACAACAACTAACACCACTACTTCTTAAATTATTCCATAAAATAACAAAGGAAGGAATCTTCCCTCATTCTTTCTATGAAGCTAATATTACACTAATTCCAAAACCAAATGAAAATACTATAACAATGAAATGAAAACTATAGGCAGATATCATTAATGAACACAGGTAGAAAGATTCTCAATAAAATTTTAGTAAGCCAGATTCAAAAACATATCAAAAAAGAATTCACTATGTTCAAATAGGATTTATTCAAGGCACACAAAGTTGGTTCAACATATGCAAATCAAAAAATGTCATCCGTCATACAAAGAAATCCAAGGAACAAAAATCACACCATTCTCTGGATAGAAGCAGAAAAACCTTTTTGACAAGATCCAACTCCTTTATGATTAAAGTCCAGGAGGCAAATGAAATATATGTGAACATATATCAATGTAATACAAGCCTGTGGTACCATTGATTCGGGGAGTTCCTAGTCCGGACTCCCGAACCCAGGAGGTCCGGTTACAGACAAGCCTGGACAGTATGGACATGCCCCAGACATATCCCAATAGAGGACCCATGAGGGTGGAGGGATGAACAACCAGTGGGAAGTGGCCATCTAACCTGCCTCTGCAATGGTCACCTGGTAAACACCTGGTAAATGATTGGTGGCTACCCCTTCCTGAGCAGAGAGGTGGCAACACCTGATAGGACCCCTGACCCTATATAAGCTCAAGCACTTCCTGGAATAAACAACTCTGTGGCAGCTCGTCCTCTGCTTGCTTCTCGCCTGACTCCCAGTGTATGTGTGGTAACTTCGCGCTGCTCACCCCCTCGCCTCGAGCCCTGAGGCTCTTGCTGACTTTCCTCCTCTTCTCCCCAGCTGGCTTGGCAGGGTTTGGCAACACAAGTCTATAGCAAGGATCATTCTAAATGGTGAAATTCTTGAAACATTCCATTTTTGATCATGAACTAGGCAAGGTTTCCACTCTCAGCACTTTTATTCAATATTGTACTGGAGGTCTTAACTAGAGCTATTAAACAAGAGAAGGACACAAAAGGGACACATATAGGAAAAGAAGAATCCAAGTTATCCATATGTGCAGATGACATGATCCTTTATCTGAAAGACTGCAAAAACTCCACAGGAAACTCCTGAAACAAATACATAAGTTCAGTAGAGTAGCAGGTACAAAATCAATGTTCAAAACTCAGTGGCTCTTTTATACACCAAGGATGAAAAAAGTGAAAAAGTCCTAAGAGAAACAATTCCATTTAAAGTATTCAACAAATACTTTAAAACCCTAAAGAAAGAAATTTTAAAAGACACCAGAAGGTGGAAAGACCTCCCATGCTCCTGCATTGGTAGAATTAATATCATAAAAATGGCCATCCTACCAAGAGCAAAATATAGAATACGTGTTATACCAACCAAAATTCCAAGGCAATTCTTTACAGAAACTGACAAAGCTATCTCAAAATTCATATTGAAGCACAAAAGGCCAAAGATACAAAAAAAATCCTGACTAATAAAATTTATGTTGGAGGAATCACCACGCCAGACCTTAATCTAACTACAAAACCATTGTAATAAAGACAACAAGGTACTAGCGCCAAAACCCACACATAGATCAATGTGTATGGGTCAAAGACCAGGAAATGAAATCATCTTACCTCAATCGAAATGGCTAAAATCCCAAATACATACAATAGTATATGCTGGAGAGGATGTGGGGAGAAGGGAACCCATATATATTGCTCGTGGGAATGTAGACTTGTACATAGTGGGAATGTACTAGTCTACATTACCACTATGGTGATCAGTATGACATTTCCTAAGAAAGTTAAATATTGAAATGCCATATGACTCTGCTATACCACTGCTGTTTATTTCCCCAAATAATTTTTAGTTGTACTATAGAGACACATATACATCCATGTTCATTTCAGTACTATTCACAGTAGAAAAGTCATGGAATCAACCTAAACGTCCAACAGTTGGTTCTATGAGTCCTGGGATTCCCTCTGTATCTGCTGTTGTCAAGGGGGTTTCAGGCCTTTATGGCAGACAGAGAAAACCTTCTTTGGGCAGCTCACTGAAACTATTTCTCCTGAGCTCCATGCCAGTCCATGGGGGCATATTGACATGTTCATCACTGTGCAGGTCTGATGAGTTTAAATCCCAGATTTAAACTCAACACTCAGATAGCATGTAGCCTTGTGTACTGCAAGAATGTAAAAATGGACAACAACAAACAACCTGATTACAGAACACTGTCAAACCTACAATGATCATCTGGAACAAGGCCAGCCAAATCTCTCCCCATCCAGAAGCTCAGGGAGCTTTATGGATAATGAAAATGTGGCACATATGCATTATGGATACTAGACAGCCATCCAAAAAAGAATTAACAAAATTTGCTTCTAAATGAATGGAACTGGAAGAAATCATACTGAGCAAATTATCCCAAGCACAGAAAAACCAATCATCTCATGTTCTCCCTTATAAGCGGAACATAATTCCAAAACCTTATGATGACATACTCAAGGGAAAATCTTTTTATTACCCTTTCCAACCATGAAGGATTCTAAATAAGAAGTCAGGGCAAAGAAGACTCAAAGAGAATGAAGACAAAGAAACAAAGTTCGAGAAATAAGGCCACTGTCAAGAAAGTCCAATAATTAGGGAGATATGTGATCCAATCTGCAGTCAGTCTCCTTCCTGGTCTCTGGTACTTGGAGTGGATTGAAGCACCAAACCGATGTTCCCAGTTGTGGGGTAGAGGGTTAGTGATTAGTAGACAGTTGGATGATGTCCTTGAGGTTGACCCCATCCACTACAGTGCGCTACTCCTGATCCTCCCTCTCCTTCAAGCCTTCTTTTATGTAAATGCCTCTCTTTATCAGGTTCTGCATTGTTGGATAGGCAAGGATCTCAACACCCAGATAGCATGTATCCTTGTGCACTGCAAGAATGTAAAAATGGACAACAACAAACAACCTGATTACAGAACACTGTCAAACTTACAATGATCATCTGGAACAAGGCCAGCCAAATCTCTCCCCATCCAGAAGCTCAGGGAGCTTTATGGAAAAGGGAGAAGTAAGACTGTAAGAGCCTAAAGATGGAGAGTTCCATTGCTGGACATGTCACTGCACTCATGATAGGGCAGCCACAGCCAGGAACTCATGGCAATGGGATTTAAACTCATCAGACCTGCACAGTGATGACCATGTCAATATTCCCCCATGGACTGGCATGGAGCTCAGGAGAAATAGTTTCAGTGAGCTGCCCAAAGAAGGTATTCTTTGTCTGCCATAAAGGCCTGAAACCCCCTTGACAACAGCAGATACAGGGGGAATCCCAGGACCCACAGAACCAAAAGACGGAAGAATAAGAGGGAGTAGACCAAGCCCATGTGGGGATGGGTGGAATGGGGTGGTAACGGGAAGGAAGGGAAGGAGGAAGGGAAAGATGAAGGAGGGAGGCAAGGAGCAAGTATATAATAGACTTTTATAGTTTTTAATAGACTTATTAAAAACATATCAATAAGACCACCAATGTGGGAAGATCTGGATTATTCCAGAAACACAAAGTTGATCAATATATTTAAATCAAAAATATATTTCACTATATAAACAAATGCAAAGACAAAAAGCACATGATTCTCTCAATTGATGCTGAAAAAGTTTTTGACAAAATCCAACACACCTTTATGATAAGGACCCTGGAAAGAATAGGGGTGGAAGAGATGTTTATCGGCATAATAAAGGCCACATGCGGCAAGCCTATGGTACAAATTATCCTAAATGGCAAAAAATTGGAAGCTTTCCCACTCAGATAGGAACTAGAGAAGACTATCCAGTCTCACTGTTTCTATTCAACATTGTACTTGAAGTCTTAGCTAATGCTGTAAGACAAGAAAGGAGGACAAATGTACACAACTTAGAAAAAGAAGTCAAGTTATCCCTATTTTCAGATGACATGAGTCTATACCTTTAAGGACCCTATAAATTCTGCCAGGAAGCTACTCGGACTAGTAAGTAAGCTCAGTAGTTGCCAGGATTCAAAATTAATATTGAAAAATCAGTGGCTTATTGTTTTTGGTTGCCCTCCAAAAAACTGACAGTAAGACCCTATTGCTAAAGATATAGCACATATGAATCATAGGATATGGTAAAAAAAATTGGAACTGGTTTGAAAGCTTCCTCCTTGCTGGATTGGTCAGCAATGTATATTGTAGGGGAGAAGAATAATCAAAGGTCTCATCAACCTGTGAGATCTGAAAGTTATAATAAAAATCACCATGGCAACATGTGACCACTAGAGTAAGTGGCACAAGTATCAAGGGGACAAACAACATGTTTCTGATTGGATTTAAGGTATGCTTGTCAAAACAAAACACATCATGTTATGGTAAACTAGAACAAAAACCTAGGGAGGGGAACGAACTTGGTCACAAAGGAAGAACAGACTATGAGTGTTTATCTAGGAAGATGGTACATCAAACTGCTTTGTAAATACCTGCCACTATACCATAGATTGGAAGAGCACTCAATATTCAACCTAGAAGGCTTCTTGTACAACAGAAGGTGTTTATTACTGAAAAGCATGACTTCCCAAAATGCAGGAAAAGTGTCTGCATACTGCTTGTTCCTGAACATGACATATAAACCTCACCCATCCTGACCTCAAGGGTTAGGGAACATCCTAAAAGAGGGGGCAGCAAGACTGTAGAAGTATAAACTGGGAAGGTGGTGGACTATGCATTATCTCCTGGACCTGACATAGTTGTGATACACAAGATTTCATGCAGATATGCATACTTGCATGAGAATTGCATATGAACTATCTTATCAACATCTCACTGTAAGATCAGAAAGATCTCAAGAAGCTCCACACCTCTCTGAGAGACTGATGAGAACTCATGCAGATGAAGTAAAGGAGAATGCTTTCTTCAGTGGTATATCCACTAATCTAGGATGCTTGCTGGAGCATGGAACAGGTCAGGCATAAGTCATCACAGTTTAGATGAAATACAGTGGGATGCACAAGTGAAAAGATTTGAAAATAGGAGGGAGTTAGGCAGGAGAGATGAAGGGTTATAGGGGGGAAAGGAAGGGATGGGATTTGGGACTAGGTTAAAATATTATAAAGTCACTGTATTCATATATGTAACATTAAAAATAAAAATAAAATATAAAATAAAAGATTGGTGGCTTTCCCGTATATCAAAGATAAACAATGCAAGGAAGATCTGACAGAAACAATATCATTTTCCACAGATACTAAAAACTGAAGTAACTTGGAATGAACCTAATGAAGGATGTGAAAAATCTGTAAAATGAAAACTTTAAAAAAACGGAAAAAAGATTTCAAAAGACACCAGAAGATGGAAAGACCTCCCATATTACTGATCATTCTATCAAAACAATACACAGATTCAATGCAATACCCATCAAAATAACAACCAAATTCTTCCCAGAAATTGGTAAAACAATCTCAAAATACTTATGGAAACATAAAAGGACCAGGATAGCAAAAACAATCCCAAGTAATTAAAAACTCTATGGAAGTATTACCATTCCAGATCTTAAACTATACTAAAAAGCCATAGTAATAAAAACAGCATGGAACTGACTGCAAAAAAGAGATACAGACTAATGGATTAGAGTCAAAGACCCAAATATAAGTGGATAAAACTACAGTGAACTGATTTTTGACATGGTGCCAGAAAAAAATCCATCAGAAAATGGACAGCTTCTTCAATATATGGTGCTTGCATAATTGGATTTCTACATTCAGAAAAACAATACTGGACCCTCATTTGTCTCCCAGGATGAAAATCAATTCCAATGGATCAAAGACCTCAATATTAGACCAGAGACTATAGAAGTCCTAGAAGATTATGAGGCTGCTATGTCCCTACTAGAGGAGACAACCTGAAGGGAACCCTGGGACCCACATAAGCAGGCAGGTGGGCAGGAGGAAGAGGAGCAGACTGGTGAAGAAAGGGGAGGGAGGGAGAAAAAGAAAGGGTAGAGACAATCACTCATTATGCTTGTAAAATGAGAAAAAACTTCTAGAAGAAAAAAAAAAGGTAATATACTTGAACTGATTGGCCTTGGCTACCATATCCTCAATAGGAACCCAAAGGCATAGAGAATAAGTCCAACACTAAACAAGTGGGACTATGTGACACTAAAAAGCTTTTGCTCAGCCAGAGAAACTGTTAATTGAGAAAAAGGTAACCCATGAATTGCGATAGATCTTCAATAACCACACGTCCAATAGAGTGCAAATATCCTGAATGCACAAACAACTCAAAGAATTAAATACCAAAGAAAAAAACAATCCCATTAAATTTTGTTATAGAAGAAAAAAAAAAACCTTTTCACAAGTAAAATTCAAATGTCTAGCAAACTTCTTTTTTTAAAATAATGTATTTATTTATTTTTCCGCTCATACAAACATAATAGGTACCCTGGTCCCCTCCCTTTCTCCACCCCTCCTTGGACCTCCTGCTCCCTCCCCTTCCTTTTCCCATCCCTCCCTTTCTCCCAGTGCCCCCTCCCTCCATTCCTGGAGCATCCTTTAATGTGTATGTCAAACTTTCCTCTGGGTCCTCCTCTCTGATGAGGTGTAAGGAGTCAGTGGCATTTCCTTTCTTGTGTTCCCCTTAAGTACAGGAACACTATTGTGGCTGTTAATCCCTTGCTTCTAAGGATCCTAGTGCCTTAAGTCCATGCTAGACTTTGAGGTGTTAATGATATGTTGGTCATTGAGCAGATGATCAGAGTCCTATTATGATTGCTTTGGCCCTAACTTGTGTGGAGTATCTTGCATATCATTACTCCTCCCATCCTTGTGCTCTTACAATCTTACCGCCCCCTCTTCCGCAAATTTCCCTGAGGTTCAGGATGGGGAGAGATTAGGCAGGCCTGATTCCAGGTGGTTGATATAGAGTCTCTGATGTTCTGAATTATGATTTGTTGATTTTTTTTCAGTTTTGCTGCTCCTGCAATGCCCTTGGCTCCATCCAGATAGGTACTGGATGTCACCCCCTGGCCAGAGATAAAAGGCAGTTAAAATAGAATCTTATTATAAGAGTAGATTCAAAGGTAGATGGAATAAAAGTAGGAGACTGCGGTGAGGTGTGTGTGGGGGGGTCAGTCTCCCATTTGCAAAATGGTTGACTTCTATCTGCCTGACTGTGTGCCCTCCCTTTCCGATAAGACCATACCCCATCAATTGCAAATGACTGGGAAGGAAAGTCTGTAAGCTTAACCAGATGTTTCATTACTTGCAGTCCTTGATGGTGGCCTATTTTCTCTGCTGTAGCATGATTCCTTCTCTCCTTGTTTCTGGTGGGGCCCTCCTTCCCCTTCTCTCCTGTTTATAATCCTTGCAATTACTGTAGGTATTACAGAGATTTATCTTTGAGTGTGTCTCTAAGTGGGTTTGGTACTAGAATCCATCTATTAGGGAGTACATACAGCACTTAATTTTCTGTGTCTGGGATACTTCACTCAATATAATTGTTTCTAATTCCATCCATTTCCCAGCAAATTGCATTAATTCATCATTTTTGATGACTGAGTAGCATTCCATTGTATAAATGTACCACATTTTCCTTATCCACTCGTCAGCGGTTGGACATTTGAGTTGATTCTATGACTTTGCTATTGTAAATAGTGCTGCTATGAACATGGTCGTGCTTGTGCTATTGAGGTGAATTTTTGCTGTATGGGGGGGTTATTCCCAAAAGTGGAATAGTAGGGTCATATAGCATTTCAATCTTTAACTTCTTTAAGAATCTCCAGACGGCTCGCCAGAGTGGTTGTATGAGCCTACATTCCCACCAGCAATGTAGCAGAGTTCCCCTCTCTCCACATCCTCTCCAGCACTTGGTGTTGTTTGTATTGTAGATTTTTGCCATCCTGACCTAGGTGAGATGATATCTCAGGGAAGTTTTGATTTGCATTTCCCTGATGGCTAAGGATGTGGGTCATTTTTTAAGATATTCATTAGACATTTTAATTTTGGCCCTGGTAAAGTTTCTTTTAAGTTCCAAGGCCCACTTTTTAATTGGCCCATTTGTTTCTTTGGTGTATAGTTTTCTAAGTTCTTTGTGCACTCTGTATAATAGAACTCTATCAGATATGTGGTTAGTGAAGATTTTCTCCCATTCTGTGGGTTGCCTTTGAGCTCCTTTCAATCTCTTTATCTGAACAGAAGCTCTTTAATTTCACAAGATCCCAACTGTTGAGAGTTTGTAGTACTGACTGTGCCATTGGATGTCTGTTTAGGAAATGTTGACCTAGCCCGATTGGCTCAAGGAAGTTCCCTAACCTTTCACCTATGATTTTTATAGTCTCTGGCCTTATATCAAGGTCCTTAATTCATTTGGAATTAAGTCTTGTACATGGTGAAAGTACGGGTCCAGTTTTAATCTTCTGCATGTGGAGATCCAGTTTTGCCAGCACCACTTGTTGAAGATACTGTTTTTTTTTTTTAATTGGATTTTTTGGGCCTCTTTGTCAAAGATCAAATGGCTGTAATTTTGTGGGCTTATATCTGGGTCTTCAACCCTTATCCATTGATCTGTGTGTCTATTTTGGAGCCAGTACCAGGCTGTTTTTACAACTATGGATTTGTAGTATAGACTAAGTTTTGGTATAGTGATACTCCAGCATTGTTTTTGTTACTCAGAATTGTCTTTGCTATCCTGGGTCTTTTGTGCCTCCATATGAACTTTGAGATTGTTTGGTCAACTTCTTTAAAGAATTGCTTTGGGATTTTAATTGGTATAACGTTGAATTTGTACATTGTCTTTGGTAGGATGGTCATTTTTACGATGTTGATTCTGCCAATCCAGGAACATGGGAGGTCTTTTCGCCTTCTGGTGTCTTCTGCAATTTCTTTCTTGAGGGTTTTAAAGTTTTCATTGTAAAGGTTTTTTACCTCCTTAGTTAGGTTTAAACCAAGGTATTTCATTTTTTTAGGGGCTATAGTAAATGGGATTGACTCTCTCAAGGCTTTTTCACTTCTTTCATTCTGGGCATATAGGAAGGCCACTGATTTTTGTACATTTATTTTGTATCCTGCCACCCTGCTGAACTTCTCAATTAGTTCCAGGAGCTTCCTGGTGGAGTTTTTGGGATCCCTCAGGTATAGGATCATGTCACCTGCAAATAGAGATAACTTGACTTCTTCCTTGCCGATTCGAATTCCTTTTTTGTCCCTTTCTTGTCTTATGGCTTCAGCTAAGACTTCAAGTACAATATTGAAAAGAAGTGGTGACAGTGGAAAGCCTTGTCTAGTTCCTGATCGAAGTGGGAATGCTTCGAGTTTTTCCCCATTGAGTATAATCCTTGCTGTTGGCTTGTTGTATACAGCTTTTATTATATTGATAAAGGTTCCTTCCATTCCAACCTTCTCTAGGGTTTTCATCATAAAGAGCTGTTGGATCTTCTCAAAATCTTTTTCTGCATCTATCGAGAGTATCATGTGGTCATGAACGTTGGACTGGTTTACATAATGAATTACATTTATTGATTTGCATATGTTGAACCAACCTTGTGTGCCGGGGATGAAGCCTACTTGGTCTCCGTGAATGATCTTTTTAATATGTTTTTGAATCCGATTTGCTAAGACTTTGTTGAGAATCTTTGCAGTCTGTGTTCATCAGGGAGATCGGCCTATAGTTTTCTTTCTTAAGTGAATCTTTATTAGGTTTTGGGATTAAGACGATATTAGCTACATAGAAGGAATTTGGTAGTGTTCCTTCCTTTGCTATTTGTTGGAACAGTTTAAGGAGTATTGGTTTTGTTAGCTCCTTAAATGTCTGGTAGAACTCTGTGCTGAATCCATCTGGTCCAGGACATTTTTTGGTGGGAAGATCTGAGATTACCTCCTCAATTTCCTCATATGTTATAGGACTGTTTAAATAATTCACCACTTCCTGATTCAATTTAGGTAAGTTGTGTTTACTTAGAAATTCATCCATCTCTTGTGTGTTGTCAAACTTCACAGAGTATAAGTTTTTGAAATATGATGTTATAATTCTTTGGATTTCTTGGGTATCAGTAGTGATAACTCCATGTTCCTTTCTAATTTCATTAATTTGGGTTTTCTCTCTCTTGTTTTTGATTAATTTAGCTAGGGGTGTATCAATCTTATTGATTTTTTTCAAAGAACCAGCTTTTTGACTGGTTGATTTTTCTCTATTGTTTTCCTAATCTTGATTTCAGATATATCTCCCCTTATTTTGCTAATCTCCTCTCTTCTACTGCTTTTGGGATCAGATTGCTCTTTTCTCTTAGGCTTTAAGCTGTATTGTTAAGTTATTTATTTGTGATGTTTCCATTTTTTTGATGTAGGCATTAAAAGCTATGAACTTACCTCTCAGGACAGCTTTCATTGTGTCCCAGAGATTTGGTAAGTTGTATTTTCATTATCGTCCACTTTCAGGAAATCTTGAATTTCTTTCATAATTTCTTCCTGAATCCAGGTTCTCATTCAGCATCATATTGTTAAGTTTCCAGGAGTTAGTGTATTTTCTCTAGTTTGTTGTGTTGTGGATGTCCAGCTTTAGGCCGTGGTGGTCTGATAGGGCACAGATTAGAATTTCAACTTTTTTGTATATGCGTAGCTTCATTTTGTGGCCCAATATGCGATCTATTTTGGAGAAAGTTCCGTGTGCTGCTGAGAAAAATATGTATTCTTTGGTGCATGGGTGAAAAGTTCGATAGAAATCTGTAAGGTCCATTCCTTTCAGGGTTTGATTAAGTTCCAAAGTGTCTCTGTTAAGCTTTTGACCTGTTGATCTATCCCATGTTGAGAGGGCGGTGTTGAAATCCCCAAGAATTATCATTTGGGGGTTGATTTCTTGCTTTAGGCGCTGTAGGGTTTTCTTAATGAATGTGGAGGGGCCCGTATTGGGTGCATAAATGTTCAGTATTGTTAAGTCTTCCTGGTGAATTGTACCTATGACTAAAATGTAGTATCCATCTGTGTCTCTTATGATTTTTTTTGGTCTGAAGTCCACTTTGTCCGACAGCATAATGGCTACCCCTGCCTCTTTCCTGGTTCCATTAGCCTGCAGAATTTTGTACCAGCCTTTCATTCTTAGGATGTGCCTATTTTTTGTGATGAGATATGTTTCCTGAAGGCAGCAGATTGATGGGTTGTGGTTTTTAATCCAAGTTTGTAATCTGTGTCTCTTAATCGGTGAGTTAATACCATTGACATATAATGATATGATGGAGAAATTATTTTTAATTCCGGACATTTTTTGTGTTTAGTGGATTTTGTAAGCATATTGTTTGATATTTATGTTTTGGTGGTATTATACTTCCCTTCTGTCCTCCTGGGTATGCTTGTTCTTTTCTTCAAGCTTGAATATCATTTCTAGCATTTTTTGAAGGCCTGGTTTGGTAGACATGTATCCCTTCAAGTTGTCTTTGTGGTGGAAAACATTTCTTTCTCCCTCAATCATGACATAGTTTTGCTGGGTATATCAGTCTGGGTTGGCATTTTTGCTCATTTAATACTTGAAGTATGTCTCTCCAAGCTTTTCTTGCTTTTACTGTTTCCATTCAATAGTCATTTATTATTCTAATAGGTTTACCTTTAAAATTGACTTGCTTTTTTTCTCTTGAAGCTCTCAGCACCTTTTCTTTGTCTTGAATGTGGAGTGTTTTTACTCTTATTTGCCATGGTGATTTTCTATTTTGGTCATATCTGTTTGGAGTGCGAAACGACTCTTGTATATGGATGGGCCTCTCATTCTTTAGTTGTGGGAAGTTTTCATTTATGATGAATTGAAATATTTCCTCAGGTATAGTATTTTGGGATTCTTGTTCTGGTATTCCATGAATGCGCATGTTAGGCCTCTTCAGGGTGTCCTATATCTCTTGAATGTTTCTCTCCAGTATCTTTTTGGCTTTAACAATCTCTTCCATTTAGCTGGTCAATTCTCCCACTTTGTCTTCAAGATCTGAAATTCTACTTTCTGCTTCATTTGTTCTGCTGATAAGACTCTCTGCTGAGTTTTGGGTTGAGGATAACTTATCTTTTTAGTTCAATTTTAAACTCTGCCTGAGACTGTTTTAACTGCTCTATGCCTATTTTTGTTTCCTGAACTGTTTTTCTCTACTCCTCTAGGTGTCTGTTGTGTTCCTGTTCAAAGTGGTTAATGCAGTTATTTAACTCCTCCTGGATTTCCTCTTTCATAGTATTCATCATGGGAATGATCTTGCTTTGAAAGTCATTATCTTGGTGCTTCAGGGATGGGGTAGGAGGCACTGGGAGACAGGGAGGGAGGGGTTAAAGAAAGAAGAAAAGGGGGGAGGGAGCAAGGGGATCCAGGAATGGGAGGAGGGAGGGAGGGGACCAGTGTACCTATTAAGTTTGTATGAGCAGAAGTTAAAAAAAAAACAAAAGAAAGTCATTATCTTGGGCCTGGTTTTCTTGGCTATTTTCTGTGAATTTGTTCTGGTTGGAATCTGTTGCTATGTGGTTAATTCTTTCAGTGGAAGATTTGTTTTCTTGGATTTTGTTTCTCATGGATCTACACTTTGACTTGGGCATTGTTATTTTGTCTCTTGAGTCCTTTCAGTTTCTATTTGTTTTCGACTGAACTGATTTATTTGGTATAACTGCTCTCTGTCATTACTAGTGGTTGCCTTGTGGTTGGGTGCATTTATCTGTTATTGTTATTTCCTAGATGAGGCTATTAGACTGTTAGTACATCAATTTAGTCAGGTTTGGTAGACAGGGGGTGAATATTAGTATGGTAGTGCACTTTTACGATTTAGTAGCTTGGTGATATGTGAGGTGAGTGGTATAGTCTCTGAAGTAGTATATGCTTTGTGGATGACTATATAGAAAAGTTAATTTTCAGTGATTAAAAATTGGGAGAAGCAGGACGGTAAAAAGTGGGTTTACTTATCTTTGGGCTGGAATGTGAAGAATCTCTCCCATGTGACAGGATGATTTTAGAGGACTTCAGATGTATGGCCTTTGTCCCCTAGAGCTTTGCTTGGGTTTTCTTTTTATTCTGTTGAATTCTGGGAAGCAGGGTGCCCTCTCTGTACCACGAGTGAGGGAGGGAGAGTTCAGGGCAGGTGGAAGTGGGGGAGCAAATGAGGAGTATTGGAGCACCTGGGATCACAGGCATGGCCAGTGGTCCACCCAAGCCCTGGGCATCTTGGGCGCTGCTCAGGCTGGATGGTAGGAGGGGCTGGGAAGAGTGGGTGACCTGGGTGCTGGTGGAAAGTACCTGGGAAGCAGGGTGCCTTACCTGGACCACGAGTGAGGGAGTGACCTAGCGTTCCCAGGGGGTGGAAGGGGAGGAGGGGCTGAGGAGGATCGAAGCACCTCTTAAGATAACTTTTAACATCTGTGGGGATAAGAAAAGGTTACAGTTTAAAAGTGCTATTTTTTTAATACATTTTTTATTATTTCCACTCATACAAACTTAACAGGTAAACCAGTTCCCTCCCTCCCTCCTCCTCCCCCCGAACCCCCTGCTCACCCTCCCTCCCTCCCCATCCCCCAGCGCCTCCCCCCCCCAATTCCCAGAGAATCTTTTACTGTGTATGCCTAACTCTTCTCTGGGTCCTCCTCTCCGATGACGTACAAGGATCCAGTGGCATTTCCCTGAACCCTTTCTCATGTTCCCCTTAAGCATAGGAACACTACTGTGGCTGTCAATCCCTTGCCTCCAAGGATCTTGGTGCCTTTAGCAGATGCTAGACTTTGTGAGGTCAATAGTGTGTTGGACATTGCGCAGGGCATGCAAAGTCCTATTATGATTGCTTTGACCCTAACTAGTGTGGAGAATCTTGCAAATCATTGCTCCTCCCATCCTTTTGCTCTTACAATCTTACCGCCCCCCTCTTCCGCAAATGTCCCTGAGCTTCAGGATGGGGAGAGATTAGGCTGGCCTAGTTCTTGGTGGTTGATATAGAGTCTCTGAAGTTCTGGATTGTGGTTTGTTTTCTTTTGCAGTTTTTCTGCTCCTGCAATGCCCTTCACTCCATCCTGATGGGCACTGTATGTCACCCCCTGGACAGAGACAAAAAGCTGGTAAACTGGAGTCTTGTTATAATAGCACATTCAAGGGTAGATGTAAGAAAAGCAGGAAACCTCGGTGAGGGAGGGGCCAGTCACCCATTTGCAAAATGATCACCTTTCATCTGCCAGACTATATTCCCTCCCCTTCTGATGAGATCATACCCCCTCAGTTGTACATGATCAAGAATGAACGTCTGTGAACTTAACCAGGTGTCACATTACTTACTTGCATTCCTTGGAGGCCTATTTTCTCTGCTGTAACATGGTCCCCTCTCTCCTTGTGTGTGGGGTGGCCCTCCAACCCCATCCCTCCTTTTCATAATCCTTGCAATTACTGTATTACATGGGTTTACCTTTGAGTGTGTCAATGTGGGCTGGGTGAGTTTGGTACTAGGAGCCATCTATTAGGGAGTACATACGGCGCTTAACTTTCTGGGTTTGGGATACTTCACTTAATATAATTGTTTCTAATGACATCCATTTCCAAGCAAATTCCAGTAATTCATCATTTTTGATGGCTGAGTAGTACTCCATTGTATAGATGTACCACTGTTTCCTTATCCACTCATCAACTCTTGGACATTTGGGTTGATTCCATGACTTTGCTATTGTAAACAGTGCTGCTATGAACATGGTCGTGCTTCTGCTATGGAGGTGAACCTCTGCTGCATGGGGGGTTATTCCCAAAAGTGGAATAGCAGGGTCATATGGCATTTCAATCTTTAATTTCTTTAAGAATCTCCAGACGGCTCGCCAGAGTGGCTGTATGAGCCTGAATTCCCACCAGCAATGTAGCAGAGTTCCCCTCTCTCCACATCCTCTCCAGCATTTGTTGTTTGTATTGTGAATTTTTGCCATCCTGACCGGGGTGAGATGATATCTCAGGGAAGTTTTGATTTGCATTTCCCTGATGGCTAAAGAAGTGGAGCATTTTTTAAGATATTTGTTAGACATTTTAATTTCATCCCTGGTAAAATTTCTTTTAAGTTCCATGGCCCATTTTTTAATTGGGCCATTGGTTTCCTTGGTGTTTAATTTTCTAAGTTCTTTGTGCACTCTGGATAATAGAGCTCTATCAGATATGTGGTTAGTGAAGATTTTCTCCCATTCTGTGGGTTGCCTTTGAGCTCGTGTGACAATCTCTTTATCTGAACAGAAGCTCTTTAATTTCACAAGATCCCAACTGTTGAGAGTTGGTAGCAGTGATTGTGCCATTGGATGTCTGTTTAGGAAATGTTGGCCTAGCCCAATCAACTCGAGGGAGTTCCCCATTCTTTCAACTATGGTTTTTATAGTCTGTGGCCTGATATCAAGGTCCTTGATCCATTTGGAAGTAAGTCTTGTATATGGTGACAAGTACGGGTCCAGTTTTAATCTTCTGCATGTGGAGATCCAGTTTTGCCAGCACCATTTGTTGAAGATGCTGTTCTTTTTCCATTGGATTCTTTGGGCCCTTTTGTCAAAGATCAAATGGCTGTATTTTTGTGGGCTTATATCTGGGTCCTCAACCCTTATCCATTGATCTGTGTGTCTATTTTAGAGCCAGTACCAGGCTGTTTTGTAACTATGGATTTGTAGTATAGACTAAGGTTTGGTATGGCAATACCTCCAGCAGTGTTTTTGTTACTCAGAATTGTCTTTGCTATCCTGGGTCTTTTGTGCCTCCATATGAATTTTGAGATTATTTGGTCAACTTCTTTAAAGAATTGCTTTGGGATTTTAATTGGGATAGCATTGAATCTGTATATTGCCTTTGGTAGGATGGTCATTTTTACAATGTTGATTCTGTCAATCCAGGAACATGGGAGGTCTTTCCACCTTCTGATGTCTTCTGCAATTTCTTTCTTGAGGGTTTTAAAGTTTTCATTGTAAAAGTGTTTTACCTCCTTGGTTAGGTTTATACCAAGGTATTTCATGTTTTTAGGGGCTATAGTAAATGGGGTTGTTTCTCTCAAGGCTTTTTCACTTCTTTCATTCTGGGCATATAGGAAGGCCTCTGATTTTTGCACATTTATTTTGTATCCTGCCACACTGCTGAACTTCTGTATTAGTTCCAGGAGCTTCTTGGTGGAGTTTTTGGGATCACTCAGGTATAAGATCATGTCATCTGCAAATAGGGAAAGCTTGACTTCTTCCTTGCCGATTCAAATCCCTCTTATGTCCCTTTCATGTCTTATGGCTTCAGCTAAGACTTCAAGTACAATATTGAATAGAAGTGGTGAGAGTGGACAGCCTTGTCTAGTTCCTGATCGAAGTGGGAATGCTTCCAATTGGTCCCCATTGAGCATAATCCTTGCTGTGTGCTTGTTGTATACAGCTTTTATTATATTGATAAAGGTTCCTTCCATTCCTACTGTCTCTAGCATTTTGATCATAAAAGGCTGTTGGATCTTGTCAGAGTCTTTTTCTGCATCTATCGAGAGTATCATGTGGTCTTGGACTTTGGACTGGTTTACATGATGAATTACATTTATTGATTTGCGTATGTTGAACCAACCTTGTGTGCCAGGGATGAAGCCTACTTGGTCCCTGTGAATGATCTTTTTGATATGTTTTTGAATCCGATTTGCTAAGACTTTGTTGAGAATCTTTGCGTCTGTGTTCATCAGAGAGATCGGCCTATATTTTTCTTTTTTAAGTGAATCTTTATTAGGTTTTGGGATTAAGACGATATTAGCTTCATAGAAGGAATTTGGTAGTGTTCCTTCCTTTGATATTTGATGGAACAGTTTAAGGAGTATTGGTATTAACTCCTTAAATGTCTGGTAGAATTCTGTGCTGAATCCATCTTGTCCAGGATATTTTTTGGTGGGAAGATTCGAGATTACTTCTTCAGTTTCCTTATATGTTATAGGACTATTTAAATAATTGACAACTTCCTGATTCAATTTAGGTAAGATGTGTTTACTTAGAAATTCATCCATCTCTTGTGTGTTGTCAAACTTCACAGAGTATAAATTTTTGAAATATGATGTTATAATTCTCTGGATTTCTTGGGTATCAGTAGTGATAACTCCATGTTCATTTCTAATTTTGTTAATTTGGGTTTTCTCTCTCTTGCTTTTGGTTAATTTAGCTAGGGGTGTGTCAATCTTATTGATTTTTTTCAAAGAACCAGCTTTTTGACTGGTTGATTTTTTCTGTCGTTTTTTTAGTCTGGATTTCAGATATTTCTCCCCTTATTTTGCTAATCTCCTCTCTTCTACTACTTTTGGGATCAGATTGCTCAAGTTTCTCTAAAGCCTTAAGCTGCATCGTTAAGTTATTTATTTCTGATGTTTCCATTTTTTTGATTTAGGCATTAAGAGCTATGAACTTACCTCTTAGGACAGCTTTCATTGTGTCCCAGAGATTTTGGTAAGTTGTATTTTCATTATCGTTCACTTTCAGGAAATCTTGAATTTCCTTTTTAATTTCTTCCTGAATCCAGTTCTCATTCAGCATCATAGTGTTAAGTTTCCAGGAGTTAATGTATTTTCTCTTGTTTGTTATTTTGTGGATGTCCAGCTTTAGGCCGTGGTGGTCTGATAGGGCACAGATTAGAATTTCAACATTTTTGTTTATGTGTAGATTCATTTTGTGGCCCAATATGTGATTAATTTTGGAGAAAGTTCCGTGAGCTGCTGAGAAAAATGTGTATTCTTTGGTGCGTGGGTGAAAAGTTCGATAGAGATCTGTAAGATCCATTTCTTTCAGAGTTTGATTAAGTTCCAAAGTTTCTCTGTTAAGCTTTTGACCTGTTGATCTATCCCATGTTGAGAGGGCGGTATTGAAGTCCCCAAGAATTATCGTTTCGGGGTTAATTTCTTGCTTTAGGCGCTGTAGGGTTTTCTTAATGAATGTGGAGGGGCCTGTATTGGGTGCATAAATGTTCAGTATTGTTAAGTCTTCCTGGTGAATTGTACCTATGACTAAAATGTAGTATCCATCTGTGTCTCTTATGATTTTCTTTTGTTTGAAGTCCACTTTGTCTGAAAGCATAATTGCTATCCCTGCCTGTTTCCTGGTTCCATTAGCTTGCAAGATTTTGTACCAGCCTTTCATTCTTAGGATGTGCCTACTTTTTGTGGTGAGATGAGTTTCCTGAAGGCAGCAGATTGTTGGATTGTGGTTTTTAATCCAAGTTTGTAATCTGTGTCTCTTAATCGGTGAGTTAATACCATTGACATTTAATGTTATAATGGAGATATTATTTTTAATTCTGGACATTTTTTATGTTTAGTAGATTTTGTAAGCATGTTGTTTGATATTTATGTTTTGGTGGTATATTTCCCTTCTGTCCTCCTGGATACGCTTGTTCTTTTCTTCAAGCTTGAGTATCAGTTCTAGCATTTTTTGAAGGCCTGGTTTGGTAGACATGTATTCTTTCAAGTTGTCTTTGTGGTGGAAAACATTTCTTTCTCCCTCAATCATGACAGATAGTTTTGCCGGGTATATCAGTCTGGGTTAGCATTTTTGCTCATTTAATTCTTGAAGTATGTCTCTCCAAGCTCTTCTTGCTTTTACTGTTTCCATTGACTAGTCATTTGTTATTCTAATAGGTTCACCTTTAAAAGTGAGTTGCTTTTTTTTCTCTTAAAGCTCTCAGCACCTTTTCTTTGTCTTGAATGTGGAGTGTTTTGACTACTATTTGTCGTGGTGGTTTTCTATTTTGATCATATCTGTTTGGAGTGCGAAATGACTCTTGTATTTGGATAGGCCTCTCATTCTTTTGTTGTGGAAAGTTTTCATTTATGATGAATTGAAATATTTCCTCCGGTGTGGTATTTTGGGATTCTTGTTCTGGTATTCCATGAATGCGCATGTTAGGCTTCTTCAGGGTGTCCCATATCTCTTGAATGTTCCTCTCCAGTATCTTTTTGGCTTTAACAGTCTCTTCCATTGAGCTGGTCAATTCTCCCACTTTGTTTTCAAGATCTGAAATTCTATTTTTTGCCTCATTTGTTCTGCTGATAAGACTCTCTGTTGAGTTTTGGGTTGAAGATAACTTGTCTTTTTAGTTCAATTTTAAACTCTGCCTGAGACTGTTTTAACTGCTCTATACCTATTTTTGTTTCTTGAACTGTTTTTCTCAACTCCTCCAAGTGCCTGTTGTGTTCTTGTTCAAAGTGGTTAATACGGTTGTTTAACTCTTCTCGGATTTCCTCTTTCATAGTATTAATCATGGTAATGATCATACTCTGAAAGTCTTTATATTGGGTCTGGCTTTCATGGCTATTTTCTGTGGATTTGTTCTGGTCGGAATCCCTCCTTATGGGATTGATTCTTTCGGTGGGAGATTGGTCTTCTTGGGTTTTGTTTCTCGTGGATCTGCACTTTGACTTGTACATTGTTGTTTTGTTTTTTAGGACTTTTCAGTTTCTGTGTGTTTTTGCACTGAATCGACATAGTTGGTATTGTTACACTCGCATGTTATTACTAGTGCTTGCCTTGGATTGGGTATGTTTGTGTATTGTTATTGTTATATCCTAAATGAGGCTACTAGGCTCTTAGTACCTCAGTTAAGTCAGGTTATGTTACCAGAGGGCGAATATTAGTTTGGTAGTGCACTAAAAGTGCTATTGTTTTTGAGTCAAGTTGACAAGGGGTGTTGTGTCGTAGTTAAGCACAGTTGTCAACTTGACCGTTGAGGGTTTGAGCTCTGGGCACATTTTAGAGAATTAATGGTTGAGTGAAGTCCAGAGCAAACCTGCAAGAGATGGTCTAGCTGATGGAGCAGACCCAGCCCATGGTGGGTGGGACTAGGCCCTGAAGAGATGAATAAAATATAGAGAGGTGGTTGAGGAAGTCAACATCCTTCTGTTTACTTGGCCAGACATGCTGGTCTGGCAAGTAAGGATTGTTCATCTCTCAGATGTTATGTGGTGATGGTGTGGCCAGTTCCCTCGGCCCTGGTGTTGGTGCGTGCTCTCCTATCAAGCTGGACTGAGAACTGTAACCAGTAATCATAAGAGAAAATCAACCCCTTGTTCCCTTAAACCATATGATGGTCATTTATCAGCAACCATGCAAGTGAACTGCAACACCTCCCATCTTAAGGCTCATGGAACTTTGTAGAAGGGGACTTGGTAAGATTGTGAAGGCCTGAAGATGAGGAGGTTCACTGCTGGCCAGGTCACACCAGCCATGACAGGACTGCTGCTCCCAGGTCTACTGCAGCCACACCTGCCCTCACCACATCTGCACAATGATTGACACATCATCGTTCCCCCATGGACCTGGAAGGAATTCAGAAGAAATAATTCCATGCAGGGGGAATCTTGGGGTCTTGAGCTATACAGGTGAAAGGGAGTATCCCTAATTGTAGTTTACCCAAGGAAGGGTCACTTGAACTACCTGAGGCCTGAACTCCCACCAGAGCAGATACCCAAAAGGAACTTGCAATCCCACACCAGTGGAGAAGCACAAGGGCTGGAGGTAAAGGAAGGAGAGTGAAGAAGGATGGAGGAGGGAGAAATAAGAGAAGAGGAAGAAGAGTGGTGAAGGGACAGTCGTCATTATGATTTTATAAAAGGAGAATGCTTAATAAAAAGAATGTCTGGTAATATGTTTCATAAGCATGACTGCAAATGGTTTTAGAGGAACTGGCCACATGAGAAATCTGTATAAAAAAGAAACCATGGTTAAAATTCTTATTGATGCTAGAGCTGTAATGTCCAGAGTACACAAAGAACTTGAAAAATTAAATACCAAGGAAGTAAACAAACCCATTAAAAATGGGCTATAGAACTGAAAAGAAACTTCTCACAAGGCGAAATTCAAATGTCTAATAATGTTCTGCCTCCCTAGTCATTAGAGAAATGCAAATTAAAACCACTCTGTGATAACATCTCATTCCAGTCAGAATGGCTAAGATCGAAAACACAAACAACAGCAAATGCTGGCTGTGGGTGTGGGGAGAGGGGGATTGTAAACTCATACAACCCCTTTGGGGTCAATTTGGAAGTCTAAAAAAGTTAAAGACTGAAATTCCATAAGCCCAGCTATACCCCTCCTGGGACTATTCACATACTTCCCACATCTCTGTGTGCTCTGATGATTGGTCATTAAGTTGCCTTTTGTCTCACGGTGAGGACAGATTTCCATTCTTTTTAAAACTTTTTCCCCACCCCCACCAATTCTGTTTTTTTTTGAGATTTTGGTCTGACTTCTAGAACAAACGAAGGCCAGCACACCCTCAACAAGGCCCGGCCATGGAGCAGTGGGATGGTGGTGAGACTTGCAGGCCTGAGGCCTGGGGCTGGACACTGGCCTAATTCTAAGCTGGAGTGTCCCCTAAACTGGGGGAAGGAGGCCTGCTGCCCGGGCATGAGGTGGGAGGCACAGGTCTGAGCAGCCTGTCAGCCTCCTGGGGAGGGTGTGGGGGCTACATCCTGTTTATCACCACAGCTGAAAGCAGATGTTTGCTGAGGAGGCCCTGGTGGGAGGCTGCTATTGCAGGAGAGCTGCGATGCATGACATCTGAGGCTTGGGCCTCTGTGGCTCTTTGCTGGGAAAGACGTCAAGCTGCAGGGCTGTAGGACCCCAGGGGACAGTCCTGTGGGGGCTGTCACATGTTTCCAGTACACAGATTCCTGTACTTGGCTGAGATCTACTGCTACTTTTGTAACATGAGAAGGTTGTCATGTGAGATCTTTTCTGGGTTTCTCTGGGGAGGTGGGCAAATGCTCATGAGCTCACACTGTAAGGACGTGGGCCATGCTTGACCTGTCTTGGCACCAGAAGGGTGTACTTGGCAAGGACCCCTGACATCACCTATGTTTTTCATGATGTCTTTTGGCAGAGGAAAAGTTCTGATCCTACTATAGTTTGCGTATTGCTGATAAATTCACAACCAAAGAGCTTAGGGGAACAAGGGGTTTTCTTCTTCCCATTGATTCCTGGCTATGGTTCTTAGTGCAGGTTGGCAGGAAAGCTTACTCCAACCCCGGGTGATGAGGACTGCTGAGAGAGGGGCAACCTCAGCTGCTGGTCAGCAAGCCCGCCACAGTCTGCTGAGGATGTCAAACTCCTGCCCCAGCTCCCTTCCTCTCATCCACCTGCCCAGGCGACGGTCCTACGTGCTATGGACTGGGTCTTCCCACATCAGTTAGATACTTTCCTGCAGGCCTGCTCAGGGCTTATCTCAACTATGAATTCTTCACATATGTGCCCAGAGCTCAGCCTTCAATTGTCAAGTTGACAAATATATGTCTAGCACAGACCCTCTGGACCAAACCACTCAGCGGTCACCCTCAGCACAGGTTGCACTTCTTGACTCTCGGTACCCATCTTCCTTCAGTCACCTAGGAACCTACGGATGGGGGTCTCTGATACAACACAAAGCCAGAGAGCTGGGAGCAGGGATGTTCACAGTGATCCCATCCATCAGCCTTTCATGAGTGAGTTGGAGCCCAGCCTTCACCTCCCCTGGCCTGTAAGCCCCGAGGGGTTTGCTGTCATTGTCACTCATTCACTTGTTTACTCTTTGATTCATCCGTTTAGGGGACTGTTCTGAGGACGGGTGCGTGCGCTTGCCTGCAGGTCCTGGAGTCAAGCGGGAACAGATGGGCAGTGGGGGCACGAGGGAAGGGTGGTGTGGAGTGAGGACAGGGAAGAAGGAAGCACCAGCATCTTGCAAATGGCAGTGGTGTGGGAGCTGCCGCTCTGAGGACTGACGTGGGGGCCGCCGGGGCTGCCCCGGGGCCGCCACCGTGGGGTCTCCAGTGCAGCAGCAGTTCAGCTGGGCTTGGGAGCTGTTTTCTCGACAACAGTTTTCCAAGACAGATGTGAGGTGTGAAAGGACATACTGGCCTGTAGGCAATGTGCACAGGGCAGGGCCTGCGGGAAACGCACAGAGCAGGGCCAGTGGGAATCATACAGCTAAGAAGACGATGTGTCCTTGGTCTTTTGTACCCAGGTGGAAGATACAGAAAGAGGCTTGTGTGACAGGGGAGTCAGGAGGGGACATGAACTGCAAGGGAGGGGGTCTGGTCTACAGCATGTCGCTTGAAGCTGTGGGGCTGGTTCAAGTAAAGACAAGGTCTGGCAGAGGTGTCCTGGCTATCCCGGAAGAGAAAGTGCTACATGCTGTGTGTTCTACATGGGGCTAGAGTCGAGAGGGGCTGGTCGGCATCAGTGACTTGGGCCTCTGAGGACCTGCAGCTCTCTGGGGAGACCGAACTGTAGCCACCAAAGTCCTCTGAATGTATGATGGGGAGCAGACAGGATGAAGAGATGCACGAGCGGCCTGTGGGTGCCCAGCAGCCTGGGAGGAGGCTGGGGGAGGTGTGGTGGTGGCAACAGGAGAATCCTCTGTCCCTCACGATGGTGTCCTCCCCTTCTAGCTCTGGGCCACACTCTGTCTTGCAGCCCCGAGTCCATCATCGTGGACAGCAGCAACCTCTGACTGTGGCATCACGTTGCATGGTGTCCTCCTTGGCTTCCCTCTCCTGAGGACACTTACAATCAAGTCAGGTCACATCTGATCTTTGCCATATCAGGCCCAGCTCCACAGCTCCCAGAGCCAGCCGGAGGGTGTCTCTGGTGGCCAGGATTCAGCCACTCAGTCATCCTGCTTTTGGTGACTGAGTAGGACACATCCCACTGACCACTGGGCCCTCTCATGGAATATGGGTAGAACACATACCACCGACCCAAGTGTCTGCACATGAAAAGAACCTACAGCATGGGAACAGACATGATCTGAGTTCACAGACACTCCTGGGAGCTGAGAATGGACAAGCTCACCAAGGGAGACGATGAGAGACCAGGGTGGGATCAGGAGAGCGGAAGTCCTCTTGCTGCACTCTCTCACCTACCCGTGGTGGTGGACGCTACACAGCAGGAGACACAGTTCCCACCCATTGCTATGTCTTCCTCTGGTCAATTGGGGGATGGACCCACTGTGGGATTCTGGCTAGCACCTTAGGCTGCTTGGGTTCTTACACCCACATCAATGCATGTGTATGCAAACACATACACACACACACACACACACACACACACACACACACACACACACACACACCTTAATCCAAGTATCTCATCAACAACAGAAGTGCCTCTCTCACTTTCAAGGCTGAAGTGTGAGTCAAGGCTCTGGCAGCTCTCGTTTTCCCCACGATCTGTTTCTGCCTTCATGGGTGCCCCCTTGTCACTGTGTCCACACCCTTGGGGACAAAGGGTCTTCCTGGGTCTCTTGCAATGGCACTCGCCCCAGTCACAAGGGTTCATAGTCTGGTCGTCCCTCTGCAAACACCATCACCTTAGGGTGAGGATGTCGGCATGAACTTGGGGGCACATTCAGCCTCCACAGGTGGCAAGAGGGTGACATTCATCACCACTCTCTGAAAGCAATCCTTGTCACTCCATTTCTGAGGAGGAAACCAAAATATAGGGGTTCAGGTCGGTCTTGTTCTAGGAATCACACAGGAAAAAATGGAGCCAATATATCTGGAAGGACTTACTTGTGGAATTGTTTCCTGTCCTGGCCCTGGAGTGAGTGTTGTTTGCATGTGAGTACAAGTGTGTGTGTGCACAGCCTGTGTCAGCATGCTGTGTGTGCATGTAGATGTGTGTGTGTGCACAGCATGCTGTGTGTGCAGGTGAGTAGGTGTGTGTGTGTGTGTGTGTGTGTGTGTGTGTGTGTGTGTGTGCATGTGAGTCAGGTAAAACGTCCATGTACCTCTATCAGTGTCTGTTAGTCATGTGTGAGTGCTGTATTCATCCTTAGCTGCATGTGTTTAGCACGTATGTGTTTAAAGGAGAGAGGTGTTTTAGAGAAAGTGCTGTGCATGCATGCATGGGTGTGCATGTATGCTAATTTTGAGTTGTACACATAAGCATGTGAGTGTAACCGTGTGTTTGGAGTGGGAAGAGGGCCTCCCAGCCCATTGACCTCTGTGTGGCAGGGGTGACCTGTTTGCCTCAGTGCCCTGTATGCTTTGGCCTGAAGTAATCCAGAGAGGGAGAGCAAAGACGCAAGAGGCAGATGAAGTGAACCACAGAATGTTTATGGGATACGGCCAGGGCTAACTGCTAGGACAGTTGGCTCTGGGAATGGCAGGGGTGGAGATGGTCTGGGGATGGAGATGGTCTGGGGATGGAGATGCCTTGGGGATGGAGATGCCGTGGGGATGGAGATGGCCTGGGGATGGAGATGCCCTGGGGATGGAGATGTCCTGGGGATGGAGATGCCCTGGGGATGGAGATGCCCTGGGGATGGCAGGGGTGGAGATGCCCTGGGGATGGAGATGCTCTGGGGATGGCAGGGGTGGAGATGGTCTGGGCATGGAGATGGTCTGGGGATGGAGACGGTCTGGGGATGGAGATGCCCAGGGGATGGAGATGCCCTGGGGATGGAGATGCCCTGGGGATGGAGATGCCCAGGGGATGGAGATGCCCTGGGGATGGAGATGCCCTGGGGATGGAGATGCTCTGGGGATGGCAGGGATGGAGATGCCCTGGGGATGGAGATGCCCTGGGGATGGAGATGCCCTGGGGATGGAGATGCCCTGGAGATGGAGATGCTCTGGGGATGGCAGGGATGGAGATGCCCTGGGGATGGAGATGGTCTGGGGATGGCAGGGGTGGAGATGGTCTGGGGATGGAGATGCTCTGGGGATGGAGATGCCCTGGGGATGGAGATGCCCTGGGGATGGAGATGCCCTGGGGATGGAGATGCCCTGGAGATGGAGATGCTCTGGGGATGGCAGGGATGGAGATGCCCTGGGGATGGAGATGGTCTGGGGATGGAGATGCCCAGGGGATGGAGATGCCCTGGGGATGGAGATGCTCTGGGGATGGCAGGGGTGGAGATGGTCTGGGGATGGAGATGGTCTGGGGATGGAGATGCCCAGGGGATGGAGATGCCCTGGGGATGGAGATGCCCTGGGGATGGAGATGCCCTGGGGATGAAGATGCCCTGGGGATGGAGATGCCCTGGGGATGGAGATGCCCTGGGGATGGAGATGCTCTGGGAATGGAGATGCCCTGGGGATGGAGATGCTCTGGGGATGGCAGGGGTGGAGATGGTCTGGGGATGGAGATGCCCAGGGGATGGAGATGCTCTGGGGATGGAGATGCCCTGGGGATGGAGATGCCCTGGGGATGAAGATGCCCTGGGGATGGAGATGCCCTGGGGATGGAGATGCTCTGGGAATGGAGATGCCCTGGGGATGGAGATGCTCTGGGGATGGCAGGGGTGGAGATGGTCCGGGGATGGCAGGGGTGGAGATGCCCTGGGGATGGAGATGGTCTGGGGATGGAGATGGTCTGGGGATGGTGATGGTCTGGGGATGGAGATGCCCTGGGGATGGAGGTGCTCTGGGGATGGAGATGCTCTGGGGATGGCAGGGGTGGAGATGGTCTGGGGATGGAGATGGTCTGGGGATGGAGATGGTCTGGGGATGGAGATGCCCAGGGGATGGAGATGCCCTGGGGATGGTGATGCTCTGGGGATGGAGATGCCCTGGGGATGGAGATGCCCTGGGGATGGAGATGCCTGGGGATGGCAGGGGTGGAGATGGTCTGGGGATGGCAGGGGTGGAGATGCCCTGGGGATGGAGATGCTCTGGGGATGGAGATGTCCTGGGGATGGAGATGCCCTGGGGATGGAGATGCTCTGGGGATGGAGATGCTCTGGGGATGGCAGGGGTGGAGATGGTCTGGGGATGGAGATGGTCTGGGGATGATGATGGTCTGGGGATGGTGATGCCCTGGGGATGGAGATGCCCTGGGGATGGAGATGCCCTGGGGATGGAGATGCCCTGGGTATGGCAGGGGTGGAGATGGTCTGGGGAATGGAGATGGTCTGGGGATGGAGATGCTCTGGGGATGGAAGGGATGGAGATGGTCTGGGGATGGAGATGCTCTGGGGATGGCAGGGGTGGAGATGGTCTGGGCATGGAGATGCTCTGGGGATGGCAGGGGTGGAGATGGTCTGGGCATGGAGATGGTCTGGGGATGGAGATGGTCTGGGGATGGTGATGGTCTGGGGATGGTGATACCCTGGGGATGGAGATGCCCTGGGGATGGAGATGCCCTGGGGATGGAAGGGATGGAGATGGTCTGGGGAATGGAGATGGTCTGGGGATGGAGATGCTCTGGGGATGGAAGGGATGGAGATGGTCTGGGGATGGAGATGGTCTGGGGATGGCAGGGGTGGAGATGTCCTGGGGATGGAGATGCTCTGGGGATGGAGATGCTCTAGGGATGGAAGAGATGGAGAGGGTCCGGGATCAGAGCAGCAGCCAGGGATGTTCATAGTCTTGGTCTGGAAGGCTGGGTAGACAGATGCAGGGTGTGGGCTAGGAGCTTCTCCCAAAGGGAGGGTGTCCAGGGTACATCCTCTCTGGGAGTCTCTTGTTGACAGAGAGCAGGCTGGGTAGACAGATGTGAGATATATGCTTGTTTCTTCTTCCTAAATGGAGGGTGTCTGGAAACCTTTGTTCTGTGGGTCTCCTGTTGAGAGTCAGCGTCCTTTTCTGTGGCTGCAGGATGCTGCTGAAAAGAGCTATTTCACCTGCCAGAGAACCCTGAGGTCAGACAGGGGCTGAAGATTGGGTAGAAGGGAGGAGGTGAAGAATGGTAGAAGGCCAGGAGAGAACCCAGGGGGTGATAGAGCCCATGGACTGGTATAAAATTCAGAAGAGGTGTTGCATCCCTTGGTCCTCCCCAGCCATCCCAAAATTGCTGGCCTGGTTTCAGAAAGCCCTTGGGAGCTGCCCAGCCCAGCACAGAGGGCTGCAGTGCAAGACCCACCTTGATGAAGGTGACGAAGCCGCTGTAGAGCAGAGTGAACAGGAAGAGTGCCACGAAGGTGCAGAGCGTGGGCCACAGGTGGTCCTCCTCCGGCTCCATGTAGTCCTTGCTCTGCTCATCCACGGTTTGTGGGGGTGGGGCGCTGGTGGGGGCGACTAGGTCTGCAGAGGAACCAACACTCATGAGAAGGCCCCCCTCCTACAACAGGACCACCCCCTGCCCACACATCCCTGGGTGTGCTGAACCCAAAGGCACGTTTCCCCTTCTTGCTTGTCCCTCTACCCCACCAGCAGCTACTGACTGCTTTCCAGCATGAGTGCCTACTAACCGCTTTCTTCTACACAGGGCCTACTAACTGCTCCTCCCATGCAAGAACCTACTAGCCACCATCCCCACAGCTTGCTGGAGTCTAGAGTCCCACACACAGAGTGGCCCTGCTGGTACACAGAGACCCGAACCCAGACCTGCCAGGGCTGAGTCTATGCTGCTGCCATGATGAGGGTGGGGAGTCACTTCCATGGCCTGGAGGTAGGGCTGGCCCAGGCAGGCTGGACAGCAGAGGTCTCCTCAGCAAGTGGCTACTGTGATGTGGTGGGAAGGACGAGACATCAGTACACAGGTGAGACTGGCCTTCTGAGGGAAGGCGCAGAAGGCCTGCTGTGAAGAAGCACTTCCCAGAGCGTGCAGAGGGGCCCTGGGCCTGTGCTGGGTTGAACCATAGAGAACCTGCCTAATGGCGATCAAGAGGACTAGAGAATTTTAAGGAAGGCTTTGTCATAGCTAGTGACATAAAAACCCAGCTGGGCATCGGGTAGAGTGTGGTCTGAGGCTAGTTGGGGGGTGTCATAGTTAGACACAATTGAAGATTTGAGCTCTGGGCACATTGATAAAGAATTAGTAGTTGAGTGAAGCCCTGGGTAGGAGATTATCCAGTTGATGGGGAAGGTTTAACCCACGGAAGGTGGGATAGTCTTGAGGCAGGCAAATAAAGTGCGTGCAGGAAGTGGTTAAAGAACTTGGTATTCTTCATATACTTTGCCAGACACACTGGTTTTCAGGTGAGAATCATGCCTCTCTGAGCTGTCCTGTGGATATGGTGTGGTCAGTTCCCTTGGCCCCTGTTTTTGGCTGGACAAGGAATTGTACCCAAACAATCGTAAGCCAAAATAAAGCCTTTTTCTTCCCCCATGCTCTTTGGTTGTGGATTTATCAGCAAGATGGAGAGTAACCACAACAGGCTTGCTAGTAAGCAGACTGACCTGGGCGGTCACATGTCCACAGAAAGTACACCCCATCCCGAGGCGGGAGCCCTGGGCAGAGGGAGGAATCCAAGGAGCACCACGGGGCTCAGGGTTGCATGCTGTCCGCACCCCAAGAGCTGCTCGGATCTTGTGCTCAATCGTCTCTTGTGAGTCGGAGGCTGTTGGGAAGTCCCAGGGATTCTCATGGGGTGAGAAGTGCAGACATCATGTGAAAGCAGAAACGCCTGAGGCAGTGTGGACCCTACGAGAGTGCAGTCAGCAGCCTCCTCACCCACCGTGCCATGGTTCTGGTTGTTTCTGGCCAACCATGATTTGAAAATATGAAAATTCCACACTGTGCCGAGCAGCATAAGATCTTTCCCTGTTTGGAACGCCAGCTGTCCACAGGCCCGTCTGCTGGTCGCTTCGCACTTTAACCCCACACTGACCAACCATCCCAGCACCATGGGTCTTGGTACCACTCCATGATTCCAGGCGGCAACCCAGGCCTGGTTGCAGGCCCCACAGAGATGAGAGGAAACAAGTGAACCTTGGTCCTTGTTCATTTCCCTTTTTCTAACAATCAGTTCTTATTGAATTTGTACATGTACTGCTTTACAAAGTACTGGAAAGTTAGAAGTAACTTTCTTTGGCACAGTTAGCGTGATGCATCTAGATACAGTGTCAAATGGCACAGTCAGGCAGCTGGACACAGTGGCCTCTGGCCCAGCAGGGCAGAAGCAGGGGGTCTTTTGGATATGATGGCTGTTCAGCACAGAACAGCCTCCACCCAGCAAGGTCTCCTGGGAGGGGCATCTTATCTGACCCTGGGAAGTGAGCACATGAACCATTGTGGAAGGTGGCTGGGGCAGAAAAGATGGGGTGGGGTTTCCTACTTATACCCTCGCCGGGCCTGCGACGTCTCAGGGCAAGAGCCCCGAAGAGTTTAATTGGGACGGCAACTCCAGGATTGCTTTCAGTCTCAACCTGCTGCTCCTCTGTGGGTCTCGTTCTAGTTTCTGTTTGTTTTTTTTTCCCGGGTTATGGGTGATGGCTTTTTTCGTGTCCTGGAATTGCTGGTTACAAACTGGACATTGCACACAAAGCAAGGCAGAGCCTGGAGTGGAGCATACGTGTTTATTTCCACAGAGAAGGACGCTCTTTCCTCCACTGGGCAGGGAAGACCTGTTCCTTCCAATCGGGAGCTCAGCCGTGCTGGGGCTGGGGACAGAGCAGCTGTCTCCTGGCACCCAGCACTGTGGCAGGTGTCAGACTCTTCCATCTAGCTGAGCTGCGGGGCTGGTGCAAGGCTGGTGGTCTGTGCTCCCAGACCCCGATGCACGTGGTGTCCTGTGTGAAGGTTTTGTGATGTTAATTAGCTACTCAGGGCTCCTCTGCGCTGCTAGCCCTTCTGCCCGCCCGTGTTGGTTAGAATGTGGACTCTTTGCTTGCTGTCCTCTTAGGGATGGTTCTACTCTACACGTTGGGTCCAGGATGGGGTGAAGTAGCCAGTTCTTCTCACCTGGGGATTTGGACTACCGGGCCTTTGTGAGGTCCTCAACAATTTAGTAGCTTCAAATAAAATTACAGTCTTAAAAGCTTGCCTGGCTTTCTCTCACACTGGCATCAGCGTCTGACCGAACATCTCCCACATTCTACCTGGAAGCAGTGCTCAAGGGACCACCTTGGCAGCCAAATAATGGGTGTGTGGGAAGGGGGGAACAGAATGGCTGTTGTGAAGGTCAAGGGGGTGGGGAAGCTATTGGATAGCACAGGAAGCTTTGTGTACTGAAGGAGTGGGTGGCAGAGGGGTGCAGAGTGGGGCTCAGGCAGAAGTGTCTGCCTCATGAAAAGCATGGAGTAGGGGAGGCCTGGGGCCACAGGACAGGAGCAGGGGTTCAGAGGAGAGTGGAGAGGCAGTGAGAGTTGACCTGATGGGGGATGACGACTACAGTGTATGTATGTCTGGGGCTCCAGTATGGTGCCCGAGTGAGGGAACTGGGGACCCATGAAGGTCCAACTCTGGGAACAAGAGGGAGACCTGTGGAGGCCTTCAGCACAGACCCCGAAGGAGAACCTTAGGGTTCTTTGTGGGGAGCAAGACCCCAGTGAGGAGAGAAGGCTGACCAAGGATAGTCCACTGGGGAACCACCGAGCCTTCCTCTGGCAGGAGGAGGGGCTTGCGGGAGGCTGCTGAGCTCTGGATCCTTTCCTCAGCCTTGCAATGAAGCACAGGCCAGGCTCTCAAGCCCTGGGACCAGGTCCAGCCGGCCGTGTGCATGGCTGGGTCTGGCCTGGCCTCCCATGGCAGCTGCAGTCCTATGCTGTTCCTGATGGTGTGTCCCTGGCAGGTAGACGTGTCAGGAAACTGTCAACATCCGAGAGGTACGGTGCGGAGGGTTTGGGCAAGGCTCTGAAGACTGGGGAATGACTCTCTGAAAGTCACGAGCTGGGGAGACACTGTGGCACCGTGGGGTGCCTGCACAGCACCCCACCACACTCACACACAGGGGCTCCCGGGCGGAGCCTGCTGGGCACTTTCCAATGCCAGCTCTGTAAGGCTGACAGCAGACCTAGGCCATGATCCTGAGAGCGCCCCAGCAGACAAGAGAAGGAAGTGAGCAGATGTGCCCCCACCTCCAGGGAAAACATCACAGAAGACGGAAGCAGATGTGGAAGCCACATGGCCAGGGGCCGCGCGGCCACTGAGCTGGCCTGGCCGCGTGGTCACTGAGCTGCCTGGTGCTCATCTAAACTCTGGTGTGTACTTTTAACTTCCAGACATGTGAATGAAGTAGCTGTTTCCTCAGAACAGAAACAGTCCCTCCTGGAATGGACAGGCCGGTAGACTCTGGAAGGCTAATGGATCTCAGAAAATTAGAGGGCTCATAAACCCCTCTCCAAGGTTAGGTAAGTATTAACTATTGATGGGGACAGGAGCTAAACTGTCTGCAAGTTGGGCAGGCAGCTTCAGGGCAGCTTTCATGAGCTGTACCCCAGACTGGAATAAGGTTTTTTGCTGATGAATTTACCTTTGAGTCCCTCCATGATCCTGTAAGCAATCCCGATAAACTCACTGGGGAGAACAGAGAATCTGTTGGTGTGTCTCCAAGAAGTCATGTGATGTAGTTGACAAATGAACAGGGGCTGAGTGAGCCAAAGATGACGGGGAAGGAGCGGTTGCATGGCCTATGGCAGCCGTGCACCAGAGGGTAGGTATCGGAAGATGAGCACTTTCCCCGCACGGCACGGCATGCTGTACCTTCTTGCTGTAGGGGTTCTTGCTGCCCCCACTCTGAGTGGTAAGGCACGCAACCAAATGTGAACTGCCAGGGGGTGAGGGAGAAATTTTGGATGACCAAGCTCCTCTACACGGCATGGGGTGCCATCTCCCTGGATGAATAGGTTTTTATGCAAGTATGGGTTTGCCTCTGAGATGACTGGTAGACTAGAAAATAGATTATGATCCTGGAAACAGCACTTTGGGGTAACATGGTAGGAAGGCTGTGGTGGCTCTTGCATGGTCTTTGAAGTGGTTTATAAAACATATGACTGAGGTTAAGTTGCTCCTCTTCCTCCCCCAGCACAACCCAGGCCCCTCCTCTACTGATGGAGCACAGTACCCCTCTATCTCATGTGCCCAGTACCTTGTCTGCTTTATATTCCTGCCCTCTGTGACTCACCACCAGTGCCCAGTCTCCTGGTGGCTTTCAGTGTGGTTCTCGAGCTCACATGTTCTGCCACACACGTGTAATTTGCAGGCAAAAGGTTGGAGGTGGCCGGGACGCGCAGGACACTCCAGACCCAGAATGTGGTGCTCTCAGGCTGTTGGCTGGGATGTGTGGTGGCAAACCGGGACAGGTGCACGTCGCCCTGGACCCCCAGCCATTTCAGATGGATGTCTCCGGGGGAGAAACCAGAGACCTCACACAGGAGCCACGAGGTTGTCTTTGGGTGGTCAGGCGTGGTCAGAAGACTCACAGAGATGTTGCTGGGTGCTACAGCTCCTGCAGTGGGATGGAAGGGAAGCTGATCAGTCTGCCATGTTCGCCTGGAAGCATCTAGGCAGCATCTGGGTGGGGTGAGAACACAGTGGACACAGCCTGAGCGCATGGAGGTAAGTGGGGTCCTGGGCAGCCCAGGGTGAGGGCGGAGCCGTGTGGGTCCTGGGTGAGGGCGGAGCTGTGTGGGTCCTGGGTGAGGGCGGAGCTGTGTGGGTCCTGGGTGAGGGGGGAGCTGTGTGGGTCCTGGGTGAGGGCGGAGCTGTGTGGGTCCCGGGCAGTCCTGGGATCAGAGTCAGTCTCACCCTCAGGGGCCTGGTTAGGAGCACAGGGCTGCCCCTGGCTGGGTGTCCTGGGGCTGTGCTGGGACGGAGCTTATCCTTGGTCCCTGTGCAGCCCTGGGCTGCTCAGGATCTCCTGAACAGATCCAGGCTTTGCTGCCGTGTGGCCTCTGGTCAGTAGCTGGGACTTGTCGCAGGCCAGCCTGTGTGTTATGCCTGCTCTCCTTGCCCTCTGCTTTCTATGTGTGCTGGTGTGTGGGGCGTGTCGGGGTACAGCGGGTGGGAGCAAAGCAGAGGCTCTTTCCTTCTTTGGGTAGCTCCGCTGTGCTTCCACTAGCCTTCTGCTCTTACAGTCTGCCTCTTGCCATCTCGGCCTCCATGGCCACGACTGTGACCTTCTGCCCTGACACACTCTATGCTTTTTCTGATACAATGGGCCTTTGTCCTCTAGAACAATTAGCCACTTAGCTTTCTTCTTTCTCTTGAGTTGTGTGTCTCTATGCTAGTGCGGTGCTGTGGCTGGAGGTCCTGAGAGAGCTCCCTGATGTCCCCCACATGTTTTGCACCTGCTTCCATGGGCTTCTGGTTCTGGCTGTAGCAGAGACCCCAGATAGTCTCAGAAGTTCTTAAGGATCATACGTTTCTCACTGTTCAAGACTTTGGTTTAACAACAGGCCTGTGGTTCGGGACACAGAGATAGTAAGTTATTGGGCTGTGGAGTCACATTGTATCCAGGGTTAGCCATAAACCACAAGTCTTTCTCCTCTCTCTGATCCTCCTCCTCCTCCTCCTCTTCCTCCTCCTCTTCCTCCTCGTCCTCCTCCTCCTCCTCCTCCTCCTCCTCCTCCTCCTCCTCCTCCTCCTCCTCCTCCTCCTCCTCCTCTTCTTCTTCTTCTTCTTCTTCTTCTTCTTCTTCTTCTTCTTCTTCTTCTTCTTCCCCCTTTCCTTCCTCTGCTTTTTCTTTCCTTCTTTTCTTTTAATTTTTTTTTTGGAAATGGGGCTTTTCCTTTCTGACTTATATCACTTAATGGGATGTCTTCAGACATAGGAATATATTCCTATAGCAAACAGCAGGATTTCCTTCAATGACTGAATACGGTCCCATCCATCCATCCATCCATCCATCCATCCATCCATCCATCCATCCATCCTTCTACCTTCCCACTGAAGGGTACTTGGCTTGGTTGCATTTCTTGGTAACTGTGAAGTGTTGCAGGGAACATGTGAATACAGGTGTATTTTCTGACTTGTGACTTGGGCTTCTTTTCAGAAGCAGACTTGCATGGTGGATTTAGCTTTAGTCTCCGGAGAACCCCTCTACTTAGTAACCCCGTGTTCCCCCAGAGTGTTCAGGCTCCTGTTCTTCTGCCCACCAGCACACTTGATAATAGATGCCCAATGCTGGATTGCTGTTGTTTGAAGGCGTATTTATTTCTCTGATGACTGGCAGGCAGGGGGATGTTGAGTGCTCCTTGTCTGTCTGCCCTGGTCACGAGCCCTCGTCTGTGTGCTCTGGTCATGAGTTCTTGGACTGCCTTGGTCATGATCTCTCTGTCTGTCCTGGTCATCTGCTTGTAAAGCCCAAGGAGAGTTCTTGGCTCAGCTCAGACATGCAGACCTCAGGTTCTGTGGACCAGCTGGGTCCTGATACTGGTCCCATCTTTGCTCACTCTGGTCTTATATGGAAGACTCGATGCTTTCATGGAGCTTTGTGGTAGCACTTCCTGTTACATACACAAAGCCTAACTTGCAAGAAGTGCAGTTTAATGTCCTTTCCCCACCAATAGCATGATTCAAGGACTCTGGGGAGGACTCACAGAAGGCTTCCTGGAGGAGGCAATCCAGGGTTGAACAGGTGGAGTGCACTAGGAGGGGACTTCTTACCTATGTCCCTGGTGGAAGCAGTGGCCATGGTAGCGGCCACGGAAGTGGCCTTGGTGCTAGGGGCTTTGTTAGTAGCAGCCCTGCCAGTGGCTGTAGACTGGTCCTCTGTTGGAGGAAGTGGAGCAGGCTGAACATCCCGTGACTCTGGAATCGAAGGAGCAATAGATAAGTGAAAGAGCGTCAGCAGATGCACAGGAACTGGGAAGGCTGGACGGCAGGAGAAAGGCTCCACTCTCACTACTACTTTCACTCGCCGTTACCTCATTGCACATCTGGAAGGTCCTCAGGACACAGATGGGAATGTTGAGCTCATGGAGCACCAAGACAGGGAGAAAAGGGGAATGGAGGAGGAGGAGGAGAAGGAGAAGGAGGAGGAGGAGGAAGAGGAGGAGGAGCAGCAGCAACAGCAGCAGTATAAAAGATGAAGATGTGGGGAACAAGAGGTCAAGGGAAGTGCTTTGAGGGTGGCGGCGGGGATGTTCAGCCCTTGGGTAACTGAGTGTGTATATGGAGGTGAGTGGAGGAGAGGACCTGGAAGGTAGTTTTGCATGTCCCAAGGTTACTCACCAGGCCACAGCACAGCCTTCTCCACCGTTGAGTTGCTGGCTTCATGGCGGACAAGGCATTTGTATGTGTGAGGTTTCAGGTTTGAGACGTCCAAGGAAATCATGCTGACTTGGATGTAGTTATTGTTTATCAAAACGGAGGGAAAGGTCTTGGGAGTCCTGTTCTGTGATTTTGTGTCCCAGGTGATTGTCACTGGGGTGGGTCTGTAATCAGTCACTAAGCAAACCAGGTCTGTAGACTTTCCTTCAGGAGAACGGCACTTCGAGGTGACAAGAAATACTTGTGGTTTCTGTTTCTGAAATCCTGCAAGGTAGAGAGTGAGGCTCTGAGGACCCGGGTCTGAGGAAATGCGCTGGGGACAGGGGGCCGGGGGCCGAGAGGGAGAGGCTTGTAGCACGGCTGCTCTTCCAGGCCTGTCTCGTGAGCAGAAGCAAAGTGGTCACAGGCAAGCTGGTCAAGGAGCCCTCTGGCCAGTCCTCGAGGACTCCTATTTCTCTGCCACTCCTATCTCTTCTCTGACCCACTCCCTGGGCCCCTTGGGGAGAGTCTTGCTACCTGCTCTGTGGAATATGATGGCCCTGCACTCCCCAGAGGGCACCGTTTTCCTGGATCACTTGCTTCTCAGGTTCTGGCCAGCCTCCCACCCCTCAGCGTAACAGAGAAGTGTGTGACCTCAGGTAACTTGCGCCCCTCACCAACACAAGTGCTCAAGTTCTAAGCCCAGCATGCTGACTCTCCTCAGGCTGCCAGGTCAGCACAGCAATGAGTTGCAGAGTCCTGGTGTCCAAGTCCCCTCGCCCCCTGAGAGAGCACGAGTGCCACTCTTTCAGCTGCAGTGGTGACACTTGGTCCCAGCTGCCGAGGAAACCGATACAGAGATTGGCATTTGGAGGCATATGCTGGTGTGACAATACCTCAAGGGAACCTGGAACTGGATGGTGGGTTTGACATTCTCCACATGACTGAGCAGTGAGTTCTTGCTGCTGTCTGCAGCCTGCAACTCCCTTCCCCTCATTCATTAAATGCTGTCCCAGACTGTACTTTATAATCTTCTTGGGGCATGGCATCTCCACAGCCCCCACCCCCTGCTGTCCTTTCCCACCATTCTCTCTTCACCAGATCCTCACTCCATCCACTATGGCCTAAATTTGCCATCCTGTGGGCTTCTTCAACCACCCATGTCCTGGGCAGGGGAGCTGCCAGTGTTATCCCCACCTATCTTTGCACAACTTTCATCTCTGAGCTGGATGGAGTTCAGCCCGTGACCAGCTCAGCTTCAGCTCATCTAGCCTGTGACCAGCTCCTCTAACCTGAACAGCTCATCTAGCCTGTGACCAGCTCCTCTAACCTGTGACCAGCTCTGCTCAGCCTATGACCACCTCGTCTAACCTGTGGCCAGCTCATCTAACCTGTGACCAGCTCATCTAACCTGTGAGCTCATCTAGCCTATAACCAGCTCATCTAACCTGTGACCAGCTCATCTAACCTGTGAGCTCATCTAGCCTATAACCAGCTCATCTAACCTGTGAGCTCATCTAACCTGTGACCAGCTCGTCCAGCCTGTGACCAGCTCGTCTAACCTGTGACCAGCTCGTCCAGCCTGTGACCAGCTCGTCCAGCCTGTGACCAGCTCGTCTAACCTGTGACCAGCTCCTCTAACCTGTGACCAGCTCCTCTAACCTGTGACCAGCTCATCTAACCTGTGACCAGCTCGTCTAGCCTGTGACCAGCTCCTCTAACCTGTGACCAGCTTGTCCAGCCTGTGACCAGCAACTCTAACCTGTGAGCTCCTCTAACCTGTGACCAGCTCGTCCAGCCTGTGACCAGCTCGTCCAACCTGTGACCAGCTCGTCCAGCCTGTGACCAGCTCTGCTCAGCCTGGCACAACACACCCGAGTCCCCTTCAGTCTAGTTATCCCAGCTTTTCCTGGCCCAGCTCAGATCAGCCAGTATAGCCCAGCCCAGTTGAATCTAGCTCAGTCTAGCCCAGTCTAGCCTAACTCAGCCTAACTAAGCCATTCCAGTTCTTTGTAGTTTAGCTCAACCAGCCCAGCTCAGTTAACTCACCTAAGTTCAGTTCAGACCAGTGCAGTAAAACTCTGTCCAGTGTAGCTAGTCCAGTCAACCTAGTTCTTCCAGCTGAAACTCAGTCAGCCAGCTCAACCTAGCTGAGCTCAACTGAGCTCAACCCAGCTCAGCTCAACCAGCTCAGCTCAACCCAGCTCAGTCCAACTCAGCTCAGCTCAACCAGCTCAGCTCAACCCAGCTCAGCCCAGCTCAACCCAGCTCAACCCAGCTCAGCCCAACCAGCTCAGTCCAACCCAGCTCAGCCCAGCTCAGCCCAACTCAACCCAGCTCAACCCAGCTCAACCCAGCTCAGCCCAGCCCAACCCAGCTCAACTCAACCCAGCTCATCCCAGCTCAACCCAGCTCAGCACAGCCCAACCCAGCTCAACCTAGCTCAGCTCAACCCAGCTCAGCTCAGCTCAGCCCAGCTCAGCCCAACTCAACCCAGCTCAACCCAGCTCAACCCAGCTCAGCCCAGCCCAACCCAGCTCAACTCAACCCAGCTCAACCCAGCTCAGCTCAACCCAGCTCAGCTCAGCTCAGCCCAGCTCAGGCCAGCTCAGCCCAGCTCAACCCAGCTCAACCCAGCTCAGCCCAGCTCAGTCCAGCTCAGCCCAGCTCAACTCAGCTCAACCCAGCTCAACCCAGCTCAGCCCAGCTCAACCCAGCTCAGCCCAGCTTAATCCAGCTCAGCCCAGCCCAACCCAGCTCAACTCAGCTCAGCCCAACCCAGCTCAGGTCAGCTCAACCAGCTCAGCCCAGTTCAGCTCAGCCCAGACTAGCTCAACCCAGTTCAGCCCAGCTCAACCAGCTCAGCTCAGCCCAGCTCAGTTCAACTCAGCTTAGCTCAGTCTAGTCTAACCTAGCCCAGCCCAGTGCAGCCCATTTTAACCAATCCAGTTGAGCTGAAGTCCAGCCTATAACCGAGGCCCTCTCCCATCCTCCTTCTCAAATGACTGCAGATCTTTCTCCTAGTCTTTTGCAGCCCCCTAACAGTTGTCAGAGCAGAGTGTTTGTGCCTCACCCACCACCCACCCCGAGGGTGATGACGTTAGCAGGTTTGGCCTCTAGGAGACGATTGAGAAAGGATAAGTTGATGCCTAGAGGAGCAGACCCCAGAGAGAACTCCTTGCTCTGCTTCCCTTGTGGGAGAAATAGAGGAGCTGCTGATTGTGAACCAGGAGGCAGCCTCGCGGACAGCAATCTGCTAGCGCCTTGTGCCTGTACTGGTTTCTCTTTGCTTGAGACACCACTGAGACTCAATCAACTTAAGGGAGAAAGGGGGATACATTTAGCCTATGGTTCCACAGAGGAGCTATAGCCTTTCATAGCAGAAAAGACATGGCTGGCTGGCAGAAGCTGGAGGAGGTTTAAGTCACTGTAGACATCACGGAGGCTGAGAACTGCAAACTGTCCACTGCAAGGGCAGACTTCTCCCGGAAGCAGGGTGGGGCTAATGAACCTCAAGGCCCATCCCCTGTGATGTACCTTCCACAAGAAGGCTCCACCTCCCAAAGCTGTGACCTTCGGACACAACTAAAAATTCAAACACATGAGTCTGTGGGGAAGGCTCACTCTAAACCACGACACTGCCAGATCCTCAGCCTCGAGGACCGGAGGAACACACATCACTGGCCACCTGGCCTGCATCATTTCGTGACAGTAGCCCAAGTGCACAAGATGGTTCACTCCGAATCTTTCCTTTCACTGCTGTACCCCTGTCCATACCCCCAGATCCCAGCGACCAGAAGCAGCAGCTGAGCATGGTGCCTGGCACACTGCAAGGAGGTACAGATGTCCTGGAGGGTTAAGGCTATGCCCAGAGTCTCTGAGGCACACACTTTATGACCAGACCGGAAATATCCAGGTTTGCTAGAAACAGAGCCAGCCAGAGGTGAGTGGGGGTGTCAGGCACAGACTTCCAGGACTGAGATGAGTTCCAGATTCTGATTGGGTTAGAGAGCAGTGCTCTGACCTGCCCAGGACCATTGTGTTCACACAGTGGCTAGCAAGCACAGCCCACGAAGTCCACCAGTCAGCTCCCTGTCCCACATTTCCTTCAGATTTAAGTTACCCCTGATGATGCCGGCATGGCAGAAAAGGTTTGAAAACAAAACAAAGCCTTTCGTGAGAATGTGGTTCCACAACATAGAATATTTATTTCCAAGCAGCATGTATACATAGCGCAGCATAGCCGTGTCGTGGGACAGACAGACGGCGCAGGGTGACAAGGCCCTTGCCAGTCTAGACAGAAGCCCATCTTAGAACGCAACACCACAGGGCCGCTCAGAGAAGGAAAAAGCTTACACCCCTCACAGGCTGGTCCAATCCAGGCCAGAGGCAGTGCTCCTGTGGGCCTCTTAGTCTCTGGTGTCCATCCGTGTTGGAGTCACTTGACCTGCAGATGAAGAGGCTGTATGAGTGGCTGTGTCCCTTTGGAGCTAGCTGAGGACTGGGAACTGCCTTCCAGCCAGGGGCTCCCCATCCCACATTGGCTTCCTGGGACCCTCAGTCCCACATCCAGCTTACCTTGAACAGGGTGACGGTGGTGCTGTAGAAGAGACTCAGGAGGAAGAGGACGATGAAGGTGGAGGCGGTAGTCCACAGGTTCTCAAAGCCCTCCTCCTCGGCGTTCACCTCCCCCTCTGTGAGGGGGACACACAGACAGAGAGAGGGTCAGGCCGAGCCTGAGGGCAGCCGCTAGTGCTCAAGCCGGGTGTGGAGAGACTCGGCTGGCACTGCACCTGCAGCTCAGGTGGACGGAGACGCAGTCCGCATCAAGCTGAAGCAGGCAGCCCAGGACCTTGTCAGGAGCCCTGGGGTGACAGAGCGAGCAAGACGAACGCAGCCCATAGACGTGGGACGGTCAGAGCAGGAAGCCCAGCAGTGGTGTCCCATGGCCCAGCTCTCTTGAGCAGACAGCACTATCAGGGATTGGGGTGAGATCCTGAGCGGGGGTTTCCTGCTCTGTGTGCTTCAAGGTGTGAGTGGGAGGTGAAGCCTGGGGCAGCCCCACTTTACTTCTTGGGTATCCTTGGAGCAGAGTTCCTGTAGTTAGCCCACCCCACCCTTAATGACGCTGACGGCACCAGGGTACAGACACTCCTGAAGGCGATAGAGGGCTAAGGGAACTTGGTGGGGTTTCTGACGCACATGGGTCCTTGGGACATTTAAAGCACAGGCCCCAAAGGGCCGAGTGTGTGGGGAGTGTCCAGGGTACGGCACCAGGGAGGGGGTGTTGTTGAGTGATAAGATCTCACTGGAGCTCCAGTGACTACTGCTTGGGGCTCAGCCTTCCCTGGGCAACTCACTTTATACATGTACTGCGAGCTGAAGGGCAGTGTGGATGTGAGCTGGGGGATGTGGGCAGCGTGGATGTGGGCAGCGTGGATGTGGGCAGCGTGGATGTGGGCAGCGTGGATGTGGGCAGCGTGGATGTGGGCAGCGTGGATGTGGGCAGCGTGGATGTGAGGGACTGGATGCTCCCACTCATTCTACCAGTGAAGGCACAGTCAAGGGCAACCTCTGCCTTCGAGTTCAGCCTGAACACTACTGTCTCTGGTATCTGTGACCTTGTTAAGTGCCGGACAGAAAGGCACACTCTGTCCAGTCCATCTCCCTTGACCACAGAATGGGCTCCCTGAGAAGCTCCCAGCATGGATTCTGAGCCCTGGGTTCAGTGTCTCTGGTCACAGTCCTGTCTGGGGCATAGATACACCCTATACAGAGATAGGAGGACAAGCAGAGCCCTGGGCAGGAAGCCCTGGAGAAGCCTAGTGCAGGGAGTGGAGGCTGAAGAGGGCAGGAGCTAGTCAGAGACACAGTATGCATGCATATCTCTGTGTGAGCACAGGCCTGTTCATGTGCTGTTGTGCACAAATGTATATTTATAACCACATGTGTCCGCACATACATGTGTCTGCATGTTCTCTGTGTTTGGGTGTCTCTGTTTGCCTGGTTCTTTTTGATTCTGTGTGCATATATATCCATGTATGTTGGAATATGTTTCTGTGTGTGTGTGTGTGTGTGTGTGTGTGTGTGTGTGTGTGTGTGAGATCTGAGTGTTTTTGTTGGTATTTGTCTGGGTCCGTGTTTGTGTTTGTGTCCACGCTTATGACTGTGTACATGAGTTTGTGTGCACATGTGTGAGGGTAGCTCTGTGTGTCCATTGATCTGCATCTCTGCATATGTGTGTATGTATGCCCATAGCCATGCATCTGTGAGACAGTGCCTGAATGCTTCCAGATGTCTTTCTGATAGCAGCTGGAGGAATAAACATGCCTATCTCTGTCTTCTGGAGCCTTCCTGAGTTCATAAAGAAACAGACAGCCATTGAGATGGAGGTGGGGCCAAGACGGAGGCAGTCAGGACAGGGCAGGCTCAGCACAGCCCTGGCCCCAGCAGGCAAAAGCATTATCGCACACTCAAAACTAGCAACTTGTGAACCATTTTTTATTTCTATTTTTTAATAAAATGCAACATCTGTCTCCATTGACACAATTAGTTTGCACATACACACACACAGAGCAGCTGGTCCCCAGAGTCTGCCTGGTGGGGGTCAGCATTGTCAGTAGCAGGTGCTGGCTGTGTCAGACAAGATCAGGGACACGTTGTACAAGGTGGGTTTACCGGTGGACTTGTCCACGGTCCTCTGGGTCACCATGAATGGCAGGGCCTCGTGGGCCACGAGGCAGGTGTAGGCCTCTCCAGAGCTCCAATCCTCCTCGGTCACGGTCAGGATGCTGTGGGCGAAGTAGAAGCCCGGGGCCTGGGGCTCTGCCATAGGGACACTGGTCACATACTTGTCTGAGGACAAGGGCTGCCCCTTGTGGAGCCACTGTACAAAGATGTCAGCCGGAGAGAAGCCCTTCACCAGGCAGGTTACTGTGGCTGACTCCCTCAGGACCAGCTGCTCTCGGGCTGGGGGCAGCACGTAGACATCAGGTGGGTGCTTAGCCACGTCTGTGAGGAGAAAGAGTGCTGAGTGTGGGTGGGTGGGAGTAAGGGAAAGGGAAGACCCCAGGGACAGGAGTTGGAGGAAGGCCCCACCTACCTCTAGGCTTGGAGATGGTGGTCTTCTGTGGGAAGGGCAGGTCCCTGTGGGTCACGGTGCACGTGAACTCCTCCTGCTTTTCCCAGTCATCCTTACAGACACTGGCCACCCCTTTGACGCTGAAGGTGCCATTGGCATGGCTTTCGATGGGCTCTAAGCTGGTTGTCAGGGCTTCGCCACTCTGGCGAGTCCAGGAGATGTTCAGGGTGTCATAGGTAGCCAGGTTTGTGACCAGACAGGTCAGCTTGGCTGAGTTGGTGCTGAAGATATCAGCAAAAGAGGGGGGGATGGGGAAGGTCGAGATGTCCGTTGATGGATCTGCAGTCAGAAAAACACCAGTGTTAGTGACCGGGTTCCACTGAGAGCACCAGCCTTGCATCCCGCTGAGGGAGGACACCGGGCCTGGCCTCCAGCCCCCACTGCTCCTACTCCTGCCCTTGACTTGTCAGGGAAGCCAAGGCTCGAGGAGCAGATGACATTGTATGGGTGGCATCCACCACACCTATGTGAGGTTGCCCTGCCTGGGAAGGGTAAGTACTGCACTCGTGGTAGGTTACTCACTGGTGGAGCATACGGAGGACACGTTCTTCCAGAAGGTGAGTCCCCTGTGATCCACACGGCAGGTGAACATGCTCACGAGCCAGTCGCTTTCAGCGATGGTCAGTGTGCTGGTGACTGTGTAGGTTGTAGGCTTGGACCCTTTGGCATCAACTTTCACTGGCTCTGTAGTGAAGCCAGACTTCAAGGGCTTCCCGTCCTTTAGCCAGGACACTGTGATCTGCTTAGGGCTGAAGTCTGTGGCCTGGCAGATGAGTTTGGACATGCGTGGTGCGGGGCCAGAGAAGGCATCACGGGGTGGGATGAAAACGTTCACGTTGGGGATATTCTCTGTGACGGCTGCAGTGAAGAGACAAGGTGTCAGTCCAGCCTGGCCCAAGCCCCAGCCCACTGCTCTCTCCGCCCACACTGGAGAGGGTCGATTCTTACTTGGGATGGGAACATGTAGGTCCTTGTTTCCATTGCCGTGCTTTACTTTGCATACCAGATAGTCATCTGAGTCCTCGAAGACGTCCTTGGAGGGAAGGAACACCTGGGAGGTGGCTGCGTACTTGCCCCCTGTCAGCACTGTTGGGAAGGTCCTGATGCCCTCGGTGATCTTGGAGTTGTTCTTGTAGTTCCAGGAGAAGGAGATGGAGCTGGGCAGGAAGTCCCGTGCCAGGCAGCCCAAGGCCACTGAACTCTCATCAGACAAGGGACTCTCACAGGAGACGAGGGGAAAGACAGATGGATGGGATTCGCTCTCTGGGAACCCGAGAGGGACAAAAGAGAAAGGGAGGAGTAAAAAGCTATCTTCTTGTGCCCTGACAATCAGGAACTCTATTGCACATTCATGTGTTGAGACTGTGCTCCAGGACCGGTGCAGACCAGGCTAACTGTGGCTGGAGGCAATGAATGGCATATTGCTGTGAGGTTCTTTCAGGACGGGGGGTCCTCCACCATATCCACCTGCCTTGGGAGGATGACTTTGGACACTCGAGTAGTGGGGTGGGGGAGCCTGTTGGAGCAGGTAGATCTGGCTCTTCGGCCATCACCAGCATGAGCTCCATGAGTGTTGATGGCTTCTCTCAGGCTAGGTTTGCATCCTAGCTCCTGTCACAGAAGGGCACAGAACTCAGGTTTCGGCTGGCCATCTCTGCTTCCCTCTGTAGTGTGGGCCAAGACTAGCACCCTAAGCTCAGAGTAAAAGGAGACCAAGGGGCGTAGGCTTCATCAGCATATGAAGTCCTCTGGCTGCTCAGTGCATTAGCATGCAGAAGTCACACCTGCAGTCACTCTGAATCTTTCCCAGATAGGCTGATGACAGGTTTATGTGAGGTACAACAGAAGGTGGGTATGAAATCAGCTTAACACTCTGCCTAAAGACAAATATGTCCCAAACAATGCCCTCTTAGACTGAAAAGCAGGGAATCCCAGCCTCAGCCTTGAAAGTCCATATTGTGCCAGTACAGTCCAACCAAGTTTAGCTGGCCACCATAGTCTATCTGAAGCTCATGCAGGCCAACTTAGCACAGTCCAGCACAGTCCAGCACAGTCCAGCACAGCTTAGCCTAGCTCAGCACAGCTCAACCAGGTCAGCTCAGTTCCCCACTCAGATCAACTGAGCCAGTTCAGCCTAGGCCAACTCAGTATAGGTCAGTTTAGTTTAGCACAGCCTAACAGTGCAGTCAAGCCATACTAGCTCTATGTAGCTCAACTCATCAGGCCAGTCCAGTTAGATCTAACCTAACTAGCTCGGCCAACCCAGTTCTGTCCCACTCAAGCTCAGTTCAACACAAACCAATTCAGCTCATCCGGCTCAGTTCAACCCATCCCAGCTCAGCTCCACTAGCTCAGTTCAACTCAACCCAGCTCAACCCAACCCAGCCCAGCTCAGCTCAACTCAACTCATCTCAGCCCAGCTCAGCCCAGCTCAGCTCAACTCAACCCAGCTCAGCCCAGCTCAGTCCAGCTCAGCCCAGCTCAACTCAGCTCAACCCAGCTCAGCCCAGCTCAGCCCAGCTCAGTTCAGCTCAACCAGCCCAGCTTACCTCAACCCAGCTCAGCTCAATCCGGCCAAGATCAGCTCAACTAACTCAGCTCAGCTCAACCCGGCTCAGCTCAGTTCAACCCAGCTCTGCTCAGCCAAGCTCTGCCCAGACCACCTCAGCTCAGCCCAGCTCAGCTCAACCAGCCCAGCTTACCTCAACCCAGCTCAGCTCAACCCAGCCAAGATCAGCTCAACTAACTCAGCTCAGCTCAACCTGGCTCAGCTCAGTTCAACCCAGCCTAGCCCATCTCAACCCAGCTCAACCTAGCTCAATCCACCTCAGCCCAACTCAACCCAGCTCAACCCAGCTCAGCTCAACCAGCTCAACCCAGCCCAGCTTAGCTCAGCCTGGCTTAGCCCAGCTCAACCCAGCTCAGCCCAGCTCAACCCAGCTCAGCCCAGCTCAACCCAGCTCAGCTCAACCCAGCCCAGCTCAACCCAGTTCAGCTCAACCCAGCCCAGCTCAACCCAGCTCAGCCCAACTCAACCCAGCTCAGCTCAACCCAGCCCAGCTCAACCCAGCTCAGCCAACTCAACCCAGCTCAGCCCAACTCAACCCAGCTCAGCCCAACTCAACCCAGCTCAGCCCAACTCAACCCAGCTCAGCCCAACTCAACCCAGCTCAGCCCAGCTCAACTCAGCTCAGCTCAACTCAACCCAGCTCAGCCCAACTCAACCCAGCTCAGCCCAGCTCAGCCCAGCTCAACCCAGCTCAGTCCAACTCAACTCAACCAGGCTCAGTTCAGCTCAACTCAGCTTAGCTCAACCCAATTTAGCTCAGTTCAACCCAGCACAGTTCAGTTCAACTCAGCTAAGTTCAACTCGGCTTAGCCCAGCTTAATCCAGCTCAGCCCAGCTCAATCCAGCTTAGCCCAGCTCAACTCAACCAGGATCAGCTCAGCTCAGCCCACCTCTGCACAGTCCAACCCAGCTCAGCTCAGCTCAGCTTAGCTCTGCCCAGCTCTGTCCTACCCAGCCAAGCCCAGCTCAGCTCATCCCGGCTCTACTTAGCAGAGCTCTGCCCAGCTCAGCTCAGCTCTGCCCAGCCCAACTCTGCCCAGCTCTGCCCAGCCCAGCTCAGCTCAGCTCTGCCCAGCTCTTCCCTACCCAGCCCAGCCCAGCCCAGCTCAGCTCAGCCCAGCTCCACCTAGCCTAGCTCTGCCCAGCCCAGTGCTGTCCAGCCCAGCTCAGCTCAGCTCAGCTCTACCCGGCCCAGCTGTGCCCAGCTCAGCTCAGCTCTGCCCAGCTCTACCCGGCCCAGCAGTGCCCAGCTCAGCTCAGCTCTGCCCAGCTCAGCCCAGCTCTGCCCAGCCCAGCTCTGCCCAGCCTAGCCCTGCCCAGCTCAGCTCAGCTCTGCCCAGCCCTGCTCTGCACAGCTCAGCTCTGCCTAGCTCAGCCCAGCCCAGCTTTGCCCAGCCCAGCTCTGCCCAGCTCAGCTCTGCCTAGCTCAGCCCAGCTCAGCTATGCCCAGCTCAGCTCTGCCCAGCCCAGCTCAGCCCAGCTCTGCCCAGCCCAGCTCTGCCCAGCCCAGCTCTGCCCAGCCCAGCCCTGCCCAGCTCAGCTCTGCCCAGCTCTGCCCAGCCCTGCTCTGCACAGCTCAGCTCTGCCTAGCTCAGCTCAGCCCAGCTCAGCTCAGCCCAGCCCAGCTCTGCCCAGCCCAGCCCAACTCTGCCCAGCTCAGCTCAGCTCTGCCCAGCTCAGCTCTACCCAGCCCAGCACTGCTGAGCCCAGCACTGCTCAGCCCAGCTGAGCTCACCCCAGCCCTGCCCAGCTCAGCTCTACCCAGCCCAGCACTGCTGAGCCCAGCACTGCTCAGCCCAGCTGAGCTCACCCCAGCCCTGCCCAGCTCAGCTCAGCTCTGCCCAGCCCAGCTCAGCTCAGTTCTGCCCAGCTCTGCCCAGCTCTGCCCAGCTCAGCTTAGTCCAGCTCTGCCCAGCCCAGCTCAGCCCAGCCCAGCTCAGCTCAGTTCTGCCCAGCTCTGCCCAGCTCAGCTTAGTCCAGCTCTGCCCAGCCCAGCTCAGCCCAGCTCAGCTCAGCCCAGCCCAGCTCTGCCCAGCCCAGCCCAACTCTGCCCAGCTCAGCTCAGCTCTGCCCAGCTCAGCTCTACCCAGCCCAGCACTGCTGAGCCCAGCACTGCTCAGCCCAGCTGAGCTCACCCCAGCCCTGCCCAGCTCAGCTCAGCTCTGCCCAGCCCAGCTCAGCTCAGTTCTGCCCAGCTCTGCCCAGCTCAGCTTAGTCCAGCTCTGCCCAGCCCAGCTCAGCCCAGCTTGCCCAATTCTGCCCAGCTCAGCTCTGCCCAGTTCTGCCCAGCTCAGCTCTGCCTAGCTCAGCCCAGCTCAGCTCTGCCCAGCCCAGCCCAGCTCTGCTCAGCTCAGCTCTGCCCAGCTCAGCTCTGCCCAGCCCAGCTCAGCTCAGCTCAGCTCAGCTCAGCTCAGCTCAGCTCAGCTCAGCTCAGCTCAACTCAGCTCAACTCAGCTCAACCCAGCCCAGCTCTGCCCAGCTCACCTCACCTCAGCTTAGCTCAGCTCAGCTCAACCCAGCCCAGCCCAGCCCAGCTCAACCCAGCCCAGCTCAACCCAGCTCAGCGCAGCTCAACCCAGCCCAGCCCAACCCAGCCCAGCCCAACCCAGCTCAACCCAGCTCAGCGCAGCTCAACCCAGGTCAGCTCAGCTCAACCCAGCCCAGCTCTGCCCAGCCCAGGTCAACCCAGCTCAGCTCAGCTCAACCTAGCTCAGCTCAGCTCAACCCAGCTCAGCTCAACCCAGCCCAGATCAGCTCAGTCCAGCTCAGCTCAGGCCAGCTCAGCTCAGCTCAACCCGGCTCAGCTCAACCCAGCTCAGCCCAGCTCAGCCCAGCTCAGCTCAACCCAGCTCAGCTCAACCCAGCTCAGCCCAGCTCAGCTCAACCCAGCCCAGATCAGCTCAGTCTAGCTCAGCTCAGTCCAGCTCAACCCAGCTCAGCCCAGCTCAGCTCAACCCAGCTCAGCCCAGCTCAGCTCAGCTTGACTAGCTCAGCTCAATCAGCTCAACTCAACCCGGCTCAGCTCAACCTGGCTCAGCTCAGCTCAGCTCAGCTTGACTAGCTCAGCTCAATCAGCTCAGCTCAACCTGGCTCAGCTCAACCCGGCTCAGCTCAACCTGGCTCAGCTCAGCTCAACAGCTCAGCTCAATCAGCTCAGCTCAACCTGGCTCAGCTCAGCTCAGCTCAGCTTGACTAGCTCAGCTCAATCAGCTCAGCTCAACCCGGCTGAGCTCAACCTGGCTCAGCTCAGCTCAACAGCTCAGCTCAGCTCAACTAGCTCAGCTCAGCTCAATCAGCTCAACAAGCTCAGCTCAACCCAGACTAGCTCAGCTCAGCTCAACCAGCTCAACCAGCTCAGCTCAGCTCAGCTCAACAAACTCAGCTCAACCCAGACCAGCTCAGCTCAACTTGGCTCAGCTCAGCTCAATCTGACTCAGTTCAGTTCAACCCAGCTTAGCTCAACCCAGTTCAGCTTGGCTCAACCAGTTCAGCCCAGCTTAGCTCAACCCTGGCCAGCTTGGATCAACCTAGCTCAGCCCAGCTCAATCAGCTCAGCTCAACTCAACCATCCCAGCTTGCTCAGCTCAACCCAGCTCAACTCAGCCCAACTCAGTTCAACCCAGCTCAGCTTAACCAGCGAAGCCAGGCTCAGTCCAGTTCAGCTCAGCTCAGCCCAGTTAAGCTCAGCTCAGCCTAGTTCAGCTCTCTTCAACCATCTCAGCCCACCCCAGTCTTGCATGGTTTCCTGAGCTCAACACAGTTTATTACATTTCAGAAGAGCTCAGAGCCACTGAATCTGTCCCAGATTAAGTCATCTACACATCTAGCTCTGTTTATTGGAGCCCAGTTTCTCCTGCTCATCCTGCATTCAACTGAGCCAGGTTTACTAGCCTGGATTACCCTGTCCATTTCTTTAATGTGGCTGGAATAGTAGTGGCCAACACAGTTAGTGACCAGCCACAGTTAGTTATCTTACTCCTGATTTTACTCAGGCTTCCTTCTGAGTACCTGTATCCAAGTCTCTGACCTGTTGCACCTGCCTTGACTCCCAAACACTGTCATTAACAATCTCCAGGAAACAAATCTCATCTGAGCTTATCACTTAAGCAGCAGCAGTGACATGAAAGTCAAAGTCAAAGGCAAACAATGCCAGTGCCCCTAGCGAGCCTGTCCAAATGAAATACTTCTCTGCAACCATATGTACTTTCCCTGATTTCTCTCAAAGCGCCATAGGCACCAACAGTCAATCAGCGACATTCCCCCTTGATAAGTCCTTCAGGGTAAGTTAACTATGAGCAACTCCGATGACTACTCACAGACACCTTTCTGTCCTGAAACATGACTGGACGCCAAGTCCCCCTCAAGCAGAACATACATGCAGCAAAATCTTGTGACAGTAGCACCCTGAAGGGTGGCTGTCTCTGGCTTACCGTTGGAGCTCGTGAAGTCCTGGGTCTTTGTGAGAAATCACTCTTCCAACACTATTGAAACTGGCTGGTTCATGAACAGCCAGGAGGCCCGAGGGCAGAGGCCAAGCCACACACTCCCAGGTCTTGGATGGTTCTGGGAGACCCAAAGCTCTGGCCATTCCAGCAGCAAGTTGGTCTCAGAGCATCAGCCTGCTCCTCAACAAGAAGCAAGGCCAGTGGAGTCCAGAGTATTTCCTTCCAGAGTGGCTTACACTCTTTTCTTTTCCTCTTTCAACCTAACCAGCATTTTCAGCTGAAGTAATTCTAGACAAGCACATACATTTCCCTAAGATCTGTCCTTAAAAGAAATACTTGAAAAATAGTCTAGGAAAAGACATGAAGCCATTCTTATCAAGATATCAAACTGTTTCTTAATCACAGAGACAAAACCAACTAGCTTAAAAAACTGTGAACAATTGCAAAGAACAGTTTGTACATTGGAAAAAAGTTTAAAGCCCATCATCTAAGCGAATATCAAGAAAGTAAAGTCTTCTAATTATATTAAGTGACAAAGGTCCTTAAAGTTTTCAATTTCTTATGTGATCTCACTTTACGAATGAATATAATTAAGAAGTCGATAAACTAAATTTGAGGAAACTAGAAATTGATAAATTTAGACTGAAAAATTAAACTCAGTTGAAAGAGGACCTTCCCGGTGCCAACTGAATCCTCAACTTATTTTAGAAATGCAAATTACCCAGGTGTTGTTTTGCTCAGTGGGGACTTTCGGATCTTGGGGCAGGGTGGAACATTTCGAAACCACCTATTCATAACCACAGCTATAAATTTGCCTAATGTTTTTCTGCTTCCCAAAATAGCCTTTCTGCATGACCTGCTTCCTGCCACCTGCTGACCGGCCATCTTGACTCTGCTCAGTATTGCTCAATTAATTAAAAAAAATAAACTTAATTTACTGTTGCAAACACTTGGTTCTGAATCAGGGTCACAGCACCACATTCCTGTTTCTTGACAGAACTTGCAAAAACACCAGTGCCAGGTAGATACCAGGCACGGCTGCCTGGGGTGTTTAGAAAAAGATTGAAACATCTCTTTAATTTTGGAGTCACAATATTAAAAGACATCCCAGTTTCTAGCACTCTGTAAGCACATTGCTTGAGATCTCCTGCAAAGCAGATCTTCCGCAGCCTCCCCCAGTACCGGTCTGGACAGTGGACTTTTGTGGTGTGCCCACTCTCTCCAAGACCCAGGCTTGCTGCCCATCTCCCCAGAATCATCCACTCAGATAGGCCTCTTTCTATTCAGCAAAGACTTAACCAAACAGAATATTCTGTGCAATCCTAGAGAAAGCGTCCACTTCTCTCTGCACATGTACGTCCTGTCACTGCGAACTTTGCTGCCAAGATGTTACTGAGTGCACTCCCCAGTTAACACCGCCACTCCAGGCTGAACATCTCCTTATATATCCTTATATATCATATATCCTTATATATCATAGTGCTATGACTCAAGCTGTGCTCCAATCTTGGGTTCCTTTTAGCTTAAATGGGGCTCTAAAGCCCAAAGTCCCATGTTTCAGAGGTTCAGTGTCCCAAAGGCAGAAGTTTCCCTGAGGCTCTGAAATTGCAGAGGCAACCCAGTCCCCACAGTCACCCAGGCTTCCTCGGGGACACGTCCCAGGGACCAGTCTATGATTACGAACCCACAGGCAAAGAGAAAAGAATGAAGGCCCCAGAGAGGCAACTCTTACCTGAGGAGACGGTGACCAGGGTCCCTGGCCCCCAGTAGTCCATACCGTAGTAGTCACAGTGGTAAAATCTTTGTTTGCACCCCACAAAAACCACGGGGACTTGCCAGCATTGGTCCTGGCTGCCCCAGGGCCACACTGGCCCCGGTTTCATGCAGGAGTGGATTGTCCAAGTCACCATTCTTCACTCTACTCCCTGCCCTACACCTTGCAGCCCCCTAGGTATCTCATATTTTCCCTAGAAAGTCAGACTGCCACTAACTTTGGAAGTGCTGCTCATTAGTCTGATGAACCACAGATCGGCGCTTGCCCCAGACTACAGGTCTCAGAGCCAAGAGAAGTCTTGACATTGTCCCAAATCAGCCAGTGGAGACCCTTGTCCCAGATCTTGTTTCCCCAAGTCTCCCCAAATGCAGTTAGACTGGGAGAAGGCAGGACTCACCTGAGGAGACAGTGACCAGGGTCCCCTGTCCCCAGTAGGGAAACCAGTTGTCACCCTGGGACAACCATCGCAGGAGCCCAGACAAGAACTAGTGTTGGCGAGGGCTTTGGGACCCTCAGATAGAGCCCGGCAAGGGCCAAGGGCAGCCGGCTGAAGGAATCCAGCGGTAAGGGCAATCAAGATTCCCTAAGACCCCTGACTACAGAGTCCAAGACAGAAGTGTCTGACTCTGTGAGCTGGAGCCCCCAAAGATCCCTTTCTGACCCCAAGTCCTTCCTGACTTAAAGCCCAGAAATGCTCATTTCCCTCCTCCCAAATGCAGCAAAACCCATCGGAGTTGAGTAGGAGAGAGAGGTTGTAAGGACTCACCTGAGGAGACGGTGACCAGGGTGCCTTGACCCCAGATATCAAAGTAGTCACACTGTCACAACCCCCCTTGAGGGGTGTACAAAAACCATTTGTGGCCTCCAAAAGGAAGACCTGCTCTGTGGTCACCCTGCCCCACAGGTGGCCAGGCCCTACATACCCTTTGTCTCAGGAGAAAAGTGCCCCGGCCTCACAGAAGAACCTCTTGTAGGTCACAGAACCCAGAGCCACAGACAGGTGGTCCCCACAGACCCAAAGAGCCTTAAGACTATCTTTCATAGTTCCCAGTGGGGGAGGCAGAACGAACGCCACTTACCTGAGGAGACGGTGACCAGGGTGCCTTGGCCCCAGTACTCGAAGTAGCACAGCGTGTGCCACACTGCTGCCTCCAGAGCTAAAAGCCTCCCCCCAGCGCAGCTCAGCTCCCGTTTGACCCACACTGTCCCCCGAGTCAGGACTCACCTGAGGAGACGGTGACCAGGGAGCCCCGGCCCCAGATGTCGAAATAGTCGTAGTCACAGTGAACTGGCCTGGCCTTTTAGGGCAGCAAAAACCTCAACCAGCGTCTGCACAAGTTCCCAGCGTCTCCGGGCTCCAGGGTCTACGTCTGCTTAAAGAGATGGCCACTGCAGAGTGCTCTGGGGGGCTACGCCTGTAATCTGTAATTCCAGCACTTGGGAGGCAGAAGCAGGAGGGTGGCATGTTCCGGGCCAGCCTGGGCTACACAGAAAGATCTTGTCTCAAAGACAGAAGGAGAGAGACCAGTTCTGCCCTGTGCCCCTGGCAAACTCCACCTCAAATCCAGATGCCTGACTCTCATTGGTGCCAGCAGGTTATTGTGCCCTTGTTTATAACTTTCTGATACCCTCGTCTGCTCATGCCCTTGCAATGCTGGCACCCAGCCCTGCCCACCCTGCTCTCCCTTGTCACCGCCCTCCGACCTCCAGACAGCTTCCTTGTCTGTGCAGAAACCACCCCTGTGGAGTCCCCTTGGCTGCCCCTAGGAAATGCGGGGCAGGGTTTTTGTTGAACTATGAGTCACTGTGGCCCCAGTTAGCACTGTGGTTCTGCCCTCAGCCAAAACCTCGCTTTGGATACAGAGCGCTGAGACTCTGACCCTCAACCCTCACATGAACCACAGACAGCAGAGGCCTCAACCCTCAGCTGCCAATCATCCCTGAGTCAGGGTCCAGAGATTTTCCAAGTAACTAACTCTGAAGTGCTGGGACCACAAGGAGCTTCTCTCTCTTACGAGCTGGTGTAGGTGGGGCCGCAACCATCTCCTGCTCGTCTGCGCTCGAGCTGATTATCAGTTGCAGACACAGGTCGGTGGGGCAGCGGGACCCTCCCTGGGCAGCTGTGGAGTTTCTCTTCTTGTGGGCACCTGCATGGTGTGCTCAGAGGTCTGTCAGGCACCGAGTCTGATGCCACCCGCGCAGCAGGCAGCAGCCTGAGTTCTTCCTGGCCAGCGTCTCCCTCTGGTCCCGAGGAGCAGCATCCCTCGTGCCATGAACCTCTCCTTCTCCTCCAGAGTCGCAAGTTCTCAGACGAGTCTCAGCTCTGCCCTAGCGCGACCATGTGGGAATGGGCGGGGGGACCGTGGTCCAGGAGAGGGTCTGTGTGGAAAGCTCGAAATGCCACACAGGTATAGTGGGAGCTCAGCGGTTGGGGATTAGCTTGTCCACAGGCCACTTCTGGGGAAGACCCTAGAGACACAGACAGGATGGGGCAAGTAGGAGGGAGATAATGATGGCCTGAGGACATGGGGGACCAGGGCAGGCAAACAGAACAGAAGGTAACTGTGGCTTTGTGGCCTGGAGACAGGTGGCATGAGCAGAAGTGAACCTGGGGGACCTGGGGTTATGTGGGTGTCATGTGTGTGCTGTGATGTCAGAAATTCAGGTGAACATATTTTCACAGTGTCAGAATATATTGAATAACAATAAAATCACAATGGTTTTGTTGGCAGCAATTTGCCTTTCTTTGATAAAAGAACACAGGTTCTTTTATTCCAATCTCAATTATTAATTCTCAGATCATATAGTAAATCTATCTATCTATCTATCTATCTATCTATCTATCTATCTATCTATCTATCTATCATCTATCTATCTAGTCTGTCTGTCTGTCTAACTATCATCTATCTATCATCATCTATCTATCAACCTACCTGCCTATTATATTAATCTATCTATCTATCTATCTATCTATCTATCTATCTATCTATCTATCTATCTTTTTTAAACTTTTATTTTTTTATTATTTATTCAATTGTGCATGGTGCATATGTGTGTATGTGTGTGTGTGTGTGTGTGTGTGTGTGTGTGTGTGTGTGTAGAACCACGGGTGAATTTGGGAACCACCATGGACCTCCTCCACCTCCTCTTTGTTTACTCTGTCCCAGGATTCACAGGCTCCGCCCTATCAGAACCAGAAACGCAGGCCGCCCCCACTTCTGCCTGGCGTCTATACATGGGGTCTGGAATCCAAACTCAGGACCTTCTGCTTGCAAGGCAGAGGCTTAATCCGTGAGCCACTTCTCCAGCCCCCTAATCTATCTATCTATCTATCTATCTATCTATCTATCTATCTATCTATCCATCATCTATCTTCTATCAACCTATTTTATATCTATCTTTCTTCTATTAACTGTCAACATATATACTTATTATCTTTATCATCTACCTACCTATCTCTAGCTATCTATCATCTACAACCTACCTACTTATAATCTGTCTATCATCTATCAACCTACCTACTTAATATTTATTTATCGATCTATGTACTTATCATATATTAACCTACCTACTTATGTGTGTGTATGTATGTATATATATGTATGTATGCATGTATGCATGCATCTGAAGGATGATATTGTATTCAGACAAATGACCAAGCACATGGACAGATGCAATCTGAGTAGATCATGGACAGGGGAAACCAAGTCAAGCTGAAGCCCCTAGGATAGTTAGGAGTTCCCTGCCAGTTAGCCCCTTGACATAGATACATGGTAGGTAGTTAGATGACAGGTTAAGAGACTGTTGCCATTTGAGGATTAAGTTTCTTTTGGGGGTCCAGGCAAGGGAGTGCAGTGTAAAATGCAATGTGCTCACCCCATGAGAAGGACCTGATAGAGCAAAGTGACAACTCTACTGAAGTCTTACCTAATGGACCAATGAGTGTACTGGGGTTTCTTACAGGAGCATGAATGACTCAAAGGCGGCCACATCACTGAGAGCCTGACCCAGCCTGGGTGGCTCTGTATGGCTTGTGAGCAGCTCCACAAGTTGTAGTTGCCACAGATTATGTAGCTTCGGGGAAGCCACTGGGCTCTGCTAATTTGTAGGCTTCAGGACATACCTGTTGTTTACTGGGTGCTCCAGGATGCCTTGTGTGAAGCTCCCTAGAAAGCAAAGCTTTAACACTGAGCAAAGTGCTGTGATAGGTGGGGCACCTTCTCCTCCAGTCGGGTGGGATCCTACATTCTTTGCCTGGTTTTCATGCTGTAATTTACTATGTTCATTTGCTCATATGCGCTCAAGCTACTTTCAAATGCATAGGGTGGCCCTCGTTTTTCTTTCAGGAGTAAGATATTCACCCGTCTATGCTTCAAACACAGTGCTGCATGATTGGTCTTTCACAAAGACACAGTCAAAGAAAGCACGCTGCTTTACCCAATATGGAGTAACTTAGGGTGGGACTCAGCCTGATTTCAACCATGGGGGTGTGGTGAGCCAGAAGAGGATTGGGATGTGGTCTGGAAGGTCTCCTCTCCGCACAGGGGCTCTGGAGTCCTGGAGTCAGGGGACAGGACGGGGCCAGGCAGCCCTGTCATCCTGGCTGGGGTCTTGCTCTCTAGAGGAGCTTGACTCCTGCCAGTATGGTGAGACTGACAGACGCCACACACAGATCCTCGGGCCCAGTCTCTTCCTAGAGTCTCTCTTTCTCTGTTGTCTGTTCTCGGTAGCCTATTAAGGGAGGCCCCTCAGGAAACACCTGCTCCTGCTTGGTGCCTAAGCCACTGACTTGGGGGTGGGAGGTGCTGCCTCGGCCTGCCCAGCCCCCAGCCTGGGTCTCTGCACTTACTGCAGAGGAACAGCCACACCTCAGGCGCCATGACCTGCCTGGGTTCTGGTCTCCTGCCGTGCGTCACCTCCTGTTGTTCAGGTCTCTTCCTCTCACAGGTACAGAGTTGTCACGGGTCAGCATCCCACCCGCCATGTCATTCTTCTGCAGTAGTCAAGGGATTTGTCTGGCAGTCCGCCCCTGTGCTATCCACCACAGGAACACTTAGGGAAGAGCCATGGGTGTTACAGGTATATGCCCCACAGAGGTCGACAGTGGATCTGTGAAATGGGGTGGCCAGATCTGGGCCTGCCGACTGGGCCTGAGTTGACCTCTCAGCTTCTGTGCACAGGTGGCATCTGCGTGTGGGCTTGTCTGCTTCATTTCACAAGGGCATCCTCTGGGCCAAATGTCAGGAGTTCCATTCTTTCACCTTCAGTGAGAAGAAATACAAAGGTCCACACAGGGGAGAAGCTAAGAGCTGCAAAGAATCACTGAGGAGTAAAAGAGTTATTTGAGAAGGAAGAGTCTCTCTTCCCTGGTACCCAAAGCCAGAAAGAAACAGGCTCCGGAAAAATGCAGGAAAGAAAACAATGCAAGAAATTTATGCTACAAATCCAGGTGGTGATGACCAGAGAGAGAACTCCACCATGCCCCACTGCCTCATGGATGCCCACATTCTACACAGCACCCCATCACCTCATGAGTATCCACACAAATATCCCAGTACCTCACACATGCCAACATTCTAGAGCTCAGACAGTGGGTGAGAGGTACTGAAGCCCAGTATCATGGTTGAGTGTACGTTGCCCCCTCATAGGCTCATGTGCTTGAACCCTTAGTTGATGTTTGGGAAGGTCATGGCGCCTTTGAGAGGTGGAGCCTTGCTGCAGGAAGGCATGTCAAAGGGGTTGGCCCTCCTCTCTGATTCCATTAGTACTTTTGCTCTTGAAGTTTGCAGTTAGCTGCTCTCTCAGCCTCCGTGATAAATGTGACTGAACTCCTCTATCTTCTGATGCCACCTTGCCTCTCCTGCCACAATGGACTATAGCTCTCCTCTGGAACGGTAAGCCAAATATATATCCCCTTTCTCCCTTTAAATTGCTTGAGCCTGAGTAGTGTCTCACAGCTGCAGAGAAGAGTAACTGCTACAGGAATTGGTATCAGGAGCGGGGTGTTACTACAAAGCTCAGAGAACTTGGTATTGAGCAGTAGAGAAGTGTGGACATTGCTGTGATGTGGGTTATGTATCTTTGGAACTGTTTGTTGGGAGAAACATGGAGAACTTTGGGACTCTGGGCTAGAAAAACCTTTGTGTCTTTGAGACAGGGCCTAAAGAGTCATTCTTGTGAGAGCTTGGAAGACAGTAATGCTGAGAGAGTCGTGGATAATGGAAGCCCAGTTTATAATGGTCCAGAGAGGAACAGAGACTGTATCAGAAACTGGATGAGGGGAAAATGGAGAGTGATGCATTGACAAAAAGTTTGGTCATTTTGCCCTGTGCAATGTCCAACACACTATTGACCTCACAAAGTCTAGCATCTGCTAAAGGCACCAAGATCCTTGGAGGCAAGGGATTGGCAGCCACAGTAGTGTTCCTATGCTTAAGAGGAACACGGGAAAGGGTTCAGGGAAACGCCACTGGGTCCTTGTATGTCATCAGAGAGGAGGGCCCAGAGGAGAGTCAGGCATGCACAATAAAGGACTCTGGGAATTGGGGGGGAGGCACTGGGGGATGGGGAGGGAGGGGTGAGGGGAGGGGAAGCAGGAGGTTCGGGGGGAGGAGGAGGGAGGGAGGGAGGGAACTGGTGTACCTATTAAGTTTGTATGAGCTGAAATAATAATAATAATAAAAAATGTATAAAAAAAGTTTGGTCATTTTGTCCTTGTCCTGAAAGCTTACCTGAAGTTAAATTTAAATATTTGGTGGAGGAAATTTAAAGATAATGCAGTCTTTATAGTGTGATATGGCCATTTTTTTAGCACTCTTGTTCAGACTTATGATGAAAGAGCAAGGAGTCAGATAGAAGGAGAGGAAAACTGTTAGGATTGATGAAGAAGAATGTGAAATCAAGTTCGAAGAGACTAGAGGCAGCAAAATGGTGGCTATTGTTAAAGAGATTAACACTATAAATGAACCAAAACTTGCTCTTTATTTGGACACTAGAAGAGACTGCACTCTGATGGCAAGATCAGGGAAGACTCCCACCCATAAAAATGCAAATTCTTTTGGAAGGGAAGAGCTGAAGGGCAGAACTGCAAAGGGATGTTCTGCTTGTGCTCTTCTAAAGCAAAGACCCAAGGGCGATTCTTTCCAGCTTCAGTGCAGAGATGCTGAACCAGCCATGATTCAATGGGACCAATTCTACATCAAGATTATGGTAAAACTTGGCAATACCGTCCAGGTGGTCTTAGTGGCATTAAAGATACAAGAGAGAGGAAGACGTGAATTCCTCCTTCAAGGTTCAGAGAGCAACTGAAGCCAGGCAGTGTGTGGAAGGATTGGAAAACCAGCAGGGAAGCTCGAGAAGGCATTGCGTGCTGTGGTGTTGTCACAGAGAATTCCATCCCACAGCTCCGCTTCATGTGTGTCACTGCCCTGAACAGAAAGCTGTTTCTCTAGCAGTAGCATCTTGCTTTGTGTGTGGGCAGACCTGGGCCATCCCCCGGGCAGTGGATAGACGCCCAGGTTATTTGCATGTTCAGACTCAAGTTGTCTCAGCTGTAGAATTCAGGTATTAGCACCATCCATGTGCATCTGGCCTCAGTCAAGGAGACACTGGAAAGACACAGGAAGAACCCAGGAAAGACTCTTGGCAGGTGCTGGTGATCTTCCCTTTTCTTATTTTTAAAATTTTTAATATTTATTCAATTGTGCGTGTGTGCATGTGTGTGTGTGTGTAGAACCATGGGAGAATTCGGGAACTACCATGGACGCCTCCACCTGCTCCTTGTTTACTCTGCCCTGGGATTCACAGGCTCTGCCCTACCAGGACTGGAAATGCAGGCCTCCCCCACTTCTGCCTGGTGTCTATATATGGGGTCTAGGATCTGAAATCAGGACCTTCGCTTGCAAGGCAGAGGCTTAACCCCTGAGCCACCTCTCCAGTCCCAGTCTTCCCTTTTCTACTACTCAGTACTTCCAAGGGGGACAGGGAGTCTGGGGAGAAAAGATAGAATCATTTGTTCCTGTCATTGACTTTGACATTTTTCCTACAGAGTTGGGTTCTCTGGGATTATTGGTATGGCCGTCATGGGTGCACACAGTTATTTTCTGATGCAGAGTGAAGGTGTCTTTTTACTGTTACCACATCAGCCATCATGGCATTTCCACCAAAGAGGAGCTGACCCCATGGAGACACGTAGGATTGGGTTTTCTGGTGAAGTCATAGACGTCAGTTTGCAGGAGCTCATTGGGATGTTTGACAAAACCATCTACTGATGTTTTCAGGATGGATCCTGCCCCTAAGCAGCACACAGCTGATTCATTTTGTTTTCTACATTTGAATTCTGACATAGCCCTTCATTCAGCCATCTGGTACTTTGTATTTGGAGTGGCTATCCATAAACCATAATTTTCTAAAGACCTTCTGTGGTGTGGTGATATGGTGTGCCAGTTCTGTTCCCAGCTAGGCAGAGTGGTGAAACCAGCTTGCTTTCTTTTTCTCTTTTCTCCTCCCCTGGTGCCACAGTTTGCTTACATTGTTACTGATAAATTCACAAACAAATGGCTTATAAAGGAACAAAGGGCTTTTATTTTGGCTAACAGTTTCCTGTCCAGCTTGGCAGAGTGCCAAGAGAACTGGCTGAGAAATGACTGAGATATCCAAGAAATAACTGAGAAAGGGACGATCCTTATTTGCCAGACCAACATGTCTGGCCAGCTTTACAGAAGGATGCTTACTTTCTCAACCTGTTTCCTCCATGTTACTCACCCACCATGGACTAGGCCTTCTCCATCAAGTAGACAATCTCCTGGAGGTTTGTTCAAGGTGCCCAAATGTGCCTCAACATCAAGTTGACACTTGTATCTAGGTATGACACCCTGCATCAAGAACTCACTGTTCTGGCTGCCACATGAGGAGTGATGTAATCCTGGAGAAGTGTCCATACTCCCTTTGTTTCCCCATCCAGTTTTTGAGTGTTGAGACTTCAAGTGGGGCCCCCGTGGCCTTCAGGGACTGCCCAGAATTTCCTGGTGTCAGGTTTGGTTGCTTAAGCTTTTATTACTTGTCTTCCTGAAATTTCTCTTGTAAGTTTGGCTCTTTCTAAGCACTTGTATTTGGATTTCTGTGTTTACCTTTACTGATCCTATTGCAACATCATTTCTTCTTATTCATGAAGAATTATTTGGCTGAAATCTGTGTGTGCACGTGTGTGTGTGTGTAGTGTATGTAAGCATGTGTACCTGTGTCACATGCATGCAAGAGCTTGAGGACACATACATTCTGTGGTGTGTGTGTGGAAGTTGGAGGAGCTTATGAATTCTGTGTCGAGTAGCTCTGGGATGCAGCTTCTGTGAGTCCTTGCCTGAACTTGGGCAGAGTCTTTCAGTGACGCAGTTGTCTCTGAATTATCCATGCTCCTGTAATTCACTCCTTAATGGTGCTCCTGGTAATAGACTCATTGGTTCACCAGTCTGGACCAGTGTGCCTTTGGCTTCTTATCTGTTGTCATGGTTAGGCACAGGTGTCAACTTGACAGTTGAGGGTTTGAGCTCTGGACATATTTGTGGAGAATTAGTAGTTGAGTTAAGCCCAGAGCAAACCTGAAGGAGATTGTCTGGCTTATGGGGAAGATCCAGCCTATGGTGGATGGGATTAGGCCCTGGAATAAATCACGGAGAGCTGGTTGAGAGAGTCAGCATCCTTTGGTTTACTTGGCAGACATGCTAGTCTGGCAAGTAAAGATTGTCCCTCTCTTAGCCATTACGTAGAGATGGTGTAGCCAATTCCCTGGGCCTGGTGTTGGTGCGTGCTCTTCTATCAAGCTGGACTCAGACTGTAGCTGGACTATCAGTGAGAAAATAAACCCCTTGCTCTCTTAAGCTGCTTGATGGCCATTTATCAGCAACCATGCAGGTGAACTGTGACACCTGGGATGACCAGGTGTTCCTTCACGTGAACACTCTGGTTCTTTAAACCCATCTTCAGAAGGGCTGCTATGGAATGCTGTGGGTCCAGAATCAAACAATACTGGGATGTCTTAGCCCTTTAGGCGTCCATTTGTTGTTCACCTCTGTGTGTGCCCTGACTTCCTTGCGACTATTAGGCAGGCCTCTTGGAATGTATGAGTTCCCTAGTTCCCACCAACTTAAGCATCTGGCAGCATTTGCTGCAGCAACGCTCTGTGCTGGTGGGCCTCAGTTTTCATCTTAACTCTGGAGAAGTAGGCTTCTGGCAAACACACTCTATTTGCTAGTCTATTGCAAAGGATGTCATAAGGCAGACATGAGACATGCACGGAGACAGGATGTAAGTCTTTTGTCCCTGGAGGTGATGGGCTGAAACCACGACCACTTGATCCTGTCTGTTCTCTCTGGGTAGAGCCCCTCCTTAAGAGACTCTTACCACACTGAGGATTCCCAGCCTGCTGGGAGCTGTGTGCCAGGAATAGGGAGAAGATCAAACCAGAGCCCACGGCTTCAGCCTTCTCTTCAGCTACTCTTGACCTCTCTGCTCAGTTTTTATGTTTTTATCTAGATCAGATAAAAATTGGTATATATCCCATACATGAAATATATATTTGCATCTTCATGTAAAACTTACACAGTAAAGTTGGACTAAAGGGGGAATTTTCTTGAGTTTGTGCACGTGGAAAATATGTTTGAACTCCAGTGCTTTGGGGCATGAAACCCTTGGCTCAAGTTTTCTTTCAGTAGTGTTTGCAGTCATTGACATACTAGTCTAAGTTGTTTCCTCCTGAGAGAAGATCTGGGGCTCTTGTTTTCTTCATTTTGAAGTCTGATGATGTCATTAAAGTATGCACATGGCTTACATTTTCAGTGCCCGGCACGTCTAGCTGTCTCTGGTTGACTTGGGTGGGTATGTGATGGAAGGTGTTGCCTTTCGCTCTGCAGAAGGCCCTGCTTCCTCTGGAGGAGGGTATGATGTCAGCATCTCTGGATGGAAAGAAAGGTCAAGTGGCTTGGGAGAGGGGAGGAAGGTGAAGGAGAAGGCACAGAGGCTCTGCTGACAATGTTTGAACATCTCCAGCTCGTGCCAAGAGGCACAGGCAGGAAGAGGCCCCGAGGCCCATTTGCTTCCTATGTGGGCTGTGTATCAGAACTGTGCTTTCGGTGCCTCTATCTGGCTCAGCTCCCCGGACCAGTGCTGCCGCAGTGTTAGAAACGCTGACAGTGTCTCCCTAAGTTTAAGCATTCCTGCTTCATCCGAGGTTTTCTCTAATTAAGTCGTGTTCACTTCTATAGCTAAGAAATTCTTTATTTTCTGACTTTGAGAAGTAAGACTTAGATCTCTTTGATAGGAAGCAATAAAAATCAAGACACTTGCCTGGCACTTACCAGCGCTAATCTCTGCAGAGTTAAGAAAATATCTTACATACTTAGCCTTAAACCTCTTAGGTATTCAAGGCTACAGGAATGTAATTAGGTTCTTTTTTGTTCCAGAAGACAGGGGCACATCATGCAAAGAGCCTGCCTGATTCCTTTTCCAGCGGCTATATTTAGATACAGGTGTCCACTTGACAATCAAAGATTCAAGTTCTGGGCATAATTGTAAAGAATTAGTAGTTGACTGAAACCCTGAGCAAACCTGCAGGAGATTGTCTAAGTGGTGAGGAGGGCCCATCCCATGTTGGGTGAGACTAGGACAGGCAGATAAGGTGGTGGGAACTGGTTAAGGAAACTGGAACTCTTCTGTGGACTTGACCAGACGTGTTGGTCTGGCAATCTCCGTAATTCTGCGGATATGTAGGCATATTGTGGCCACTTCCTTCAGCTCCTGGTGTTTTGTATCCTGTTAAGCTGTGATCAGACAACTGTAACAGAACAAATTCCTTGTTCTCCTGTAAGGTATTCGGTGGTGAATTTATGGTCAGGTGCAGAGTAACTGCAGCACCAGTCAAATGTTCAAATTAGAACATCGTGGCACAGATTGGAAGATTGTACCTCAGCCAATGAGGGATGGTCCAGTGGCCCCCTCCCACCCATTCCCTCCACTCTTGTATCAGGGATAAAAAATTTCAGACACTTGTTTAGGGTGTGCCTGGCAGTCAACTTTGCTAGCAACTTTTTGACCAAAAGTAAATAAAATAAGCCTTGCTGAGATACTTCAATTATGTGGTGCTATTTCTTTGTGACTATGCATATGCTTCTAACACTGGAGTTCTGGGAAGACTTAGAATGATACCCCAAGATTCTACTGCTTGGGGAGACTCCAGGATCTACTGGGTAGGGCTTGAAGCTATCGTTCAGGTGGGTGTGCAGGCTGATGAGCAAGCTCAGGTGTGAGCTGTGGAGAACCACGTAGTTAAAAATCAATGTATAGCCAGGTAATTACAAAAATAGTCTTGTGAAGGAGAGAGGGGATCATGCTACAGAAGACAAAATAGGCTACCATTAAGGACCACAAATAAGTAATGAGACATCTGGTTAAGCTCACTGACTTCCTTCCTGGTCACTTGCATCTGATGGAGTATGATCTCACCAGAAAGGGAGGGCATACAGTCTGGCAGATCGAAGGTAACCATCCTGCAAATGGGAGACTGACCCTCACCCCTAACCATATGCTCCTACTCTTATTCCATCTACCTTTGAATCTATTTTTATAATAAGACTCTATTTTAACAGCCTTTTATCTCTGGGTGACATCCAATACCCATCAGATTGAGCCAAGGGCAGTGCAGGAGCAGCAAAACTGAAAAAAATCAACAAACCATAATTCAGAAAATCAGAACTCTACATCAATCACCTGGAACCAGGCCAGTCTAATCTCTCCCCATCCTAAAGCTCAGGGAAATTTGTGGAAGAGGGGGCATAAGAATGTAAGAGCCTAAAGATGGGGAGGAGCAACGATATGCAAGATACTCCATACAAGTTAGGCCTGAAGTAATCCTAATAGGACTTTGCATGACCTGCGCAATGACCAACATATCATTGAACCCCTAAAGTCTAGCACGGATCACAGGCACTAGGATCCTTAGAGGCAAGGGATTAACAGCCACAATAGTGTTCCTATACTAAAGGGGAACACAAAAAAGAGCTCCAGATAATGCTACTGGGTCCTTACACTTCATCAGAGAGGAGGACCGAGAGGGACGTTTGACATGCACACTAAAGGATGTTCCAAGAATGGGGGGGAGGGGGCACTGGGAGAAAGGGAGGGATGGGGGGAAAGGAAGGGGAAAAGGAGGGAGAGAGCAAAAGGGTCCAGAGAGGGGTGGAGGGAGGGAGGGGAATGGGGTACTTATCAACTTTGTATGAGTTGAAGAAATAAAAATTAAAAAAATAGATGATATAAATTTAATGATGCAAACATTGAAAAAAATAGCCTTGTGACTTGTTAAAATTCTGGATTCAAAGAGAATCTCCCCCAGCTTTCTGCATGCTGTGCAGCCATCCTGCCTCGAGAGACAAGACGTACAGGTCTGATCTTATTAACAAATCAGCCCCAAAAGCTGGTCGGGATGCAGCTGCAAGCCATAAATTCATATGAGCCTGACCTAATTTTGTGGAGTGTAAACTCAAGATGCAATTATAAATTTTGATGTTATTTCCATTGCCTTTGTCCCAGCAAGTCTCAGAAATCTGTGAAAACTCTGTGAATCTCTTGTTCAGGACATGCAGTGTTTTTGGTGTGAATCTTGAAAGATCTTGATAAAGTTTGCTGTTGAATGTTCAGTATGTGGTGTCTGTTTTCTTCTTCCCTAATTAGACTTCAGCACAGGCCCTAGTTGTCTGATGTGACAGGTCTCAAGAGAAGTATGGGGGTATGCTGCATTGTGGAGGACCCCGACTGGAGGACTTCCCCGTGGGGGGAACCCCGGCTAGGCTGCAGGTGTTGGAAGGGACATGGATTTCTTTTCCAGTCTTTGCACTGCTGCCTCTGCCTGGGGCTGTGGGCCAGGTATCTATCCCTGGGACCACTGTCTTAAGGCCTGTGCAGCCTTTCTGAGGGGCCCTGTGGTTGGGGTTGACCCCACAGTGCTGCCCCCATGTCTGTTCCTTCTGAACTTTCACTCCAGATCTAAACGAGGTGCCAAGAGCAGGCGGAGTCTTTGGTCCTGTTGGCTACTAGGAGCAGATGTCAGCTCTGCATCTTGGTGTCTAGTGTCTCAGGGGCAGTCTGCTCCTGGAGTCTCTACTGGATGTCACAGGGGCTCGTGGCCAGTGTCTTCTGGCTGTGGCCACGATGGTAGTGGCCAGCTGCTCCTGTGTGCCCACAGCATTTTCCTGAAGGATTTGCTTTGGATAATAGAGGAAGGCCAGAACGGCTCATGCCCTCAAGGACTGTTACACTCAGCAGCAGCCAGGTAGTTGGGGCTATGCACAAAGCCCTGAGGGACAGTTTTAGATGCAGCTTTTCTTACAGTGGTAGTTGTAGCTGCTACTATAGTACCACTGTGGTTTGGAGCTGTTCAGAATCCACTCAATTGCTGGAGCCAGTTTGCTGAGTGCCGGATATGGGCAGGTCTGGCCTGTGGGCAGGGCTAGTGCTACAGTGCAAGTTCTGAGTGATCTGAGGAGAAGTTTTATGTGTGGCATATGGCACTGTGGCCCCAACCACTACTATAATACCACGGTGTGTCAGGCTGGCACAAATTCCTCTCCTCAGCACAGTGGCATCCGGGCCCCTCCCCAGCAGGTCCCCTGGGCAGCACTCAGAGTCCTCAGCCTTCTGTTTCTTGTGAGTTGACCCAGGTTGCCAGTCCTTCTTGGTATGCACGGTGGGAGATCTGTGTGTGTACAGTCTTCCTTCTGGCTCAGGAGCCTCCTTAGGGTGCTTTGTCTCCTCAGAGTGGGAGGAATGTGGGACTCAGCTCCCCAGGATGAACTGCTGCTGGCCTGTCTGTCTTCTTCCTGCTCCAGGAGTTGGCTTGGCGAAGTTTATGACCCGGTGAGTATTACTGTGGTACCAGGTACCCCAACTCACAGTGACACAGACATTAGAAGAAACCTCTTTAGCGGTACTGAGTGTCCCCCTGGGGTTCGGCTGTGGTTTGGAGGGGGAGTTTCCTCCGCAGAGGGTTCTCTCCAGAAATATGAAAGTTTTCTGTCCTCGTGCAGCTGTTTCTGCCTGTGCAAGGTTGTATCATTTGCGGTTTGAGGCTCCCCAGATGGACCAGTTGCCTAAGCAGAACTGTTGCCATGTGGGCTTGTTGCCATGCGGGACTGTTGCCATGCAGACCTGTTGCCATGTGGGCTTGTTGCCATGTGGGACTGTTGTCATGTGGACTGCTGACATGCAGGACTGCTGACATGTAGGACTGTTGTCATGTGGGACTGTTGTCATGTGGACTGTTGTCATGTGGGACTGTTGTCATGTGGGACTGTTGTCATGTGGACTGTTGTCATGTGGACTGTTGTCATGTGGACTGTTGTCATGCAGGACTGTTGTCATGTGGACTGTTGTCATGTGGACTGCTGACATGCAGGACTGTTGTCATGTGGACTGTTGACATGCAGGACTGTTGTCATGTGGGCTGTTGACATGTAGGACTGTTGTCATATGGACTGTTGTTATGCACACTGTTGTCATGCGGACTGCTGACATGCAGGACTGTTGTCATGCAGGACTGTTGTCATGTGGACTGTTGTCATGTGGGCTGCTGACATGCAGGACTGTTGTCATGTGACTGTTGACATGCAAGACTGTTGTCATGTGGGCTGTTGACATGCAGGACTGTTGTCATGTGGACTGCTGACATGCAGACTGTTGTCATGCGGACTGTTGTCATGCAGGGCTGTTGTCATGTGGACTGATGACATGCAGGACTGTTGTCATGTGAACTGTTGTCATGTGGACTGTTGTCATGCAGGACTGTTGTCATGTGGACTGCTGACATGCAGGACTGTTGTCATGTGACTGTTGACATGCAGGACTGTTGTCATGTGGACTGCTGACATGCAGACTGTTGTCATGCGGACTGTTGTCATGTGGGCTGCTGACATGTGGACTGTTGTCATGTGGACTGTTGTCATGCAGGGCTGCTGACATGCAGGACTGTTGTCATGTGGACTGCTGACATGCAGGACTGTTGTCATGTGGACTGCTGACATGCAGGACTGTTGTCATGTGGACTGTTGTCATGTGGACTGTTGTCATGTGGACTGCTGACATGCAGGACTGTTGTCATGCAGGACTGTTGTCATGCAGGACTGTTGTCATGCGGACTGTTGTCATGCAGGACTGCTGACATGCGGACTGTTGTCATGTGGACTGTTGTCATGTGGACTGTTGTCATGCAGGACTGCTGACATGAAGGACTGTTGTCATGCAGGACTGTTGTCATGCGGGACTGTTGTCATGTGGACTGTTGTCATGTGGGACTGTTGTCATGCGGGACTGTTGTCATGCGGGACTGTTGTCATGTGGACTGTTGTCATGTGGAACTGTTGTCATGTGGACTGTTGTCATGTGGACTGCTGACATGCAGGACTGTTGTCATGCAGGACTGTTGTCATGTGGACTGCTGACATGCGGACTGTTGTCATGTGGACTGTTGTCATGCAGGACTGTTGTCATGCAGGACTGTTGTCATGCAGGACTGCTGACATGCAGGACTGTTGTCATGTGGACTGCTGACATGCAGGACTGTTCTCATGTGGACTGCTGACATGCAGGACTGTTGTCATGTGGACTGTTGTCATGTGGACTGTTGTCATGCAGGACTGCTGACATGCAGGACTGTTGTCATGCGGACTGTTGTCATGCGGGCTGCTGACAGGCGGACTGTTGTCATGTGGACTGTTGTCATGTGGACTGTTGTCATGTGGACTGTTGTCATGTGGACTGCTGACATGAAGGTCTGTTGTCATGTGGACTGTTGTCATGTGGACTGTTGTCATGTGGACTGCTGACATGAAGGTCTGTTATCATGCAGGACTGTTGTCATGCAGGACTGTTGTCATGTGGACTGTTGTCATGTGGACTGCTGACATGCGGACTGCTGTCATGCGGACTGCTGTCATGCGGACTGTTGTCATGTGGACTGTTGTCATGTGGACTGCTGACATGCAGGACTGTTGTCATGTGGACTGTTGACATGCAGGACTGTTGTCATGCAGGACTGTTGTCATGCAGACTGCTGACATGCGGACTGTTGTCATGCAGGACTGTTGCCATGCAGGACTGCTGACATGCAGGACTGCTGTCATGCGACTGTTGTCATGCGACTGTTGTCATGCAGGACTGTTGTCATGCAGGACTGTTGTCATGCAGGACTGTTGTCATGCAGGACTGTTGTCATGTGTACTGTTGTCATGCAGGACTGCTGACATGCAGGACTGTTGTCATGTGGACTGTTGTCATGTGGACTGTTGACATGCAGGACTGTTGTCATGCAGGACTGTTGTCATGCAGGACTGCTGACATGCAGGACTGTTGTCATGTGGACTGTTGTCATGTGGACTGTTGACATGCAGGACTGTTGTCATGTGGACTGTTGTCATGAGGACTGTTGTCATGTGGACTGCTGACATGCAGGACTGTTGTCATGCAGGACTGCTGTCATGCAGGGCTGCTGACATGCGGACTGCTGTCATGCGGACTGTTGTCATGTGGACTGTTGTCATGTGGACTGCTGACATGCAGGACTGTTGTCATGCAGGACTGCTGACATGCAGGACTGTTGACATGCAGGACTGCTGACATGCAGGACTGCTGACATGCAGGACTGTTGACATGCAGGACTGTTGTCATGCAGGACTGTTGTCATGTGGACTGTTGTCATGTGGACTTTTGACCTGCAGGACTGCTGACATGTAGGACTGCTGACATGCAGGACTGTTGTCATGTGGACTGTTGTCATGCAGGACTGTTGTCATGTGGACTGTTGTCATGCAGGACTGCTGACATGCAGGACTGTTGTCATGCAGGACTGTTGTCATGCAGGACTGCTGACATGCAGGACTGTTGTCATGTGGACTGTTGTCATGTGGACTGCTGACATGAAGGACTGTTGTCATGCAGGACTGTTGACATGCAGGACTGTTGTCATGTGGACTGTTGTCATGTGGACTGTTGACCTGCAGGACTGCTGACATGTAGGACTGCTGACATGCAGGACTGTTGTCATGTGGACTGTTGACATGCAGGACTGTTGTCATGCAGGACTGTTGTCATGCGGACTGCTGACATGCGGACTGCTGACATGCGGACTGTTGTCATGTGGACTGTTGCCATGCAGGACTGCTGACATGCAGGACTGTTGTCATGTGGACTGTTGTCATGCAGGACTGCTGACATGCAGGACTGTTGTCATGCAGGACTGTTGTCATGCAGGGCTGCTGACATGCGGACTGCTGTCATGCGGACTGTTGTCATGTGGACTGTTGTCATGTGGACTGCTGACATGCGGACTGTTGTCATGCAGGACTGCTGACATGCAGGACTGTTGACATGCAGGACTGCTGACATGCAGGACTGCTGACATGCAGGACTGTTGACATGCAGGACTGTTGTCATGCAGGACTGTTGTCATGTGGACTGTTGTCATGTGGACTTTTGACCTGCAGGACTGCTGACATGTAGGACTGCTGACATGCAGGACTGTTGTCATGCAGGACTGCTGTCATGCAGGACTGTTGTCATGTGGACTGTTGTCATGCAGGACTGCTGACATGCAGGACTGTTGTCATGCAGGACTGTTGTCATGCAGGACTGCTGACATGCAGGACTGTTGTCATGTGGACTGTTGTCATGTGGACTGCTGACATGAAGGACTGTTGTCATGTGGACTGTTGACATGCAGGACTGTTGTCATGTGGACTGTTGTCATGTGGACTGTTGACCTGCAGGACTGCTGACATGTAGGACTGCTGACATGCAGGACTGTTGTCATGTGGACTGTTGACATGCAGGACTGTTGTCATGTGGACTGTTGTCATGTGGACTGCTGACATGCAGGACTGTTGTCATGTGGACTGTTGTCATGTGGACTGCTGACATGAAGGACTGTTGTCATGTGGACTGTTGTCATGTGGACTGTTGTCATGTGAGACTGTTGTCATGTGGACTGTTGTCATGTGGACTGCTGACATGCAGGACTGTTGTCATGCAGGACTGTTGTCATGCAGGACTGCTGACATGCAGGACTGTTGTCATGCAGGACTGTTGCCATGCAGGACTGCTGACATGCAGGACTGTTGTCATGCAGGAATGTTGCCATGCAGGACTGTTGTCATGCAGGACTGTTGTCATGCAGGACTGTTGTCATGTGGACTGTTGTCATGCAGGACTGTTGTCATGCAGGACCGTTGTCATGTGGACTGTTGTCATGTGGACTGTTGACATGCAGGACTGTTGTCATGCAGGACTGTTGTCATGTGGACTGCTGACATGCAGGACTGTTGTCATGTGGACTGTTGTCATGCAGGACTGTTGTCATGTGGACTGTTGTCATGCAGGACTGTTGTCATGTGGACTGTTGTCATGCAGGACTGTTGTCATGTGGATTGTTGTCACGCAGGACTGTTGTCATGTGGATTGTTGTCACGCAGGACTGTTGTCATGTAGGACTGTTGTCATGTGGACTGCTGACATGCAGGACTGTTGTCATGTGGACTGTTGCCATGGGGACTGTTGCCATGGGGACGGTTGTCATGTGGACTGTTGTCATGCGGGACCTTTGCCATGGGGACTGTTGCCATGCAGGCCTGCTGACATGTGGACTGTTGCCACGTGAGCCGGGGTCACAGCACCTACTCACATTGCCTGGGGTTATTCACCCATCTCCACTGACGTTGTCCGAAGTGAGAGCTCAGACGCCAGCTGAGTCCTGGGGTTCCCCGGCTCCTGCCTGGCTGCCACTCAGAGCTGCTGGCTCAGGGCACCGGCCGTTGGGCTGTCTGTCTGTAAGGTCTAGCTAGTGCCTGGCTGATGACTGCAGTTGAAGGCTCAGGCTCCTCAAGGGCTTTTAGAACTGACATGAGCCTCGTGGACATATTTCCCAGAGAGAGACTAGTGCAGACTTTCCTTTCTCACTGGGGGACTGTGGGCCCCTGAGGGCGGAGGCAGGTGGAGGCAGGGCAGGGCAGTCCACAGGGAGTTCTGCTCTCCTGCATCTCCTTTCCTCTGTAGTTGCTTTGTGGCTCTGGGGAAGACATGGAAGCTAGGAGGGTGTCTTGCAGTCATCCTGGGCCCAGATGGTGATGGCTGTGTGGGTTCAGGGGTGCTGGGAGTTAGGTCAGTGACTCAGCCCGCTCTGAAAGAGCAAAGGAGTGACAAGCATCTTGTCTTGTTGGGACTTGCCCTGAGCTCGCAGTCACTTGCCCTGAGGCTCGCAGTCACTTCCTTGCTGTCTGTAGCAGGGAGGACAGGAGAGTAGTAGGGGAGGGAGGAAAGGCTGAGGCCCCAGAAGAGTCTGTTAGACAGGGGAACCCCAGAAGGAAGCGTTGGGTTTCCTGCTCCTGCAGCCCCCAGAGTTAATGTGGAGAAATGACTCTGCTCTGGTCTTGGTCCTCCTTGGCCGCTAGCAGGGCAGAGTGGAGACGGGTGGAGGGAGGGGGAAGGGAAAACGCCTCAAAGCTTCGAGTGTGGGGTCATAGCCCGTCTCCTCTGGCACTGCTCATGTCTCTGAGGGATCTGGTGTTCTAGGAGTGGCACGCAGGACTTGGGCCAGCCGTCGGCCTGACTTCTTGGCCTCTGTGCCTTCCACCATCTTCCTACTGACATTTAGAGGGGCGCCTATGCAGTGGTGTTCGAGTTCAGCCCTGACACCGCCTCTCTGTGCCTTCTCCCTGCGCAATGGGTTCCTGGGATGTCGAGTGACTAATGCCCTGTGGGTTCCAGGTAGATATGGACAGGTCGGCGGTTCCTGAGTGGCTGTGGGGGGCAAACAAGCCCAGCCTGGGATGTCTCCTTGGGCTCCCTGAAAGGGTGGTCCTGGGCCCTTGCCGCTGGAAGAGGACTTTGGCTTGTGGGTAGAGAGCAGGCAGCTGGGTGTGGCTGGACTCTGTGAGAGGCTGTGGGGGGAGAGTCTGGGGTGCTGAGGGGTCACTGCAGTCACCTTGGAGACCTGCAAGGCCCCCGGACAGTGTACAGAAACTGGGCAGGGGCTAGTGCCAATCAATGGTCTTTGGTGGTCAGAATCAGGTATAGACCTACCAGGATTTTGAGCTGAGGAATCTACAGGGGTCCAAAGGTTTTTGCTGCTAAGTCCATCACTGTGGTAGTTATAGTAGTAACACAGTAGAAAATACCTTCACAAAAACCCTGTGTGGGAAGAGGCCTCCTGGCTCTTCTGGGTCAGGCTCCAGATGGGACGCAGACAGCAATGCAGACCCCCAAATCCTCCACTGAATGTCCGTCCCACCTCCCTGAGCATACGTCTCCTCAGGAAGGACCTGCAGTGACATCTTCCAGTGTTGTAGCAACAAGCAGACCAGCAGCGGTGACGCGGGGCCTGGAGCGGTGCAGAGAGGCCCAGGGGAGTGCAGGAGGGGCTGCTGAGGGAGGGGAGACGAGGATTTCTGGAAGGGTCTTTGTTTCTGAGCATCCCTCCACCCCAATTTCTCTGTGGGGCGGTAGGTGCTGGGCGGTGCTGGGGGGCAGGTGCTAGAAGGACATTCAGGCTGGCCACTGGGGAGCAGGTTGGTGGGCAGAACTGTGGGCGAGGCTGGACTAGGAGCGCCCCAGAAGCAGCCCTTCTCCTGGAATTCTGTTAGATGGTCTCGGAGTCTTCCTGCCCACAGACTGGTCATTTACCTCTCTGCTCATGTAGCTGTGTTTGCTGGGTTGGCACCTGTACGTAGCTGGCATTGAAACCACACTGAAGTGTTGTTTGGATGCTCTGCCCCTGCTGTGCCCGGCAGCTGTCCCTGGCAGCTCTCGTTGAGCCGTGACCTGCCCGTCCTCCACCAGGGCAGCCTGTGGAATCTCCTGCTGCTCAGGGAGCCCTGGGGATCCTCTTGTTTCTGTCTTCCCAGCTCAGGGAAGCTCTTTTTTTTGTATTGATATTTTATTTCATTTACTTTGTGTGCTGTTACTCACATACATGGTACATAGGTGGAGTTTGGAGGACAGCTTTAGAAAACTGACTTTCTCTTTTGTTGTGTGGATTCTTTGGGGTGGAATTCAGGTCCTTGGGTTTGTATAGCAAGTGCCTGGACCTTCCTCATCCTCCCCTGCTCTGCCTTTCTCCTGCCCACTCACTTCTTCTTTTTAAACTTTTTTAAAAAATTTTTTGAGCTATGGTCTCACTCTGTAGCCTTAGCTAGCCTGGAGATCATTGTGTAGACCAGCTTGGGCTTGTCCTTGTAGTGACCTTTCTGCCTGTGCCCCCTGAACAGAGGTTATAGGGATGTGCTACCACCAGACTTGAGGCACAGCTTCCGATAGAGCCTGTGTCACTGTGGTAGAGCAAGTAGCCTAGTTCGGAGTAGTATTCTCACTGTGACAGGCGTCCTCACAAAATCCCCCCCTGCTTGGTGCTCCTCCCGCCTCCCCCAGGTTGCCTGGTGCCCGCAGGCCGCCCCAGGGCCTGTGAGGTGCTGCCACCTGGTGCCCGCAGGCCGCCCCAGGGCCTGTGAGGTGCTGCCCCCTGGTGCCCGCAGGCCGCCCCAGGGCCTGTGTGGTGCAGTTTATGTGTTTCTTGTGGCTTAGCCTTGAAACTCAGGTTGGATCTGGGTCACCTCTAACCCAAATCTCTGCGGGGAACTTACAGCTTTCTGGGTGGGCCCTGAGCCCATGCCTTGGTCTAGGTGACAGGGCTCCTGGTGACCCAGTCCTGCACCCTCCTCCCCTGGGTGTCCTGGCTGTGGTTTTCCTTGATGTCTGGGAGATTCTGGGCCTTTCTCCAACTCTGTTTTGTGCCATGAGTTCCTCTTTCTGTTCTGGGACTTCCCTCCTCCCAGGGAAGCAACTGGAGATACTTCAGGCCTGAAGGCACGGCAACTTGTGCAGTTTTCTCATGGACGCCCTTCCTCGTAAGCCAAGGATGTGAGAGGGGCATCCAGCAGATCCTTGGGAAAAGCTGAGGGGTGTGAGTTGTCTAGCAACTTGCTGGAACAATGAATAAATTAGCTTTTGTCTTTTAATACTGTGGCACACGTGGCCTCCTGACTTCAGTGGCTGTCTCAAAGCGACGGTGTTGGAAACCAGAGGCATGCTAGAGACTGAGCGAGTGAGTGCTGGAGCGAGAGGGGGTGCTCTGGTCCCCCACTTGCCCACTGGATCGCTATGAGTAGAGGCAGAGGAAACATCATAGCACTTGTTGACGTTCCGGAAAATAAAGCTGCTCAGGAAGCAGCAGAATGAAGACAGCGACTGCAGGGAGGTAGACTTGGCTTAAAGGGCATGTGGCTGGTGGGAACATGTCTGGGGCAGGTAAGGCCAGGGTCACTAAGGGGTCACGAATCCCAGGCAGGGCGGGCACAGGATGAGGAGGCCAAGTGGTGGTGGGGGTCTTTCTAAATGGACTCAGTAGGGAACTTTCAATCCATGGGCTTCAGGAGGGCATGTTCAAGACTGGGAGTAGGTGTGGGAGCCTGATTAGTTTGGCCAGTGGAGCATCTTGGCCAGTTGTGAGACTGTAAAACCATCACAAAAGCTGCAGATATGTCTCTGCACTGTCCTATTTGTACCAGAAGCTCCAGTGAATAGTTGTGTTGGAGCCAACAGGCAAGATCAAAACACAGGTGTGCAATGTAACACAAGACTCACATACACATGCATGAACACACAGAGACACACACAAGGCATATACTCACACTACACACATACCATAAACACACACAGAGACACACACATGCTCAGATACAAGCACACATTCTCTAACAGAGACACGTGCACACAACACAGATACAGATCCACACATATAGACACAGACATACACAGACACACAGACACACCCCATAAATACACACAAAGACAGACACATACACAGACACACAGACACACCCCATAAATACACACAAAGACAGACACATACACAGACACACAGACACACCCCATAAATACACACAAAGACAGACACATACACAGACACAGATGCAAACACACACTCTCTCATAGAGACAAACACATTGTCTCACAGAGACAGATGTGAACAGATACACACACACACACACACACACACACACACACACACACACACACACAGAATCTGTTTTTATGTTATCTGAGCTGAACCTCCAGGTGTGGCACAACATGTAATGATTTGCCTGGCCACCAGGGGGCAAGAGATCCTTTTGCTGAGGTCACTGTGGGGCCTTACTGAGGTTCACTGTGGGACCTTGTGAGGTCACTGTGGGGCCTTGTGAGGTTCACTGTGGGGCCTTGTGAGGTCACTGTGGGGCCTTGTGAGGTCACTGTGGGGCCTTACTGAGGTCACTGTGGGGCCTTGTGAGGTCACTGTGGGGCCTTACTGAGGTCACTGTGGGGCCTTGTGAGGTCACTGTGGGGCCTTACTGAGGTCACTGTGGGGCCCAGCACATGCACCAGGCAGGGGTTGAGGTTCCACAGGTGGACCTGCCAGTGTGATCTGATCGTATAGGGTCCTGCCCACACCCCTCAGTGTTGACCCCAGTGTGTCCTCAACAGCCCGTAAGAAGATACTGGAGACAGGTACAGTTGGAAGTGCTAGAGGCACCAACCTTGAGCACCTCCAACTCTGCCGACACCTGTCAGTGCTCCCTCAGCTCAGCCATGCTGTGGCTATGTGTACAAATTGGGTGTGGGAGTCTATTCTGCCCAGTAGCCTGGCTCAGGGGTGGGATCCACTGCCAGCACTGCCCACAGCTATGCACAAAGTCTGCACCACCGTCTTGTCCTGTACCCCTAAACTGACCACCAAGGATAGAGCACATGTTCCTTCCCATCCCAACAGGTATACGATCCCTTTACCATAGCTAGGGAGGGTCCACCTCCTCAGAAGCCCCTACCCAGATGGGATCTGCTCTCCCCCGACTCAATCCTATTAAAATGCTCTTCCCCAGGGCAGCAGATGTAATGCTACTGGTGACCACACGGGAGCAGCAGAGCTTTGCTCATGGAGTGCCCAGATGTAATGCTGCTGGTGACCACACGGGGGCAGCAGAGCTTTGCTCATGGAGTGCCCAGATGTAATGCTGCTGGTGACCACACGGGGGCAGCAGAGCTTTGCTCATGGAGTGCCCACCTGGTGCCAGCTTGGAGCTGCTGGGTGGTTTAGGAGGGCACAGTCTGACCCCGTGTTCTCTGATGGAAGAGCAGAGTCAGGCCTCACCTGGCTCAAATCATGCTTCATGTCGTTCCCGTGCTTAGATGATGGTTATGACTTTTTCAGAAAGGCAATGGAATAAAGCCCTGGTTTGCTCACGTCACATGACCCTGTCTCTGTGGGTTGCGGAGAGGGCTCAGGGGACAAGGGACATGGACTGGGGAGAAGGTTTGATGGTCAAGCTCTGGGCTCAGTTGGGAGACCCTGTCTCAATAACTGAGGTGGAGAGCTGTCAGGGAAGACTCTTGATGTCAATTTTGGGCCTCAACACACATGCATGCACACACACGTGCATGGACACACGGATGCAGACCTGCATATGCATACACACACACCATGGACATACGCATGCAAAAAAGGAACATCGTTATGGCTTGAATATGTACGAATAGTTGATTCTTAGTTGGTGATCTCTAGGAAAGTATCTAGTGGGAACTTTAAGAGCTGGAGTCTTCCTGAGAGGAAGCATGTCACTGGGCGTGGGTCCTGAGGTTTAGCCGCCCAACCTGCCTGCTCCCCCCTCCCCTAATAACTGTTGAGTGACATGAATCTCTGCTTCAGCCACCATGCCTCCCGCTATGTCTTTCTCACCTTTGTGGACTCAATCCTCTCTGGGACCAAAGGTCTTTCTTTCTCCTTTAGATTGTCTGGGTCAGAGTTTTGTCTGACGGCCACAGAAGAGGAATTGCGGCAAATATGAGAGCGGGAAGGAGACTGCCCCGAGAGGACTGAGGCTGATGACGGCGAAGCAGGGCACGTGGGAAGCAAGAGCAGAGTCGTGCACCATCCTCCTTCCTTCGATGAAACATGCCTGGAAAGTCCTCTGGACGTTCTTTTTTCATTCGTATTGAGCACTGATATTTTTTATTTTTGGCACGATCATTAAAATACATGTACTTAAAAACATACTTAAAAACAAAAACAAATAATTTAATATCATTAAAGGCCTTAACTACTTTAATGCTCTATTTAATGTACATTTTAAGTCGATCTCAATTGTTCCTGATAAATGACACACTTTCTTTCCCCTCAAATTATCTTGCTTGGTCTCCTGAACCATGTAGTGCTTGTTCATTTGATATTTCATACTGTCTCCGGTTCTACTTAGATATACATCCTCTGAAACAGACAAAACAAAATTAAAAGAACTTTTATTACATTTTGTTTTTGTTAAATTCTTTCAAAGTTCGTATTTGAAAGATTTAATCTTACCAATTAACATTCAAATCCAAGATTCTTATTGTGACCAGTTCAAACTAGAAAAAAAAAAAAAAAGGCTTGGCTTGTTTCACTTTACCAATATCCTAAGCTAGAAGTTTTCTACTGTATTTACAATTGCCAAATCATCCAAACTCTCTATTTCTTTTAAAGATGAGGCTTACTATTACTGCCTCCTTTTTAAAAGACATGTTTTTTCAGGTGTCTAATATGGTAAAAAAGCAGGGGACCAACAAGTAGAGGAAAGGAAAATGAAGGTTGTAGACATATAGTTGATGGTTAAAATATGTTGTATGGTTACTTAGAAGCTTATGTTGTAGGATGGCTTGGTTATTTAGAAGGTTGAAATATAATTCAGAAGGTTGATGTATGTTACAAGAAGTTTGTGGAAAATGAAAATTCTTAAAATGTTGAAGTATGTTTCAAGGGGTTTATGGGAAAATTATGTTACTTAGAAGTTTTAAATACATTGTAGAAGATGAGATGTGACTTAGAAGGCTTAAAGCAAATTCAAGATATCATGGTAAAAGGAAATTTCAAGTCTACCAAAACTGTCCTGGTAAATTACTGTCTGCTGCAGAAGAAAAAGGCACTGAGCCTCAAAAACATACCTGAGCTTCGTGTATTCAAGTGTTTTTCTATTGTCTCCATCTTGATTCGACAGAGATTTGGTTATGCCCATAAGACTCATAAAAGCCTGATTCTCACAGGGTCTAGCTGCTTGTCCCATGAGATTATACAATATTGTTAAAGTAAAGCATTCTGGCCTAAAGGTAAACGCTGTTCTCCCTCACTATTACCCTCCCTCACAAGGCCAGGCAATGCAATTGCTTACTTTAGTGCTATATATATTATCTCTAATCACAGCTCACACACAAATGTTATATCAGATGCAGAGGACATAAAAAATCTATATATAGTTTTTGATCATCTTAATATGATCCAGGTGTTTCTTTTTTAGTAGCTCTACCAATTATCTCTCTCTCTCCTGAAGACTGCTCCCCCACCTACTTAGCCTCTTCTACATCACCTCCTGTGAGACACTAGGAATGAGTCTTTCTAGTTATATGGTATGTATGTGGCCAATTATGTGACGTCTACATGCACAAAACTGTGGCTTTTTCCAGCAAGAAACTGAACGCAGGTTCCTGAAGAGACACGGCTGCACTTGTAAGGCTGATTGACTTGACTGGATTCCAATAAAGTAGAGAGATCTGGAATGTTGCAAATCTAGAACCAGATTATCTTTGGCCCATTTTAAGCCCCTAATTGCCATTTATTGTCATCTTCTATATCAGAAATTCTGATGACTATTACATGCTGTTAGATAAGCTAAACCAGATAGTTAGCAAGCTCAGTTTCCCTACTCTCCTGGACACAACAATTCATTTCCCTTAATCAAACCCTTGATTGTCTTTAATTTTTTTTGTCAGTCTTGCATCTCCTGGGCTAAGACCATCAAGCTCTGAAAATTTCAAGACTCCTCTTCACCAAGGACAGGACTTTATCGCTCCAGCCCATGCCCTCCTGATCCTCAGTGGCAGCAGGACCCAGTAGAGACTGACCACTCTTCCTGGAATGGGCAGATGACCAGGTTATCACCTTGCAAGAGGGAGAGACTTCACCAGACCCTGCCCCATCAGTCCACCTACCAGCCCTCGAGTTTTAAAAGCCACCCTTCCCCAGCCCGGCTTTTTTCTTCCTTTTCCTACAATTGGCCTGGCAATTCTGGGACTCCATTGAATTGTGGTGTGGTGCATTTTGGGGGGCAAATACTTTACACCCTATATACTTATAATGTCAGGGCTGATTGCACACATGCCAATTCATCTCCAGCTCTAAGTTAAATTCTCTTCGTGAACTGTGAGAACCCAAGTTCTCTGTGTGCAGAGAGCTGAGGTCTCTGAGGAAGGGCGTGTCCTCAAAGATGTGACTATGCCTGGTGGTGGCTTCCGAGGTGCGTGTTGCCACTTTATAAGAGGTTGTGGGGGAGGTCGTGACGGCAGGTGACTGGCAATGATTCTCCTTCTCCCCATGTGGGGTCCGTGCTGGCCACCAGATGGGGCAGCAAGATCAGCAGTTGAGACACTTTGTCTCCTGCTCATTGGCCTGTAACAGAGGCTATGCTTTCCCTGTGGCTGAGCCTCAAGCCAGAAGCAATACCACACGGGCACAATGTTCTTTCCTGTAGAATAACTTTCCTCGGACAGACACAGCATGCTTCCGTAGCAACCGTGGACAAATAAAACATGCTTTTCCAAAACTACTGATTGCTTGAGAACACAGTAAATCCCTAATGTCTGTTTCTAGCATACGATTGCTAATTTTTCAACAACATAGCAACCACCACATAGTAAATCATAAATGTTATTATGTATTTCCTTGTATGCTTTCTTGCTATACATTTTGAACTTCTCATTTGAACAAGATATTGCTGTGATTTGTTATTTTCTTTATGTTTACTGGTTCTGGATGATTGCTAGAGTTTGACATATTATATATATATATATATATATATATATATATATATAATATTCATTTAATTGAGAATATAGTCATCTTGGCATTACCTCTGTCTGTCTAAGACCACTCTGACCCTGTTTTTTTTTTCAATTCCCACTGATCCCATTCGATGAACTTCATAGTGATTTGTTCGTGCAGGCACTTCCAAGTGGCACCCATTGTGAAGGCATTGGATATGGGAGAATTTCTTTTTTAGCTTAAAGTGAGAAACGTTCAAGGAGAGCTGCAGCACATATACACATAGCAAAGTAAGTTCTGAGAAACTTAATTGGAGGTTAAAAAAAAAAAGGACAGGCCAGCTCAAAAGAAAAAAATCTATTTTTAGAAGTTTTAAAACAAATGTTAAAAGCAGAAGAGTTAAAAATAGATAAAATGCCATTGACTGGACTTTTAGATTTATTTATTTATTTTTTAATTTATTTTTTCCACTCATACAAATTTGATAGGTACTACATTCCCCTCCCTCCCTCTACCCCTTCCCTGCATCCTTTAGTTGCATCCCTTTTCCGCTTCCTTTAGTTGCAGATTTGCATCCTTCTTTTCCTGAGGAGAGAACTTCAGATCCTAGAACTTGGTCTCATATTGGGCAAAGGTTACAGTCATATTGAGAACTGAGAGGTCCAGAGAAAGTTTCTCCTGATGTTTTTAAGTTGTGGAGATAAATTAAATAGGTATTGGATAAAAGTGATGAAATGAAAGCTAAGGGAAGGAGTGATGATTTGAAAGATGGAATTGAAAGGTCTCTGAGGACCTCACAGAACTTCCTGAGAATACGGCATGTGAAAGAGTTGCTGCTCCACCTTCATCTGAGTTTCCTTCAGCTGCTTCTGCTCCTGCTTCCAACTCCGCCACTTTATTCTGCAGGATCCTTTAAGCCTTTCTTGTGTACAAAACTGCAGGACTCAGGGGCCACTGCAGGTAGTGCGGCTAGGAACGACCAGACCAGCCGGGTGACCTGTGGGGCTGAGCAGGTGATGAGTGTCACGGCCCAATGAACACAATGGAGCCGGGAAGTCTGTCAAAGCAGGAACTCAGCTTTATTAAACAGGGGGGTGAATTATATAGAATGTGCAGTGGGGGGAAGCGTGAAGGCTGGTGTGATTATGGGGTAACTAATGGGAAGTGAATAAGTGACCAGAAGGTGATTGAATAGGTGTGACATCATCCCAGGTAAATGAAAGAAATGAGATTCGAAACCTAAAGTCAGGTCCCGAAACTCTAGCCAGGCTCAGGAAGTTCCAGCAGGCCTCAGGCCTGGTAAAGAGGCCCAACACCTCCCCCTTCTGTTTTTTTAAAAGACGATCCAGGAGCTACCTGCGATCGAGCAGGCCGTATGGCCTTGAGTGACTGTGCCTGTCTTAGGTGTGAGAGCCCCCCTCCGGAGTCTTACCCGTCATGGGAGCTTGCAACTTTGAGTGTTACAAGTCCTGTCTTAGGTTGATCTCCGGCTGGGCCCTCACTTACCTATCTTTGGCCACCAGCCCTCACTTAAGTGCCTGGCTAGGCCAGACTTGCGGGTTTCATGGTCACAGGGAGTCATCAAATGGCTCTAAGGCCAAATGTTCAGAACTGGACTCCTGAGCGGTGAGTATCTGATAGTTGATGTGGACCTGATGAAGCTGGATAGTTTCAATCTGTCTTTTAATAAAGCGAGTAAGAGCATTAATCACACAAGGCCCAATGGCCGCAAGGAGAAGTATCATGGACCCAGGACCCAGAAGGGGAGTAAGGTATGGGAGGAGGCCGCCAAAGGAGGACCAAAAAGGGGTGTCCCTGGAGCTCTTTCCTTCGCCGATCCAGGTCCTCCTGTAGTTCCTTTATCTTGTCATGTACAAATCCTGATCCATCTGTCATTCAGTGATGATTCGGGCCTTATGTGGATCTCCGAATCCTCCTCTTGATGGCTGGAAGATCACCGTCAAGTAGAGTAAGATCAATGGAGTCTTCATGCTTTTCTGTGGAGAGAGAAGAAAGAAAACCCTCAGGGGGAGACGACTCCCTGGGAAGGTTTTTATCCTCTCCCTCCGCCAATGGAGGAAGGGACCCAGATAGGCCTTTTTTCACTTTGGGGGAACACGCATCTGAATCCTCTCCCCGCAGTGATGAGGGGGTCTGGACCCCTCCATCCCCCGGTAAGGGGGTCCTTCTAGTGAACCTGCATGGATTTGTATGCGATTTTAGAAGTCCAGTGTCTCTGGAATGGTGTTTCTAAATCTGTTTTTGTCAAATTTAAAATATTAAGCATTAACAAAGCCTTCTTCAGCTGATCATGGGGGGGGAAGAGACTCTCTCTTTTGTTTTTGTAATTGGGCCTTGAGACTTTGATTTTGACGTTCTATGATTGCCTGTCCCCGAGGGTTATGAGGGATGCCAGTGGAGTGGGTAATATTCCAGGTCTGGAGAAACTTGGAAAAGGCCTTACTAATAAAGCAAGGGCCATTATCTGTTTTAAGTTGATCAGGCAAACCAAGGACAGCAAAGCATTGTAACATGACTGACAGCGTGTTTAGATTTTTCCCCTGCGTGTGCCGTAGCCCAGCAGGCATGAAAGAATGTATCAATAGTGAGAAAGATATATTTAAGTTTACCAAATGGAGGGTAATGAGTAACATCTGTTTGCCATAGGTTGTTAGGTCGTAATTCACGGGGGTTAACTCCCATCTTTTGTAAAGGAGGGAGTTGAAGAAAGTGTTGGCAGGACTTGCAAGTGCAGATGATCTTTTTAAGATCTTTGATGGGCACCAAAGGATATTTGTGATGGAGGCCTCTCCAGTTAATGTGGGTTAACTCATGTAAATTGGCCGCCTCTTGAAAAGTTAAAGCAGATGCCATCTTATCTGCCAGGGCATTTCCTTCAGATAGAAACCCAGGCAGATTTTGGTGACCCCGAAGATGTTGGATGAAGATGGGATTAAGTCTTTGTTTGAGTAATAATTGTGCCTGTAGTACCAATGGAGTTATAGGATTAGAATCTAATTTAATATAAGCATCAACTAGATTAGGCAGTAGGTTAACAACATAAAGGTTATCAGAAAACACATTAAAAGGCTCAGGTATAGTGATCAGTGCTAATACCACCATAAACAATTCTTTAAATTGTGCCGAACCCTCAACTTCATGGGTGACCCTCTTAAGGGGGAACAATGGTTGCCCCTTCTCATGAGGGGGAAAAGCCACCAAGGAGGCTCCTAGGCACCCCCCCCATCAGTAAATACAGTAAGAAAATTAGGATCAGGTTAAGGGAGGAAGAGCCTAGGGAGTCTCCAATCTAGTCTTAAAAATGAGCTCATCCTTTTATGAGGGCCATAGTGGCAATCAATCTTTTTGACGATAATAAGGAGTGAGGGTCACCTGGGAGGAGAGATCCAAACTCTTCAAAAGATCAAATAGGGGAGACAGTTCCTCAGTGGTAATAGGTATCCATGATCTCATCCAGTTAATTTCTCCCAGGATTTTTTGGAGTTCCCTTTCTACATCTCGGGCAGGGGGTCCGAGGACCCTCTCATGGTGGGGCTTTAGCCTGAAGTGGGCACTCCTTTCTAAAGTGACCCTCTCGCCCACAGCCAAAGCAGTTTCGTTCCCCTTTTCCAGGGAGAACTTGCTGGAGGGCACACACCAGGGTGTCAATTGATTCCTGCCTGTCAGCTTCTCTGGCTGAGCACAAAGCCGTAGCCATGGCCCTAGCATTGGCCCGGGCAGTGTGGGAAGTAGTGCCTATGTTCCTGGTGGCTACAATCCACCTGGCCACATTTTTATCCTTAAGGCCTGCACAGGCCAGCTTGTGATCCTGATTCATACTTTCCCAGACTAGAGATCTTTCAAACTGGTCTTGTATAGGCCCTGGGGGGAACTTGCAGGCTAGGCTTTTCTTCACCCTCTCAATGAAAGAGACAAGGTCCTCGTTTGGTCTCTGGAACAATCCAGAAATGGGGGATTCAGTTGGGCCATCATCTAGCCTGTTCCAGGCATTAGTGCCTGCAGTCCTCACTTGGTCTCTATAGGGGTCAGGGATAGCTGCTTGTTGAGCCCCGGTAGAATATTGGGGTTCAAAGCCAGCAAGCATACCATAGGACGGGGATCACAGGGTTGGCCTCCCGATTCCTCTGTCCCTGAGTTCTACATTCATCTTGAAAAAAGGCACTCCACTTGATAAAGAGTGCCACAGGGAGGACGGCTTTAGCTAAGTCCATCCAGTCTTGGGCTGTGCAGGGCGATGAACAAACCCTCGAAGGATGGTCTCTGCCCAAGGGGAGTTGGGCCCATCCTCAGCAACAGCCTTTTTTAAGTCTTTGATCTCAGTAGCTGTCCAGGGGTACCATGCTGCAGGGCGATTCCTTCTCCCCCTCCGTCCCCTCCCGCACAATGTTAACTGGGAAAAGCTCAGTGGGCCCTGAGGGAGGATATGGGGGAGGAGCAGAAGGGGATAGAAAGGGGTTTGTGGGGGGTGATCGAGAGGTCGAAAGAACAAAGGAATCAGCAGGGGAGTGATTGATGGCAGTCCGGTTAGCAGGGCTCGGGCTCTCAACAGGGTGCGGTTTCACTTCATCTCCTGGTCTATTAACCCTCTCCGCCCCAGTTTCCCTTTTCTCCTTAGGAGGCCGTGGGGGAAAACAACTCTTGAGGGTGCTTATGGTGGGTAGGACCCCCAAGGGAGGAATTTCCCCCTTCTGTTTTTGGGCCTTTAGAATCAACTTCTCTATCTGGTCCCAAGTGTTCCAATCAAATAAATTGCTCTCAGGAAGCCATGGGGCCACCTTGAGCAAGCAGGACATGATTGCTGTGCTTGGTTATCTGTGAAGTTTAAACCTCTGCTTTTAAAAGCACTCGTAGGGAGTCCAGGGCTGGATCAGCCCAGGACAATTTATGGGGGTACACTCACCCGAAGATCGACTTGTCCATCAGCGAGTTGAGACTGCCTCACATGGGGCACCAGTCTGCAGGACTCAGGGGCCACTGCAGGTAGTGCAGCTAGGGACGACCGGACCAGCCTGGCGACCTGTGGGGCTGAGCAGGTGATGAGTGTCGCGGCCCAATGAACACAATGGAGCCGGGAGGTCTGTCAAAGCAGGAACTCAACTTTATTAAACAGGGGGGTGAATTATATAGAATGTGCAGTGGGGGGAAGGATGAAGGGTGATGTGATTATGGGGTAACCAATAAGAAGTGAATAAGTGACCAGAAGGTGATTGAATAGGTGTGACATCATTCCAGGTAAACGAAAGAGATGAGATGTGAAACCTAAAGTCAGGTCCTGAAACTCTAGCCAGGCTCAGGAAGTTCCAGCAGGCCTCAGGCCTGGTAAAGAGGCCCAACACAAAACCAACTGACCGAGACTCAGGTGGGGAAAAATTCTTTTCTATTTTTGTTGATTCTTTAGCCAGAGCACTCAAGTATATCTGTGTCTTTTCCAAGGAAGCTACAGCTGCACCCAGTCCTTTGCAAACCTCTCTTTGGCATTCAAGAAAGGGGAAAAGATATTTCTGGATTTATGCTTTTTCCAGTCTCAGAGATGCCTGGTCCTAACAATCAAGGACGGATGCAAAAAGTATATACTCTACTGGTTTTTAATTTTATTATTATTATTATTTATTCAACTGTGTGCATATGCATGTGTATGTGCGTGCGCGCGTGTGTGTCTGTGTGTGTGTGTGTGTGTGTGTCTCTGTATGTGTAGAACCACGGGCGAACTCACGAACCACCATGGATGCCTCCACCTCCTTCTGCCCCGGGATTCACAGGCTCCGCCCTACCAGGACCAGAAGCGCAGGCCGCCCCTGCTTCTGCCTGGCGTCTATACGTGGGATCTGGGATCCAAACTCAGGACCTTCCGCCTTCAAGGCGGAGGCTTAACCCCTGAGCCACCTCTCCAGCCCCTCTACTGGCTTTTAATACATTAAAAGAGCTCAGACAAGCCTGTGCTCAATATGGGGCAACAGCTCCTGTTACTATATCTTTATTAGACTTTTTAACTCAGGAAGTGCTTACCCCTTCAGACTGGAAAAATATAGCTAAGGCTTGTCTAAGTAGTGGTGATTGCTTATTGTGGAAATCTGAATATTGTAAATGATGTTTAATGCAAGCTAATAAAAATGCCAGAAATCATGTTGTGATTGACTATGACATGAATTGCCCTCCCAGAGCTTATGGACAAATTAATACTCTGGTTCTTCAAGCTTGGAGAAGACTGCCTGATTCAGGCACAAAGACAGAGGAACTTCCAAAAATAAGACAAGGGCTATATGAGCTGACTCACGATTTCGTCTTCAGATTACTGCAGGCTGTAGGCAGAACAATTGTGGATGGAGAAACAGGTGTATTAATAGTCGAGCAATTGGCTTTTGCAAATGCGTACAGTGCTTGTCAAACTGCTATCCAATCTTTTAAAAATAAAGATTTGGGCGACTACATCTCTCTATGTGCTGACATAGGGCCCGATTATATGTAGGGACTTTCTTTTTCTGCAGATATGCAAGGAACATATACAAAATACCAATAGATTTCAAGTCAAAAACAATAATATGGGCAATGACAATCTTTGCTTTTATTGCAAGGAGACCCTATGAGTAGATACCATTGGAAAGTCCTGGAGCAGGGCATGGCCAATTGCTCCACTTTGTGAAAAAATTTGTAGATCAGAGTATTTTTGAATTATGAGATAGTTTCCTATTTGAAATTATAAATTTTATATCTTTATACATTATACATTTATACAAATTATACATTACATGGATGATATTTTAATTACAGCCTTTTCCGAATAAATGTTATTGCAGATATTTGCTGACCTACACTCCAGTTTATAAGCTTGGGGACTTGTGATTACTCCAGAAAAAATTCAAAGAACATAGCCAATTAACTACTTAGGAAAAAGTATCTATAAGGATGCCATTTGTCCAGAAAAAATCCAAATACTCAAGGATAATCTAGTGATTTTAAATGATTTTCAACTATTGCTTGGAGATATTAACTGGATTGAACTATGTTACATATTTCTACTAAAGAACTACAGCCCTTGTTTAATATTCTTTTTTTTTGGTGGGAGCGAAGCCTATTTTCATTTATGTATTTATTTATTTCTTCTACTCATACAAAGTTGATAAGTATCCCATTCCACTCCCTCCCTGGATCCCCTTGCTCCCTCCCCCTTTTCCTTTTCCTTTCCCCCCTCCTTCCCTTTTTCCCAGTGCTCCCTCCCCCCCATTCCTGGAGCATTCTTTAGTGTGCATGTCAAACTTTCCTCTGGGTCCTCCTCTCTGATGAGGTATAAGGACTCAGTAGCATTACCTAGAGCTCTTTTTTTGGGTTCACCGTTAGTATAGGAACACTATTGTGGCTGTTAATCCCTTGCCTCTAAGAATCCTAGTGCCTGTGATCCATGCTAGACTTTGGGGGTTCAATGATATGTTGGTAATTGCGCAAGTCATGCAAAGTCCTATTATGATTACTTCGGCCCTAACTTGTATGGAGTATCTTGTATATCATTGCTCCTCCCCATCTTTAGGCTCTTATAATCTTACCACCCCCTCTTCCACAAATTTCCCTGAGCTTTAGGATGGGAAGAGATTAGGCTGGCCTCGTTCCAGGTGGTTGATATAGAGTCTTTGATTTTCCGAATTATGGTTTGTTGGGTTTTTTTTTTTTTTTTTCAGTTTTGCTACTCCTGCACCAACCTTGGCTCCATCCTGATGGTTATTGGATATCACCCCCTGGCCAGAGACAAAATGCTGTTAACATAGAGTTTTATTATAAGAGTAAATTCAAAGGTAGATGGAATAAGAGTAGGAGACCACTGTGGGGGGGGGCAGTCTCCCATTTGCAGGATGTTACTTTCTATCTGCCAGAATCTATGCCCTCCTTTCTGGTGAGATCATACCCCATAAGATGCAAGTGACTAGTAAGGAGAGTCTGTGAGCCCACCAGATGTCTCATTACTTACTTACTTATTTACTTACTTACTTACTTACTTATTTGATGGTGGCCTATTTTCTCTCCTGTAGCATGATCCTCTCTCTCCTTGTTTCTGGCAGAGCCCTCCTTCCCCTTCCATCTCTGCTTATAATTTTGTAATTACTGTATGTATTACAGAGATTTATCTTTGAATGTGTCACTAAGTGGGTTTGGTACTAGGATCCACCTATTAGGGAGTACATATGGTGCTTAATTTTCTGGGTCTGGGATACTTCACTTAACATAATTTTTTCTAATTCCATCCATTTTCTGGAAAATATCATTAATTCATTGTTTTTGATGGCTGAAAAGTATTCCATTATATAGATGTACCACATTTTCCTTATCCACTCGTCAACTGTTGGACATTTGAGTTGATTCCATGGCTTTGCTATTGTAAACAATGTTACTATGAAATTGGTCGTGCTTGTGCTATTGAGGTGAATTTTTGCTATATGGGGGTTATTCCCAATAGTGGAATAGCAGGGTCATATGGCATTTGAATCTTTAACTTTTTTAAGAATCACCAGATGGCTCACCAGAGTGGTTGTATGAGCCTGCATTCCCACCAGAAATATAGGCAAGTTCCTCTCTTTCCACATCCTCTCCAGCATTTGGTGTTGTTTGTATTGTGGATTTTTGCCATCCTGACCAGGATGAGATGATATTTCAGGGAGGTTTTGATTTGCATTTCCCCGATGGCTAAGGATGTGGAGCATTTTTTAAGATATTTGTTAGACATTTCAATTTCTTTCCTGGTAAAATTTCTTTTGTGTTCCAGGGACCATTTTTTAATTGGGCCATTTATTTCCTTGGTGTTTAGTTTTCTAAGTTCTTTGCGCACTCTGGATAATAGAGCTCTATCAGATATATGGTTAGTGAAGATTTTCTCCCATTCTGTGGGTTGTCTTTGTGCTTGAGTTACAATCTCTTTATCTGAACAGAAGCTCTTTAATTTCATAAGATCCCATCTGTTGAGTGTCAGTGGTATTGACTGTGCAATTGGATTTCCGATTAACTGTTGGCCTAGTTCAATCAGCTCGAGGGAATTCCCTACCCTTTCAACTAAGGTTTTTTTTTTTATTTATTCAGTTGTGCTGTGTGTGTGTATGTATGTGCGTGTGTGTGTGCCTGCATGTGTAGTGTGTAGAACTTCGGGTGAATTCAGGAATCACCATGGACTGCCTCCACCTTCTCCTTGTTTACTCTGCCCAGGGAATCACAAGCTCCACCTTACCAGGACCAGAAATGTAGGCCACCCTGGCTTCCGACCAGCATCTGTACGTGGGGTCTAGGATCTGAACTCAGGACCTTCCACCTGTAAGGCAGAGGCTTAACCCCTGAGCCACCACTCCAGCTCTTTTTATAGTCTCTGGCCTTATATTGAGGTCCTTGATCCATTTGGAAATAATTCTTGTACATGGTAACAAGTACGGGTCCAGCTTTAATCTCTGGAGAGAGATGCTGCTCTTTTTCCATTGGATTTTTTGGGCCCCTTTATCAAAGATCAAATGGCTGTAATTTTGTGGGCTTATATCTGGGTCTTCAACCCTTATCCATTGATCTGTGTGTTTATTTTGGAGCCAGTAGTGGGCTGTTTTTATAATTATGGATTTGTAGTGTAGACTAAGGTTCGGTATGGTGATATCTCCATCAGTGTTTTTGTTACTCAAGATTGTTTTTGCTATCCTGGGTCTTTTGTGCCTCCATATGAATTTTGAAATTATTTGATGAACCTCTTTAAAGAATTGCTTTGGTATTTTGATTGGTATAGCACTGAATCTGTATAATGCCTTTGATAGGATGGTCATTTTTATGATACTGACTCTGCCAATCCAGGAACATGGGAGGTCTTTCCACCTTCTGGTGTCTTCTGCAATTTCTTTCTTTAGGGTTTTAGAGTTTTCATTGTAAAGGTCTCTTACTTCCTTGGTTAGGTTTATACCAAGGTATTTCATTTTTTTAGGGGCTATAGTAGATGGGATTGTTTCTCTCAGGGCTTTTTAACTTCTTTCATTCTGGGCATATAGAAAGGTCACTGATTTTTATATGTTTATTTTGTATCCTGCCACTCTGCTGAACTGTATTAGTTCCAGGAGCTTCTTGGTGGAGTTTTTAGGATCACTCAGGTGTATGATAACGTCATCTGCATATAGAGATAACTTGACTTCTTCCTTGCCGATTTGAATCCCTTTAATCTCCCTTTCTTGTCTTATGGCTTCAGCTAAGACTTCAAGTACAATATTGAAAAGGAGTGGTGAGAGTGGACAGTCTTGTTCCTGATCAAAGCGGGAATGCTTCAAGTTTTTCCCCATTGAGTATAATCCTTGCTGAAGGCTTGTTGTATACAGCTTTTATTATATTGATACAGGTTCCTTCCATTCCATCTGTCTCTAGGGTTTTGATCATAAAAGGCTGTTAGATCTTGTCAAATGCTTTTTCTGCATCTATTGAGAGTATCATGTGATCTTGGACTTTGGACTGGTTTATATGTTTATTGATTTGTGTATGTTGTACCAACCTTGTGTGCCTGGGATAAAGCCTACTTGATTCCCATGAATGATCTTTTTGATATGTCTTTGAGTCTGATTTGCTAAGACTTTGTTGAGAATATTTGCATCTGTGTTCATCAAAGAGATTTGCCCATAGTTTTCTTTTTTTTTTTTTACATTTTTTATTATTATGTCAGCTCATACAAACTTATTAGGTACACCAGTTCCCTCCCTCCCTTCTCCCCCCCGAACCCCCTGCTCCCCCTCCCTTCACCCCTCCCTCCCCATCCCCCAATGCCTCCCCCCCAATTCCCAGAGAGTCCTCTCTTGTGCATGCCTGATTCTCCTCTTAGCTCTACTCTCTGATGACGTACAAGGACCCAGTGGCCATTCCTTGAACCCTTTCCCGTGTTCCCCTTAAGCATAGGAACACTGCTGTGGCTGCCAATCCCTTGCCTCCAAGGATCTTAGTGCCTTTAGCAGATGCTAGACTTTGTGAGGTCAATAGTGTGTTGGACATTGCTCCGGGCATGCAATGTCCAATTATGATTGCTTTGGCCCTAACTTGTGTGGAGTATCTTGCAAATCATTGCTCCTCCCATCTTTTGCTCTTTCACTCTTATCGCCTCCTCTTCCGCAAATGTCCCTGAGCTTCAGGATGGGGAGAGATTAGTGTGGCTTAGTTCTAGGTGGTTGATATAGAGTCTCTGAAGTTCTGGATTGTGGTGTGTTGATTTTCTCTTGCAGTTTTGCTGCTCCTGCAATGCCCTTCACTACATCCTAATGGGCATTGTATGTCACCCCCTGGCCAGAGACAAAAAGCTGTTAATCTAGAGTCTTGTTATAAGAGCACATTCAAAGGTAGATGTATTAAAAGTAGGAAACCACAGTGAGGGACGAGTCTATCACCCATTTGCAAAATGGCTACTTTTTATCTGCCAGACTATATGCCCTCCTCTTCTGGTGAGATCATACCCCCTCAGTAGTAAATGATCAGGAACGAAAGTCTGTGAACTTAATCAGATGTCTCATTACTTATTTGAGTCCTTGATGGAGGCCTGTTTTCTCTGCTGTAACATGGTCCCCTCTCTCCTTACTTCTGGTGTGGTCCCCCTACCCCATCCCTCCTGTTCATAATCCTTGCCATTACTGTAGGTATTACAGAGATTTTTCTTTGAGTGTCTCTACATGGGCTGGGTGGATTTGGTACTAGGAGCCACCTATTAGGGAGTACATACGGTGCTTAATTTTCTGGGTCTGGGATACTTCACTTAATATAATTGTTTCTAATGACATCCATTTCCTGGCAAATTCCAGTAATTCATCATTTTTGATGGCTGAGTAGTACTCCATTGTATAGATGTACCACAGTTTCCTTATCCACTCGTCAACTGTTGGACATTTAGGTTGATTCCATGACTTTGCTATTGTAAACAGTGCTGCTATGAACATGGTCGTGCTTGTGCTATCGAGGTGAACCTCTGCTGTATGGGGGGTTATTCCCAAAAGTGGAATAGCAGGGTCATATGGCATTTCAATCTTTAATTTCTTTAAAAATCTCCAGACGGTTCGCCAGAGTGGCTGTATGAGCCTGCATTCCCACCAGCAATGTAGGAGAGTTCCCCTCTCTCCACATCCTCTCCAGCATTTGTTGTTGTTTGTATTGTGGATTTTTGCCATGCTGACTGGGGTGAGATGATATCTCAGGGAAGTTTTGATTTGCATTTCCCTGATGGCTAAGGAAGTGGAGCATTTTTTAAGATATTTATTAGACTTTTTAATTTCATCCCTGGTAAAATTTCTTTTGAGTTCCAGGGCCCATTTTTTAATTGGGCCATTGGTTTCCTTGGTGTTTAGTTTTCTAAGTTCTTTGTGCACTCTGGACAGTAGAGCTCTATCAGATATGTGGTTAGTGAAGATTTTCTCCCATTCTGTGGGTTGCCTTTGAGCTTGTGTTACAATCTCTTTATCTGAACAGAAGCTCTTTAATTTCACAAGATCCCAACTGTTGAGAGTTGGTAGCAGTGACTGTGCCATTGGATGTCTGTTTAGGAAATGTTTGCCCAGCCCAATCAGCTCGAGGGATTTCCCTATCCTTTCAACTATGGTTTTTATAGTCTCTGGCCTGATATCAAGGTCCTTGATCCATTTGGAATTAGGTCTTGTACATGGTGACAAGTACGGGTCCAGTTTTAAAATTCTGCATGTGGAGATCCATTTTTGCCAGCACCATTTGTTGAAGATGCTGTTCTTTTTCCATTGGATTCTTTGGGTCCCTTTGTGAAAGACCAAATGGCTGTAATTTTGTGGGCTTATATCTGGGTCTTCAATCCTTATCCATTGATCTGTGTGTCTATTTTGGAGCCAGTACTAGGCTGTCTTTATAACTATAGATTTGTAATATAGACTTAGGTTCAGTATGGTAATACCTCCAGCAGTGTTTTTGTTACTCAGGATTGTCTTTGCTATCCTGGGTCTTTTGTGCCTCCATATGAACTTTGATATTGTTTGGTCAACTTCTTTGAAGAATTGCTTTGGGATTTTAATTGGTATAGCATTGAATTTGTATATTGCCTTTGGTAGGATGGTCATTTTTGCGATATTGATTCTGCCAATCCAGAAACAAGGGAGGTCTTTCCACCTTCTGGTATCTTCTGCTCTTTCTTTCTTTAGGGTTTTCAAGTTTTCATTGTAAAGGTCTTTTACCTCCTTGGTTAGGTTTATACCAAGGTATTTCATTTTTTTAGGGGCTATAGTAAATGCGATTTTTTCTCTTAAGGCTTTTTCACTTCTTTCATTTTAGGCATATAGGAAGGCCTCTGATTTTTGTACATTTATTTTGTATCCTGCCACCCTGCTGAACTTCTCAATTAGTTCCAGGAGTTTCCTGGTGGAGTTTTTGGGATCACTCACGTATAAGATCATGTCATCTGCAAATAGGTATAGTTTGACTTCTTCCTTGCCATTTGAATCCCTCTTATGTCCCTTTCTTTTCTTATGGATGCAGCTAAGACTTCAAGTACAATATTGAATAGAAGTGGTGAGGGTGGACAGCCTTGTCTAGTTCCTGATCGAAGTGGGAATGCTTCCAATTGTTCCCCATTGAGCATAATCCTTGCTGTGGGCTTGTTGTATACAGCTTTTATTATATTGATAAAGGTTCCTTCCATTCCTACTGTCTGTAACATTTTGATTATAAAAGGCTATTGGATCTTGTCAAAAGCTTTTTCTGCATCTATCGAGAGTATCATGTGGTCTTGGACTTTGTACTGGTTTACATGATGAATCACATTTATTGATTTGCGTATTTTGAACCAACCTTGTGTGCCGGGGATGAAGCCTACTTGGTCCCCGTGAATGATCTTTTTAATGTGTTTTTGAATCCGATTTGCTAAGACTTTGTTGAGAATCTTTGCGTCTGTGTTCATCAGAGAGATCGGCCTATAGTTTTCTTTTTTAAGTGAATCTTTATTAGGTTTTGGGATTAAAACGATATTAGCTTCATAGAAGGAATTTGGTAGTATTCCTTCCTTTGCTATTTGATAGAACAGTTTAAGGAGTATTGGTGATATTAACTCCTTAAATGTCTGGTAGAACTCTGTGCTGAATCCATCTGGTCCAGGGACATTTTTTGGTGGGAAGATTCGAGATTACTTCTTCAATTTCCTTAAATGTATAGGACTATTTAAATAATTCACAACTTCCTGATTCAATTTAGGTAAGTCGTGTTTACTTAGAAATTCATCCATCTCTTTTGTGTTGTCAAACTTCACAGAGTATAATTTTTTGAAATATGATGTTATAATTCTCTGGATTTCTTGGGTATCAGTAGTGATAACTCCATGTTCATTTCTAATTTTGTTAATTTGGGTTTTCTCTCTCTTGCTTTTGGTTAATTTAGCTAGAGGTGTATCAATCTTATTGATTTTTTCAAAGAACCAGCTTTTTGACTGGTTGATTTTTTCTATTGTTTTCTTAATCTGGATTTCAGATATTTCTCCCCTTATTTTGCTAATCTTCTTTCTTCTACTACTTTTGGGATCAGATTGCTCTAGTTTCTCTAAAGCTTTAAGCTGGATTGTTAAGTTGTTTATTTCTGATGTTTCCATTTTTTTTTGATGTAGGCATTAAGAGCTATGAACTTACCTCTTAGAACAGCTTTCATTGTGTCCCAGAGATTTTGGTAAGTTGTATTTTCATTATCATTCACTTTCAGGAAATCTTGAATTTCCTTTTTAATTTCTTCCTGAATCCAGTTCTCATTCAGCATCATATTGTTAAGTTTCCAGGAGTTAGTGTATTTTCTCTTGTTTGTTGTGTTGTGGATGTCCAGCTTTAGGCCGTGGTGGTCTGACAGGGCACAGGTTAGAATTTCAACTTTTTTGTATATGTGGAGATTCGTTTTGTGGCCCAGTATGTGCTCTATTTTGGAGAAATTCCGTGTGCTGCTGAGAAAAATGTGTATTCTTTGGTGCGTGGGTGAAAAGTTCGATAGAGATCTATAAGGTCCATTTCTTTAAGGGTTTGATTAAGGTCCAAAGTGTCTCTGTTAAGCTTTTGACCTGTTGATCTATCCCATGTTGAGAGGGCGGTGTTGAAATCCCCAAGAATTATCGTTTGGGGGTTGATTTCTCGCTTTGGAAGCTGGAAGGTTTGCTTAATGAATGTGGAGGGGTCATATGTTCAGTATTGTGAAGTCTTCCTGGTGAATTGCACCTGTGACTAAAATGTAGTATCCATCTGTGTCTCTTATGATTTTTTTTGGTTTGAAGTCCACTTTGTCTGAAAGCATAATGGATACCCCTGCCTGTTTCCTGGTTCCATTAGCTTACAGAATTTTGGACCAGCCTTTTATTTTTATGATGTGCCTATTTTTTATGGTGAGATGAGTTTCCTGAAGGCAGCAGATTGATGGGTTGTGGTTTTTAATCCGAGTTTGTAATCCGTGTCTCTTGATCAGTGACATTTAATAATGGAGAAATTTTAATTCCAGACATTTTTTGTGTTTCGTGGCTTTTGTAAGTGTAATATTGGCTTTTAGGTTTTCGTGGTATTATACTTCCCTTCTGTCTTCCTGGATACGCTTGTTTTTTTCTTCAAGCTTGAGTATCATTTCTAGCATTTTTTGAAGGCCTGGTTTGGTAGACATGTAAACCTTCAAGTTGTTTTTGTGCTGGAAAAGTTTTCTTTCTCTCTCAATAATGATGGATAGTTTTGCGGGGTATATCGCCTGGGTTGATGTTTTTGCTCATTTGATACTTGAAGTATGTCTCTTCAAGCTCTTCTTGTTTTTACTGTTTCCATTGAAATGTCATTTGTTATTTTAATAGGTTTATCTTTAAAAGTGACTTGTTTTTTTTCTTTGAAGCTCTCAGCACCCTTTCTTTGTTTTGAATGTGGAGTGTTTTGACTATTATTGGCTGTGGCGAGTTTCTGTTTTCATCATTTCTGTTTGGGGTGTGGAATGCCTTTTTTATTTGAATGGGCCTCTCATTCTTTAGATGAGGGAAGTTTTCATTTATGTTAATTTGAAAAATTTCCTCAGGTGTGGTATTTTGGGCTTCTTGCTGTAGTATTCCATGAATGCGCATGTTAGGCTTCTTCAGGGTGTCCCATAACTCTTGAATATTCCTTTCAAGTATCTTTTTGGCTTTAACACCTTCTTCCATTGAGCTGGTTAACGCTCCCAGTTTGTCTTCAAGGTCAAAATTCTATTTTCTGCTTTGTTTGTTCTGCTGGTAAGACTCTGTTGAGTTCTGGGGTGAGGATAACTTGTCTTTTAGTTCAGTTTTAAACTCTGCTTGAGTGTGTTTTAACTGCTCTATGCCTGTTTTTGTTTCTTGAACTGTTTTTCTCAACTCCTCCAGTTGTCTGTTGTTTTCCTCTTCAAAGTGGTTGATGCGGTTATTTAAATTCTCTAGGATTTCCTCTTTCATAGTATTGATCTTGGTAATTATTATGCTTTGAAATGTCCAGCGCACTGTTGCCCTCATAAAGTCTAGCATCTGTTAAGGGCACCGAGACCCCTGGAGGCAAGGGATTGACAGCCATACTAGTGATCTTATGCTTAAGGGGAACAAGAGAAAGGGCTTATGGAAATGCCACTGGGTCCTTATATGTCATCGGAGAGGAGGACCCAGTGGAGAGTTAGGCGTACACAATAAAGGACTCTCTGGGAACTGGGGGGGAGGCACTGGGGGAAGGGGAGGGGGAGGAGGGGGGAGGGAGGGAACTGGTAAAAAAATTTAAAATGTATAATTAAATTTTTAATAAAAAAATTATTATGCTTTGAAAGTCATTATCTTGGGTCTGGCTTTCTTGGCTATTATCTTTGAATTTTTCTGGTTGGAATCTGTCACTATGGGTTAATTCTTTCAGTGAGAGATTTGTTTTCTTGGGTTTTGTTTCTCGTGGATCCACACCTTGACTTTGGCATTGTTTTGTCTCTTGAGTTTCTATGTGTTTTTGACTGAACTGATTTAGTTGGTATAACTGCTCTCTGGCTGTTATTACTAGTGGTTGCCTTGGAGTTGGATGTGCTTGTCTGCTGTTATTGTTATTTCCAAGATGAGGCTATTAGACAGTACATCAATTAAATCTGGTTTAATAGACAGGGAGTGCCTTACCTGGTCTGAGAGCAAGCCAAGATGGGTTCCTGGCAGGCAGAAGCAGGGGAGGGCTAAGGATGATCAGTAGGCTTCACCTGGGACCTGGGGCGTGACCAGTAGTTCACCCAAGCCCTGGGCAGCTTTGGCACTGCTCAGGCTGAATGGTGGGAGGGGCCGGGAGGAGCAGGTGACCTGGGTTCTGGTGGGCGGTACCTGGGAAGCAGAGTGCCTTACCTGTATGGCGTGAGCGGGCCTTCCCTTTATTTAATATTCTTAAAGGAGATTCTGATCCAAAGTCTTCCAGGAAAATGACACCAGAGGCATCAATAGCTTTATAAAAGTTTCAAGAGGCTTTTCAAATGGCCCAAATAAAACACATAAATTCAGATATAAGTCTACCACAAGTTTTAATTCTCCCATCTCCTGAATTGCCTTCAAGAGTATTATGGGACCATGGTTCTTTGGAATATATCCATCTTTATATTAGTTTATTAATTAATGCCTATTGGGTAATGGTTATAGACTTAATTATTATGGGCAGAGAATGTACAAAACATATATGGACAAGAGCCTCAGAAAATTGTTCTTCCTTTTTTAAAGTTAATAAATTTATTAAATTAATGTTTTTATATACATACTCCTTGCCTCTCTAGCTCCCCCTCCTTTCCTCCCTCCCTTCTTTCTCACCCCAATCTAATCCTACTCTCACTTTTATTCCTACATCGGCACAGTTTACTCCCCCCTTTTCTTCTGTCATTTGGTTTTATGGGTCCTGGGCTTTCCTCTGTATCTTCTGTCTTCATGGGGGTTCAGTCCTCTGTGTCAGACTGATATGAATACTCCCCTACTTCTGTCTGACCCCTCACCCCTAAGGATCCTACACCCCAAAACTGTTTCTCCTGAGATTTGTGCCAGTCCATGGGGGCATGCTGACATGTTCACCACTGTGCAGGCTTGATGAGTTCAAGTCCTGTTGCCATGAGTTCCTGGCTGTGGCTGCCCTATCTTGAGTGGAGTGACCTGTCCAGCAACGGAACTTCCCATATTTAGGCTCTTACAGTCTTACTTCCTCCTCTTCCTCAAAGTTCCCTGAGCCTCCGGATGGGGAGAGACTTAGCTGGCCTGGTTCCAGGTGAATATTGTAGGGCTGCCAGTGTTCTGTATTCAGGTTGTTTGTTGTTGTCCATTTTTCTTTTTTTTTTTTATTTTTTTTTAAAATTTTATTTATTTTTCCACTCATTGTTGTCCATTTTTCTAATCTTACACTGTACAATATTACATCCTATCAGAGGATCCTACTGAGATCCTCTCCTATCCAACAATACAGAAACAGTTAAAGAGAAGCCTTTATATAAGAGAAGGCTTGAAGGAGAGGGAGGATCAGAGATATGGCACACTAGTGGGTGGGGTCAACCTGACCCCACCTCATGACAGGGAACACACAACCAGTGCTTCAAACTAATCCAAGCACCGGTGATCAGGAAGGAGACTGACTGTGGATTGGATCAGATATCTTGCTAATTTTAGGTCTATCTTGACAATGCCCTTATTTCTCTATTGAACTTTGTTCTTTTGTCTTCATTATCTTCTTTGTTGTGCCTTCTGACTTAGAATCCTTCATGGTTGTAAAGAATAATAAAAAAGATTTTCCCTTGAGTGTGTCATTATGAAGGCTTGGAATTAGGTTCCACTTGTAAGGGAGAACATGCAACATCTGGTTTTCTGTGCTTGGAACACTTCATTCAGTATGATTTCTTCCAGCTCCAATCATGTAGCAAAAAAGTTCATTAATTTGCTTTTTTTGGAAAGCTGTGTAGAATAACATCGTGTTTTTGTGCCACATTTTCATTATCCATTCATCAATTGTTGGACATCTAGGTTGATTCCATTACTTTGCTATTGTGAATAGTGATGCGATGAATATGGATATACATGCGTCACTGTAATATGATGAAGTATTTTTTGGGAATATTTCCAGCAGTGTTATAACAGGGTCACATGGCATTTAAATTTTTAAGTTTTCAGGAACTGCCACACTGCTCAATATAGTGCTTGTACAAGTCTGCATTCTCACCAGCAATGTGTGAGGGTTCCCTTCTCTCAAACCCTTTCCAGCATGTGTTGGTGCATATGTTTTGAATTTTTGCCATTCTGACCATTGTGAGATAATATCTCAGGGTACTTTTGATTTGCATTTCCCTGATGGCTAGGGAGGTGGAACATTTTTTAAGGTGTGTGTTGGACATTAGAATTTCTTTCCAGAAAAAATTTCTTTTAAATTCCATGGTCCACTTTCTAATTGGTCTGTTTAATCCTTGGTGTTTAAGTTTTTAAATTCTTTGTGTACTCTGGATGTTAGTCTTCTTTCAGATGTGTGGTTAATGAAAAATTTCTCCTATTCCATGGATTGTCTTTTGGCTTGATTGGCAATATCTTTAGATGGACAAAAGCTCTTTAATTTCATGAGATCCCATTTACTGAGAGTTGGTTCTATTTCCTGAGCAATTGGGGTCCTCTTTAGAAAGTGTTGGCCTAGGCCAATCAGTTCCAGGGAATTACCTCCTCTTTCTTGTAGGATTTTTATAGTCTCTGGTCTAATGTTGAGATCTTTGATCTATTTGGAGTTGATTTTCATACATGGTGACAAGTAAAGGTCCAGTTTCAATCTTTTGCATGTGGATATCTGGTTTTGTCAGCACGATTTGTTGAAAATACTGCTCTGTTGCCATTGAGTTTTCTGAGCTTCTCTGTAGAAAATCAGATGACTGTACGTGCAGATGCTTATTTCTGGGTTTTTGACCCTTATCCATCTATGTGCCTGTTTTGGGGCCTATTCCAAGCTGTCTTCATTACTATGGGTTTGTAGTACAGATTAAGGTCCAGCATGGCGATTTTTCCACAATTTTTATTTTCATGATGACTTTAGCTATCTTGGGCCTTTCTACTACTTTTGGGATCAAGTTTCTCTAAAGCTTTAAGCTGCATTGTTAAGTTGTTTATTTCTGATGTTTCCATTTTTTTGACGTAGGCATTAAGAGCTATGCACTTACCTCTTAGGACAGCTTTCATTGTGTCCCAGAGATTTTGGTAAGTTGTATTTTCATTATCGTTCACTTTCAGGAAATCTTGAATTTCCTTTTTAATTTCTTCCTGAATCCAGTTCTCATTCAGCATCATATTGTTAAGTTTCCAGGAGTTAGTGTGTATTTTCTCTTGTTTGTTTTGTTGTGGATGTCCAGCTTTAGGCCGTGGTGGTCTGATAGGGCACAGGTTAGAATTTCAACTTTTTTGTATATGTGTAGATTCATTTTGTGGCCCAATACGTGATATATTTTGGAGAAAGTTCTGTGTGCTGCTGAGAAAAATGTGTATTCTTTGGTGTGTGGATGAAAAGTTCGATAGAGATCTGTAAAGTCCATTTCTTTCAGGGTTTGATTAAGTTTCAAAGTGTCTCTGTTAAGCTTTTGACCTGTTGATCTATCCCATGTTGAGAGGGCGGTGTTGAAGTCCCCAAGAATTATCGTTTGGGGGTTGATTTCTTGCTTTAGACGCTGTAGGGTTTTCTTAATGAATGTGGAGAGGCCCGTATTGGGTGCATATATGTTCAGTATTGTGAAGTCTTCCTGGTGAATTGTACCTGTGACTAAAATGTAGTATCCATCTGTGTCTCTTATAATTTTCTTTGGTTTGAAGTCCACTTTGTCTGAAAGCATAATGGCTACCCATGCCTGTTTCCTAGTTCCATTAGCTTGCAAGATTTTGGACCAGCCTTTTATTTTTAGGGCATGCCTATCTTTTGTGGTGAGATGAGTTTCCTAAGGCAGCAGATCGATGGGTTGTGGTTTTTAATATAAGTTTGTAATCTGTGTCACTTGATTGGTGAGTTAATACCATTGACATTTAATGTTATATTGGAGAAATTATTTTTAATTCTGGACATTTTTTATGTTTAGTGGCTTTTGTAAGTCTATTGTTTTTCATTTAGGTTTTGGTGGTATTATAGTTCCCTTCTGTCCTGGATACGCTTGTATTTTTTTTTTAAGCTTGAGTATCATTTCTTGCATTTTTTGCAGGCCTCGTTTGGTAGACATGTAAACCTTCAAGTTGTCTTTGTGCTGGAAAATTTTCTTTCTCCCTCAATCATGACAGATAGTTTTGTCGGGTATATCAGTCTGGGTTGACAAATTTGCTCATTTAATACTTGAAGTACATCTCTCCAAGTTCTTCTTGCTTTTAGTGTTTCCATTGAGAAGTCATTTGTTATTTTAATAGGTTTACCTTTAAAAGTGACTTGTTTTTTTCCCCTTGAAGCTCTCGGTACCTTTTCTTTGGCTTGAATGTGGATTGTTTTGACTATTATTTGCCATGGCGATTTTCTATTTTGGTCATATCTGTTTGTGGTACAGAATGCCTCTTGTATTTGGATGGGCCTCTCATTCTTTAGTTGAGGGAAGTTTTCATTTATGATAATTTGAAAAATTTCCTCAGATGTGATATTTTGAGATTCTTGCTCTGGTATTCCATGAATGCGCATGTTAGGCTTCTTCAGGGTGTCCCATATCTCTTGAATATTCCTCTCAAGTATCTTTTTGGCATTAAGAACCTCTTCCATTGAGTTGGTTAATTCTCCCACTTTGTCTTCAAGATCTGAAATTCTATTTTGTGCTTCGTTAGTTCTGCTGATAAGACTCTCTGTTGAGTTTTGGGTTGAAGATATCTTGTCTTTTAGTTCAATTTTAAACTCTGCCTGAGACTGTTTTAACTGCTCCATGTCTTTTTTTGTTTCTTGAACTCTTTTTCTCAACTCCTCCAAGTGTCTGTTGTGTTCCTATTCAAAATGCTTGATGTGGTTGTTTAACTCCTCTTGGATTTCCTCTTTCGTAGTATTAATCATGGTAAAGATCATACTTTGAAAGTCTTTATCTTGGGTCTGGCTTTCTTGGCTATTATCTGTGAATTTGTTCTGGTTGGAATCCATCATTATGGGGTTAATTCTTTCAGGGAGATTTGTCTTCCTGGGTTTTATTTCTCATGGATCTGCACTTTGACTTGGGCATTGTCATTTTGTCTCTTAAGATCTTTCAGTTTCTGTGTGTTTTTGACTGAACTGATTTAGTTGGTATTTCTACTCTTGGGTTCATTTGTCTGCTGTTAGTATTATTTCCTAGATGAGGCTATTAGGCTGTTAGTACATCAGTTAAGTCAGGTTAAGTAGACAGGGGGTGAGTATTAGTATGGTAGTGCACTTTTATGATTTAGTATCTTGGTATATGTGAGGGTGAGTGATATAATCCCTGGAGTTGTATATATTTTTGGGGTGGCTGTATGGAAAAGTTAATCTACAGTGATTAATACTAAAAAGGAGCAGTATGGTTAAAAAAAAGAGGTTTACTTGTCTTTGGGCTGCATGTGAAGAATCTCTCCCATATGATAGGATGATTTTAGAGGACTTCAGATGTATGGCCTTTTTCCCTTAGATCTTTGCTTGGGTTTTCTTTGGATTCTGTTGAATTCTGAGTAGCAGTGTGTCTTCCGTGGACCATGAGTGAGGGTCCCCGGTGGTTCAGAGGGGCAGAAGGGCTGATGGTGATGGCAGAACTCTTCACCTGGGACCTGGGACTTGGCTTAGTGGCCCAACCAGGCTCCAGGGATGGAGGACCCAGAGCATGTCCTGTCCCGGTCGGGCGGGCAGGCAGGTGAGAAGAAAAAAGGGGCTGGGGCAAACCGGAGGCAGCCTGGGTGTTGGCCTGGGCTGCCTGGTGGGAGGAGCTGAGTCAAGGGGCGACCTGGGGACTGGGTAACTCACCTGGGATGGAGGACCGACCAGGAGTGAGTCCCGTCTTGGGTGGGCAGGTGGGTGGGGTAGGTGCTTATAATCTTGCTGCCCCCTCTTCTGCAATTTTTCTGAGCTTTATAATGGGGAGAGATTTGGCTGGTCTGATTCTGAGTGAACCTTGTAGGGCCTTTGGTGTTCTGAATTATGTTTGCTTGTTGTTTTCAGTATTGCTGTTCCTGCATTGCTCTTGGCTGCATCCTGATTGGGTGTCGAGGTCACCTCCTAATCAAAGATGAAAAACTGTTTAAATGAAGGTCTTAATTTAAGAAAAGGCTTAGAGGTAGATGGAAGAATAGGAGTAGGACTTGATGGGCTCAGACACCGGTTTCCGGCTGTTACCCTCTGCCAGCCCCTATCCCCTCTGACTGGGGAGATCAGACCTACTAATCCCAAATGAACAGGAAGGGAAGTGAGAGTGAGCTGTGACAGACATCTCGCTACTTATGTGCAGTTCATGACTATGGCCTAATTTCTCTATTGAAGTGTGTTCTTTTGTCTCCTTTTTTTTGAGGTCTTCTGTCCCCTTCCTTCCCAGTGCTAATCCTTTGTGGTTATAGTAGATATTACAGACGTTTACTGATGAAGGAGGCTGGCATCTTGGGTATACGTGGGTAGGCATGATGGTCTAGCAGGTAAGGATTGTCTTCCTCAGCAGATCTATGGATTTTGTGTGGTCACTTCCATCAGTAAAGCTGGAGAAGGAACTACACCTGAACAATTGTATTAGTCAGGGTTCTCTGAGAAACAGAATTTCTAGGATGTAACATATGTGACTAACTTTATAAATAAACTCACAATAAAAACTGTGTCCTTTACAGTATATCAAAGTACTCTATAGGCAGCTGTTATACCCATAGAATGGGTACTTACAGTGGAAAGCTTTGGGTGTAAAGCTGGATTATTGAAGGGAAATGCACATATCAGTGGGGTGGCCTGAAGAGAGGTAACTTGATATACTACAGAGGCCTGAGAACCCACAGGAGTAGACAGGTCAGAGTGAACCCTGGGGTCCATAGAAGCACACAGGCAGAAGGGTGGAGAGAGTGGGAGGGAATGGCGAAGAGAAGGGGGGATGAAGGGGAGGAGGGAGGCAGGGAAGCTGGAATGAATACCCAATATGTTTGTAAAAGTAGAAAAATAAAAAAAAATGTGTCATTCAAAGTAGCCACCCATAACTGCTTTGCTCTTGACCAGAACATCCTACAAAGCCGTAAGATCCCAAGAAGGTCTCTACTTTGCTGGAGGGCTGAAGACGCTGGGCTCCAAAGTAGGTGAAGAACATTTAAGACATTTGCTTTTAGGTCTTTATGTCAGTATTTTTATTCTCAGCCCTATTAACATTTATGTTCAAGTACATTCTGAGAAGACTAAACTGTTTCTGTGAAATATTTATCACTATTTTTAAACATTAGATGTCAGTAGGAAAATCTAGTTCACAAATGTGATAGTGAAAACTATTTCTAAAATGTTTAACAGTACTCTAAAGTATTTCCTATAATATTCTGTCACCAACATCAGCATACTCGGCATTTCCCGAGTTAGTCCAGGGAAGGACCAAGGAAGGACAGCACTGGGAAGGACCATCGGGAAAGGAGGACCTGGGATCCTTCTGGGCTGGCAGAGAACCACGCAGCACACTGAGTGCTTGTGAACTGGGCAGGGAGCGGCACTGTGTAGGAAACTCCAGTGTGAAGAATGCTTCATGAGCACACGCTGTGGAGAGTGTCCTGAGATCTCCAATACCAGCCAGCCTGGCCTCCAGGAAGAATCATTCTGACGCCATGACTGGAACAGTCCGCAGAGTTTCTGTTCACGGAGCCCCAGGCCAGGTGCCTGCAGGACCCTCTGGAGAGTTTCTGAGACCATCTGTGGGGTGAACCTGAGCTCAGTGTGTGCTGAGCGCCCCCTGCTGGCGGTGAGCGCCCTGCAGGGAGGTTCGTGTCTGGGCTCAGGCTGAAGGCCCCTCACTGTGTGTCGTCTGTTGCAATAATACATGGCTGTGTCCTCAGGGGTCACAGAGCTCAACTGCAGGGAGAACTGGTTCTTGGACGTGTCTCTGGTGATGGTGGTTCTGGTCTTGAGTGACGGGCTGTAGTAAGTGCTGCCACTAGTATATATCTCTCCTATCCACTCCAACCCCTTCCCTGGGGGCTGACGGATCCAGCTCCAGCAGTAACCAGTGGTGATGGAGTAACCAGAGACAGTGCAGGTGAGGGTCAGGGTCTGCGAGGGCTTCACCAGGGCAGGTCCTGACTCCTGCATCTGCACCTGGGACAGGACACCTGGGGAGGAAAAGTATCAGTCCCTGTCAATCACCTGTAATTACTACTTCCCAGGGAGCCATCCATGTGTGACACCAGGGACCCTCACCTTGGGGAGCTGTCAGCAGGCCCAGGAGAAGAACCCACAGCCTCATCTTCTGACACAGTCCTGCCTTCCCAGAGACTTCAGCCCAGTTTGAGCAGAGAGCTGTGAACTCACACAGGAAAGGGGATTTTGGCTCTAGAGTATGATAGTTCATTTGCATGAGAATGTCCTCATCATACATTTAAGCAGAGATCATGATCAGGCAGTGCTGGTCCTTACTCACCCCATGAGCTATGGCTGTCATTGAATTTCAGTGATTTCTTTCTTTCTTTCTTTTTTTAACTTTTTAAAGCATCTTTTGATGTAAACTGTTTTTTCTTATTTTTGTTTTTTATTTTTTCCACTCATGCAAAGTTGATAAGTACCCCGCTCCTTCCTTCCTTTCCCCTTCCTTTCCCCCCTCCCTCCTTTTCTCCCAATCTCCCCCCCCCTCATTCCTGGAGCATCCTTTAGTGTGTCAAACTTCCTCTGGGTCTTCTTCTCCGATGAAGTTTAAGGACTCAGTAGCATTGCCTAGTACTCTTTTGTGTGTTCCCCTTTAGTATTGGAACACGTATTGTGGCTGCTAATCCCTTGCCTCTAAGGATCCTAGTGCCTGTGATCTGTACTAGACTTTGGGGGTTCAATGATATGTTGGTCATTGGGCAGGTCATGTAAAGTCCTATTTTGATTACTTTGGCCCTAACTTGTATGGAGTATCTTGCATATTGTTGCTCCTCCCCATCTTTAGGCTCTTACATTCTTACCGCCCCCTCTTCCGCAAATTTCCCTGAGCTTTAGGATGGGAGAAATTAGGCTGGCCTGGTTCTCTAACATGCTCTTAAAATTGTGTATTCTCCATTGTTAGGGCACAGTGAATGCCATCTGCATACCCACTGGTGAATGTTTACATTGGGACTTTATGAGTAATGCTGAAATGAACGCAGAGGAGCAAATATCCCTTTCAAAATTCAATTTCAATTCTTTTGACCATGTGTCCAGCACAAATGATTATCCTATGGGACTTACATTTGAATTCTTCAGGGAACTTCCAAACTATTTCCCATGTGATGATGTTGACATTGGTGATAAAAGACTAAACATAGGAGCTGCATGTACAAATTTACTTAAAAAGCACCCATGACATATTTCGGACACTGATGAACACTGAGCTTTGGAGCAGACTTCATAAGTTCACACAGGAATAAAACAAAACCAAACCAGAAACAAATGCTTTTACAACAAATGGAGAAGTTAGTCACAGGAAAGATGACCACAGGGGCCATCATAACACTTATATCTCAGTGTGCTCTGAAATTCATATGGAGAACACTGTTCAAATAAAGCTTTGATGTAGTTATCCATCTGTGCATTTGATATACTTTTGGCATTTCAGACTTTTAAACAAGCAGAGGTGTTGGTCATTGCACTTTCTGACTCATATTAAACCATCTTCTTTTCATGGGTTGAGTTTCCAGAGCTTGGCTTCAGTCCAAAACAACTCCAGGTCAATGGAAATTGTATTTCTAGTTTTGACCCTCCTAATTGTGGGCAGCATATATTTCTGAGTTAGCATATAATAGATAGACTCACCCATTTCCAATAAATAATGTTACCTTGTAACTATACTGATGTTGTGGTGTCTAGAAAAAGGAAGATTCCACTCTCTGTGTGTTATGATAAAACTATATGCAGTGTGCTGTAGGAAATATGTTGTGGAAAAACTTTGACCTTAGACTGATTGCTCCCTTGACTTCTGTAAACTGCTTACACGTAAGTATAGTCACTGCTTACACCTCAGGATAGTCAAAACTTACTCTCGCTATCTGCTGACCATTTGGTTTCATAGTTACAGCCTTGGGTCAGCAGGACCACCACTCAAAGTCCCTCCCCCTCCCCTTTTCCTTATCTGAGCCTCCAGCTGCAGCCCCTAACTGAAACTAAAGTCTGTATTTTCTATGACCTAAGAGGGGCCCACCCACTCTTCTAAACCACCAGCTAGAGTCACTTACTGAGTGGCACATACCAGTTTAGAAATTACTATAAAAACTGCACCCTGCCCTTACTCAGGACTCCATGTAAGGTGGAGTCCTGAAGCTTCAGCTCTGTTTGACACAATTTCAGTAAACCTCATTTTTAATCAAACTCATTGTGCCTTTTTGGATGGACTACTGGACCCCATAACAATGTGTATGTACAATAACAAAGGGAATCTTTTTATGATTCCACAGATACATACCATATCATCTTACTTATTTGTGAAAACTTAGTGCCTCAGTATCTCACAGAGAGAGAAAGAGAGAGAGATAGAGAGAGAGAGAGAGAGAGAGAGAGAGAGAGAGAGAGAGAGAGCGAGAGAGAGAGAGAGAGAGAGAGAGAGAGAGAGAGAGAGAGAAACAGTGATTGGTCCCTGTGGACTGTGAGTGCTGGAGCCTGTGGCATTAGGCTGAGAGGGTTTGGTTGGTCTGCACAGATTGAAGAGGGACTATACCTTGAATCTAATGTTCCAGGTGACTATTATCTATAGAACATTATATGCTTCAAAACTATGGGAATAGAAGACTCATGTGTGGCCAATACAAATATACAATAATTTTGGGAAGAGTTCCAATTACAGGTACTGGTAGTTATAAACTTAATGAAATGTGGAATCACCTAGGAAACAAACATCCAGCATAGCTGTTAGGAATTGTCTAGATCAGGTGATTTCAAGTGGGAAGATAGGTTTGCTCTCTGCACTCATTCCATATTGGTCTTGGACTTCTTAAGCACAAAGCTAGGTGAGAACCAGTATGACTCCTCACTCTGTGACTGCAGGTGTGGAAGCCACGTGCCCAGTGCTTCAAGCTCCTGCCACCTTGACCTCCTGCCCTGATTGACTGAACCTCTGAACTGTGATCCAGAATGTCTTCTTCCTGCCTTGGTTTGGCTTGTCGGTGTTTCAGTCCCAGACCAGGACAGGAAGCTGAGACCGATGGACCAGCTGCTCCCCTGCTTTCCCACCACACTGTGCAAGTGAGTCAGTTCTTAGGCACTTTCTCATTAGAAATCTCCATATGGAGTAGTGGACACTCGAGGTTCCATCACTTTGGTTCATGTCAGCAATCCAACCTTATCATAGATAAAGGACCACAAACACAGACCAGTATCATTTAATCAGCTGGCAGAAATGATCTGGAAAATTCAAATTCAGCTGATACTATGTACAGAATAAATAATATTTCTTCTTTCAAACAAGGCATGTGTAATTAAAGTCGTGGGGGTTGCATCACTAAATGTAAGTGAGTCACGTGTCCACTGGGATTGGAAGTGCAATGTGGGTGTTGACCAGCTATGATATGATGAAGTTTTCTAGTGTGGCAGAAGTCATAAATTGATGACTCTCAGTACAACGATGTGAGACTAATGGTGTCCCCTCAAATATGACAAATAGTGTGCATCAATTATTAATACATTTGAAATTTCATTAATTATACATAGGAAAGGAGGAGATTATGTGCGATGTTGATGTCATCAACTGAAATGAAAGTACAGCACATGTGTGCACACACAGCGACGTTTTCATTTCCTCATCTTGAAGCCATTGTGCGAATGGCACAGAAATGGCTGTAACACCGTGTTACAGGATGAGCTCTTGCAAGTTTGATATGAAAATCAAGGTCATGGCAATGTCATTTTCAACACATGTTTTTGTAAATATCTTATTTAGAGAGTTACTTTATGTTAACTAGAGAATTCTTTCTCAAGTCTGTGGAAGAAGTAAAAAAATGTTGGTAAACCTTATTTGTTCTTTTTTTTTTTTACTTTTTGCATGTGCATGCATATACATGTGTGCTTCGTGTGTGTAAAAGGGCACTGCTTGTTCACAAGCAAGACAAAGACTGACTTTGTGAATCTACCTGGATTGCTTTTCTTCATCTTTGCTTTATTCCAGGGTTTCCCAGGCTCTGACTTCCAGGACGGGAAGTGCAAGCCACTGTCATTTCCTCCTGTCATTTTCTCCTGGGATCTGAGTTCTAAACAGCCCTTCTGTTTACCAGGAGAGGCTTAAACTTCGAACTATCTCTCAAGACTGATGCCACATGCCACTGGTGAACATTCTTGAACAGACTGCAGCTTAATCAATAGCGGCTTGGTGCAGGCAACTTTGGTTGATGCACACACAGAAAAATCTAGTGTCCTCATTTCTGATCCTTAGGAATTCTGTGGTGACCAGCTTTAGTTTGGGAGTGAAGCAGGCCTCATCTTCCAACAGCCAATGTTGCATCAATTCTAAGATTTGAATCACTTCAAAGCACCATGGGAAACCAGTTTTCCTTGACACGCCTTGCTTTTAGGACCCCAACTCTTCAAACAGGCAGAGTCCATTCATTAAGCCTCTATGGTCCAGGAAGATTTGCAGCCTATTCCATCCATGCTATTGTCAAGAACACCTTTCCCAGGACAGTGGGCAAAACCCCACTGTCCATTTGCTAAGAAACAGCTGCATGAGATGTGGACACCACTGACCTAGTGGATTTGTGTTTGTGTGTGTGCATGTGTATAGTGTGTGTGCATGTTGTACATATACACATGTGTGTTTGTGTGCATGTGCCTGTGTGTGTGCATAGGTGTGAGTACTTGTGTGAACATGTGTGTGTGCTGGTTCATACATTTCTGAACACTCACACACAAAAACCTCTTAGAACTTTGTGTTAATCTTTCCCACTCTTTGCTTCATTAACATCTGATTTAAGATAGTCACTGTTAGACTCTCCTATGATTGGCAGATGTATTCCATTCACAGCCTCTAAAAATAGACTCCTTCCTGTTGGACAATCATTTTCTCTCTATGGCAATGAAAATTATCTCAAATATACTCAAAAGTGTTTCAGGGAGAATTCCCATATGTGGACTCAAATATCGATATAAATTTTCAAGACCAGTGGAAGAGCAGGCCACAGAAAAGCATGGATGGAAAAGGCCCCTTGTGAAGAGAAGACAAGAGTCCTCCTAGGTTGGAAGAGAAGCACATGTGTCAATGGAAGGTGATAAATGTGGTGATAGCTGAATTAATTAAGCCTTGTCATACACAAATGAATCAGCAACACACACTGTGGAGCTCACGCTGACCAAGGCTGTCATACAATGTAAAGAAATACATGTTTAAGTCTTATGGCACATGAAAAATTTCTTATTATGGTTGTGTCATGCAAGATGATGGTTGGGATTTTCTCTGTACCTGCTATTTTGTTTAAACCTGAGCTCAGTGTGTCCTGAGCGCCCCCTGCTGGCGGTGAGCGCCCTGCAGGGAGGTTTGTGTCTGGGCTCAGGCTGAAGGCCCCTCACTGTGTCTCTGGCGCAGTAATACGTGGCTGTGTCCTCAGGGGTCACAGAGCTCAGCTGCAGGGAGAACTGGTTCTTGGAGGTGTCTCTGGAGATGGTGATGCGGCTCTTGAGGGACGGGCTGTAGCTAGTGTATTCATCATAACATATGTATCCCATCCACACCAAACCCTTCCCTGGGGGTTGACGGATCCAGTGCCAGCAGTAACCACCAGTTGTGATGGAGAATCCAGAGACAGCGCAGGCGAGGGTCAGGGTCTGTGAGGGTTTCACCAGGGCAGGTCCTGACTCCTGCAGCTGCACCTGGGACAGGACACCTGGGGAGGAAGAGCATCAGTCCCTGTCAATCACCTGCAGTCACCACTTCCCAGGGAGCCATCCATGTGTGACACCAGGGACCCTCACCTTGGGGAGCAGTCAGCAGGCCCAGGAGAAGAACCCACATCCTCATCTTCTGACACAGTCCTGCCTTCCAGAGACTTCAGCCCAGTTTGAGCAGAGAGCTGTGAGCTCACACAGGAAAGAGGAGAATTTGACTCTAGAGTCTGAAGTTCATTTGCATGAGAATGTCCTTATACATTTAAGCAGAGACCATGGTCAGACAGTGCTGGTCCTTACTTACCCCTGAGGTATGTCTTTTCTTGAATTTCAGTGATTTTAACAAGAGCTTAGCAATATGTCAGAGAGTCACTGGAACCCGGTCAAGACTGATGCCACATTCCCAAGCCCTGATTCTCCACCATCTGTGCATCTTCTTCTCTGGTCTCTCCAGTCCTCTCCTACCTGCTCAGACTCTGGGTCTTGCCTCTTCTCACTGCTCTTTCCTCTCCTGCTCCTCTCCTGTGACTGTCCCGTCCCCTACACTGTCCTCTGTTGCTGCAGAAAGTCCAGGACTGCCCTGTGCTTCAGATCAAGCTAAGCCAAGGCACAGCTGCATCAGGGCACCAGAGATTGGATAAGGTGATGTCTGTGCTGTGCTTTATTCCAATGATTATCCTGAGTCTTGGGGATGAAAGATGTGTGGTCTGTGTTTACTCCCTACTCCCTGAAGGGAAACTGTGCATCTTACATGAAAACATTTCCATTGAAATCTCAGTTTTCCTCCTGATGTCCCATATGCTATCCTGGATTGAAGCTGTTTGACTGAACATAGACCCCAGTAAAAGTAATCACTCATTGCTAAGAGAATGTATGCAGCAGTAAAGTGCATAATATTTATCTTTGACTCTGAGTGAAAATCACATTGAAGGAACATTGCTTTCCTTCACGTCAGTCCCAGAGCCTTCCCTCCGCAGCCCTGTATCCATTACTGCTCTGACTGCATTGGCTGGAAGCCTTGTTTTACAGTTTCTTTCAGTTTTTATTTATTTTAGAGAGAAAGAGAAACACAGAAACTGTGGTGTGCACACATATGGTGTAAAGGTGCCCTCAGAAGACAGATGTCACTTTTCCACATCCATTGGGTCAGCTTCCAGGAATAAAGTTCAGATCACCAGGTTTGGGATCAGATAACATGGAGCAATCTTGCTGGCCCCATGGTCTGTTCAGCAGGAGAAGGGCTGAGAAGAGCTGTGTAGACTCACTCTGTTTCAAAGAAAGGGGAATGGTTGAAGGTCTTTAAGGCAATGTGTTGCCAGCAAGACTAAGACTTATTCACAATTGACAGTTTCAGGACTGTCCTGATTAGACTAAACAAAATCACTGTGAACACACAGATTAGGTGCATCATGTGTCTGCTCAGGTGTTTAGCACATTCTTGTGGTTATGGTGAATCCTACCTGTCCTACATGTCTCACACTGCAGAACTACCTTCAGCTTGAGAGGCCACCATGCCTGTTCTTCAGAGCCAGTAGACCTGGGACTGTGTCCTGCCTAGAGAAGGTGTTTGTCAGTGGCTGTGTGAATGGTTGTTTGCTCTCCTAGGGTCTCTCAAGGAGGAAAATTCTAAGTCTTGTTTCCTGCACTATCCTTAGTGGGCAGGACGGGGAACACTTCTTTGGAAATTCAGGAGTAAACATGTATTTTGTCCAGTATGTATTTATTTATTTTACTTGACAAGAGAAGGGAGATCAGTTGGGAACATTCCATACTGTGCATGAAGTGGTCTGGAGACAACATTCAGAAGCTGGTTCTCTCTTTCACCATGTGGGCTCTACGGACAGATCTGATGTGCACACAGACATCATGAGGAGATTCTTTGGAGAAAACCCTATAACAGCTCTTTGCTGAGATGAAATCAACTGGCATTGAGAGGAAATGCTACGTGGCTAAGTTTGATGACAAAAATCAGTCCTGCTTCCCGCCTCTCTGTTGAACTAATGCACTCAAACTCCTGTGCTCATGCGTCAGTGTCTGTGCCTCACACTCTGCAGTCAGTGCTGGTGCTGAGTCATGGCAGCTAAGTGCTGCTTCTGCACAGTCAGGGCTGCATGCCTGCTCATCCATGGTCACACCTGCTTATCCCTTTAAAGCTTTTCTCCCGTAAGAGTTGAGAGTCATTTAGGAATCACTCCAGCTTCCTTCGTCCATCCCAAGCCTCACCTGTTGGTCACAGTTCTCATCCTGTGTCACCTGCAGCCCAGTGGGACAACTCTACAGCCAACATCCCTTCTCTAACCCACACAGGAGATGTACCCAGAAGTTTCACTGTCAGTAACAACTTAGAGTGCCACAGATGTGTTCATGAGGACAATGTAAGAAACCAAACCATCAAGCACAATACAGGGAACAGCACAGGTCTCAGCTGCCCATGTGATGAGCCAGTGAGAGCTGGAAGGAGGAGTGTGGCTGAAGAAGATAAGAGGAATATCCATGCATGGCTGAAAATCCCCTGAACACCAACTGTGGCACAGACATGTATTTTTTTCTTATATATCATTTTTCCTACTTTGATAAGCATATTGATTATTCATCCCAGCTTCCCTCCCTCCCCCACTCTTCTCATCCACTCCCTCTCCTTCCCTAGACCAAAGGTTTCCCCTGTAAGTTCCCATTCCATGAGTATATTAGCAGCTACCTCCAGGGCAGTTTCATGTACTGTTTTCCTACCTATAGGCTTATTGGCTGTCTTCCTTATTGATTTTTTCCTTCCCTTTTTAATAGGTTCTTGTAGTAGTTTACAGTGATCAGAAAGCTATTGGTTGTCTCCTGTGATACTCATGCCACTATTGCACTAGTGGCCATTGTGATTTATGTTGCAACTTACACATCTTATGCCCTTGATGGGGCATGTGATTTTTTCTCTCCCCCAGTAGCTCCTACAATATTCCTTGGTACCATGTAAACTATCCAGCAAGGAGAAAGTCCACACATCTGTTCCAGTTGGTATATTTTTCCCATGTTCTGTGATCCATTTGTGTTGCATCTTCAATAACAGGATCTTACTACAGTTTTTGGAGAGCAACAAAGAGCAATGGCAAAAGCCTATAATGTTTGGGGGCCTTTAAGACCTTTCTGACCAACATTTTATCAGGAAGTGCCACATTCCTGTTACTTCTGGGTTGTAAATGGATCCCCCCCATTTTCCTCACTCTATGTTCCTTTGCATAGGGATTGCCCATTCTAACTTTATTTAAAAGGCATTTTTAAACACATTACCAGCATTAGTTGTTCATTGGGGTTATTTCCCACAATCTTTGGGTTAAAGAACTGTCTTAAAGAGAACCACAAGTCTTGTTCCACTGTGTAACTCTGGGGCTATGAGGATAAATAATAAATCCTGTGTCATGATATAAAAAATACGTTGAGAACATCAGATAAATACAACATCACTAGAATCTGATAGGCGCCTGGATCTCTGACTGGTTCCTGGCAGGAAGAGGAAACCACAGACCCAAACCCTCATCTCCACCACACTCTGCTCCTTGGTCAAGGCTGGGCCAGTCCTGCAGGTGCTGAGCGCCCCCTGCTGGTCCTGAGCTCCCCGCAGTCAGGGTTGTGTCTGGACTCACACTGAAGTCTCCTCCCCTGGTGTCTTGCTTCACCCTCAGGCTGCTCAGTGTTAATGAAAGATGGCTCATGGATGTATCTCTACTAATGTTGCTATGGTTTTAAGGTCTATACTGTAATCTGTGCTTCTGTCACTCCACATAGCACCAATCCATTCCAGACCTTTTCCTGGAAACTGTCACATTCAGCCAGGAACTTATGTTCATAGTTCCCTGCTGGGTTGTACAGGCATCACATCTCCGTGTGCGGAAGCTGCATATTATCAATAATGTCCCTTGTCTTAAGCTTTTATGTGAAGGGATGTTTAAATATGGCAGTGTACCTCTTGGGTCTTCATATTTCTAAGTTCTTACATTCAGGGCTTGAAGATTGAAATCAGAACTGGCATAAAGGATTAAGAATGAATTCACTAGAGGGGAGAAAAAAGGGAACTCATGAACTCCAGGCATGGAGCCCCATGAGAGTTGAGGGAGCCAGAATTCATGGACTGAAGACATGGAGTAGCACAATGGACAAGGGAGCCAAAGAAGGCTTCCAGGTCAAGTATATTTATAGGGTTAGAAAAGTCCAGGGAAAAATTGCTTTTCCTTATTAGTTAGCTCCAGTTTCTGCAAACCTGTGATTGGAGCTTTTGGTCCTGTACTTCTCACTGGTCTGTTCGTATTAGAGCCCAACCTGTCAATCTTGTTTGTGCTCAATCTCACTAAAACTTATGCATAATGAAATATTCTCTGTATTCTTTCATAATGAGAGGGTTGGAGGAAGCTGTGGACCTTTGGCTTGTCCTTTCAGGGTAATCTCAGTCTTGCAGGATGACCATCCCAAAATGGCTGCTCTAAAACTGACTATGTCTGAGACAGTTTTTTTCTATGAAACAGAGCAACCTGTCAGTTATGGAGCTTAAACCTGCAGGTTCACTGTGCACATCCTGTTGCACATATAGAATCAATGATCATGAATCTGCAGCCACACAGGTGTGATCCCCACTCTTACCTGAGTAACTCATCTGTGAATCTCTTTGGCTCTGATCTTCCTGCAGTACATTCATTTGCTCTGACTACAGATATCCTGTGCTCCAGTGATTCTGGTCTCCAAAAGTTCACTATATTCAGTTGCTAATAGGAATAAAGTCCAGGGAAACTCCAGACCCAGAAAAGTAGATTATCCTTTCCTGCCATGGGTATTCAAATTTTTGACCAAGTAACACAGAGCCCACAGCCAATATTGGGTGAGGCTTCTCTAACTCTCATATTTTCCATCTAAGGTGCACCCCAGGCTTCTCTTGGTTATGAATGGATAGCTGTTTTATTGCCACCTATCCCATTCAACAAGACCATCCTCAAGGAGTGAAAGAAGTGAAAATCTCAGGGGATGGTGAGAGTTGGAAGAAGCCCTGTGACTAACTAAAGCTGGAATGTGCACACTGCCTGAGGCTCATTCTCAGGCTGTGTATTTCCAAGGATACCTGGGAAGCTTTGGCACTCAGACTCTGCAGTGAGCTGTGCTGTTCGGTGGATAGTTGATGACTGGGTCCACGGTTTTATTGATAAACCTCTGAGAAGCTTCTTGGTGGAGAGTATGTGTGACATGATGGTGAGAGAACTGGGCGTAAGAGAAGCAGCTTGTAATGACTGGGGAGCACACTGCACAGTAAAGAGTCATCTGGAGTCAAGAGGGACTTTAGCTCAGCAGGGAACACAGCACCGGTGGTGGGACTTTATGTCTTGCTGAATCCCAGGGAGCAGAGTTGTCTTTACAAAACAACAGTGGTTCCAGTGGATCCGTGTGACACAGACAGGCCTTTAAATTGTGCTTATGAAAGTAAATATGGCTGGGGAGATGGTTCTGGGAGTAAAGAACTGGCAGTGTGAGTCTGACACTTGACTTCAATCCCCAGTTCCATGTAAAGGTTTAGGTAGACAACAAACCCCCAAACACTGACCTCTGACTCCTCACATGGCTATGGTTACACCCCCACCCAAGGCATATCAAACACATGTGCACATGCATGAGCACACACATGCACCCCCCACATATGCACACATACACAATGCACCTACACACACTCACAAATACACACACACACACACACACACACACACACACACACAGATACATATGTACCCCCCCTTGCAACACACACACTCACTGGAAAGAATAATAAGTAAGTGTAATAGTTACTCTTAACTGTTGTTGTGTGGCCCAGGCCTGGTCCTTAAGTCCCATCTTTATTGTTTGTCAGTACACTGCACACAAGGGTCAATACCACACGGGGGAAATTCCACATTAGGTCATCAACCAATGTTTCAAACAGGTTAGCACACCACACATCGTGGCACTCGTGGGCATGCAGGCCTGTTCTGTCATTCACAGTCTTGTCTTTTCACAGCACACTTGCTTGGGCTCACAGGCCCTGTACTTATTCACCTGAATCTATTTTTAACACTTTAAATTTCATCACAGATATTCCTGTGCTGTTTGAGTCCGTACTACTGTCTTTATCCTGTTCCACACAATCTTATTCAACCAGGGCTAATCATCCCCATTACACAGAGCAATTTGACGTGTGTAATATGCAATATTTACATTGCTTCCTAGAAAAAAGATCTTAAAGCTTGGGAGCACAAGCCCTCATGAGCACATTTGTACAACCTCTGATATTTTTCAGTGCTGAAATGCAGTGTAAACAATTTGTCACACTGTAAGTTCTATTGTTATTATTAGTTGGTGACACAATAATTGATTTAATTGAGCTCATATATACCTATTCATGCACATTCATATGTATAAACTATGGGTATGATATGGATGTATCCTTATTCTTAGATACTTAGTCATGCATATTCATACATATATAGGTGGGTATGATATGGATATGTCTGTGTTCTTTGCTCATGTTAGCTCCCAGTTACCCTCATCCCCGTCCCCTTCTTCTCCCTTCTTTGAATGTATGCTATGAATGTATGTGAGCATCTGGAATCCATGCATGAAGAGACAGGTGACTCTTCTCTATTTCCAGGATGCCCTCTCTAGTTCTTCCTCTCCCATTTTGCTCATGTTCCCTGTACTTCTTTCTGTGTCCTTTTTCCTCATGTGCTTCTTCCTCTCTGATTCTTTCCTGCGTACTTTTCCCTGTCCTCTCATAGCACATGTATATCTGCATTTGAGATTATTTTGCCTAAAATGATGGTCACCAGTTGTACGTAATTTCATATCTTTCTGTTTTTTTTCCCAGTACTGGGGAGTGAACTCAGGCCTTCAAAGCTTGCTAAGCAAGTGCCCTACATCTGAAGTTAAGACCTAATTTTTTTAAAATTTTGAGACAGATTCTCTACTCAGGCAGGTGTAGAGCTTAGACTCAGAAATTGAAATCCTCCCGTCTCAGTCACTGGATATGCAGGACTGGCCCCGCCTAGCCTGGCTTGACAATTTTCCTCTTTCCAGTTGAGTAAACCTCTATTGTGCACGTTCACCACACGTTCCTTTTTCATCTTTTTATGGTGGCCATCTGAACTGTTTCACATCTTGGCTCTTGTGACTAGTGCTAGGCACTATCAACAGATGTTGATGTGCACACATCTCCATGGAGACCTGACTGGGATCCTAAGTGTATAAACAGGAGGTGTAACTGAAACACAGGGCAGTTCTACCACTGATTTTTATGAGGCTGACATCCTGATCTCCAAGTGGCCATGGTAGTTTTCATTTCCACCAGTAGGTTGTCAACCTTTGCCAAGGTGGCCGAGTTGACATTCTGACTGTCTAGAAGCAGGCTGCGTGCATGTGCTTTTCACATGACTTAAATTTATGAGTCTACTTTCTTGCATGTGTGTATGTATATGGGTCCACAAGCTTGCACTGTGTTGGTATATATACATGTATATACTTATATATATGCACGTGTATGTATGTATGTATATGTGTGTCTATGCACACATATGCATGTTTATATGCATGCACATATACATGTAAATGTTTATATATTTCTATTTATACATACAGGTAAGTATATGTATGCATATAAATATCTGTTTATTTATTTATATAAGTATGCATATATATATGTATATACATGTAAGTATAATGCATGTATAATTGAATACATTTATAAGTTTACATGTATATGCTTATGCATATATATAAATGCATGAATGGATGCATATGTGTATAGATACATGTGTGAATATATATGATTGCTTATATATCTATATGTCTCTGTTCATGCATGTTAGGTAAAGGTGTCAACTTGATGGTTGAGGGTTTGAGCTCAGGACATATTTGTAGATAATTAATAGTTAAATTAAGCCTAGAATGAACTAGAATTGTCTAGTTGATAGGGAATGCCCAAGCCATGGTGGATGGAACTAGGCTGTGGACAGGTGAATAAAATACAGAGAGCTGGTTGAGGAAGAGGGCATCGTTGTGTGTAGTTGGTGAGATATGCTGAACTGGAATGTAAGGAGTGTCCATCCCTCAGTCATTACATGGATGTGGAGTAGCCAGGTCCCTCGGCCCTTTGGTGACAGTGCATAATCTCCTGCAAAGCTGGACTTAGAACAGTAACCCGTCTATCATCAGAGGATAAATCCCTCCTTCCCTCAAGCTGTTTGTTGATGAATTTATCGGCAACAACACAGGTTACCTGCAACAGAATTTGGTATCAGGTAAGTGCTGATAAATCTGACTGTGCATCAGGAGCAGACACCTGCTCTATAAAATCTCTGCATATGTGGAGAAACATATGCAACTTGTGAAGGAGAATCCATCAGAGTTCAACCATCCTTATGAAAAAGGAGACCTGTGTCATGGCCCAAGGGGAAGGAATGGAACCATTGGGTTGAATATGGCAACTAGTCTTCTCTTCAGACAGCATATTAGCAGCTATGATGCATCTGATAATAGATAAATTTGTTTTCAAATTAAAAAGCCCAGAGCAGATTTATACTGGAATCATTCCCCTTGCCTGGGGCTCCAGGTGTCATGTTACGGATAGACCTGGATCCCAGCATCTGTGACTCAAACCCAAGGCAGAGTGTCAGCTACAAAGAGCCCAGAACTTCATTAGATCTGGTCCTGGCGTCCAGAGCAGAGCTTCTTACATCCCGCTTGTGCAACTGTGCACAATGCTCAGGTGTGTGCTGGCCCTGCAGGTAAACCTGCGCACACGCAACATCAGAACTTGCACTCCCTCCCCACAGAAGGGATCCTGGTGAATCAGTCCTGTGACATGGAGGAGAAGACTAGTCACAGAGAAGCCCAGGCCTTCCTGACCCTCTCTTCATGCCTTGGGGTGTTCCTGGGGTCTGTGTGTACTCTGCGCCCCCTGCTGGTCATTGAGTGTCCTGCCTGGAGTTTTGTGTGTGAGTTCACAGTAGCATTTCCTCATGGTGCCTGCACAGTAATATGTGGCTGTGTCCTCTGCTTTTAGACTGCCCATTTGAAGATCCAGTGTGCTCTTGGAATTGTCTCTGGAGATGGTGAATTGACTTTTCACAGAGTCTGCGTAGTATTTCTGACTTCCATCAGACCATAAACCTGCAGTCCCCTCCAGTCCTTTCTCTGGAGCCTGGTGGATCCAGCTCATGCCATAACTGCTGAAGGTGAATCCAGAGGCCACACAGGAGAGTCTCAGGGACCCCCCCCCAGGATGCACCAAGCCTCTCCCAGACTCTACCAAGTGCACTTCATACTGGACACCTGCAAACACAGAGAATCCTGGTCAGGAAACTGTCACACATGACCACTGTCCCTCTCACTCATGTCCACTTACACACTCAGCATCTCCTCTTCTCCACAAAGTAGTTTTCCAAACAGCCACAAAGAAAACCCAACTGAGTCCCAAGTCCATGGTGAGTGGTCTGCGTTTAGTGCTGATCACTGAGTTCAACAGCTGGGGTCAGGGCTGGGCTGGTTTTCAAGAGCAGATCAAGTACCCTATTTGCATGTCCTACTGGTATGTAGCAAGGTCTAATGTCACACTCCTTGAGAAGCATAGTGCTCAGAGCAGATGTTAGTGGCATTTGTGACAACGATAGCATTGAGACACTTTGATCACTCTACATGAGCTGCTTCCTTTCTTCACTCATTTCTGTTTTATTCTTGCACAAGGATGTGCATCACATGCAGTCATGTTGTCTTTATAAGTATTTACACATATAATCATATCACAGGCAGTTGTGGTTTTGGACAGAGCTCTGTTCTTCCACTTGTCTTTCTCAGAGTCTGGGCTGAGCTCCTCAGTGCTGGACACAGCTTCTCTGTTTTCTCTTGGTCAGTTACACATGCTGGTGAGGTTCACAATAGTCTCCACTGTGACAACAACACTCAGCTTCTTGCTGAATCTTAGTGATTTCTGGAATAATCCAGGTGTTGCAGTCTGCCTGCATGGTTGCTGATAAATGACCATCAAATGGCTTACTGGAACAAGGGTTTTATTCTCTCTTACGATTACTGGTTACAGTTCTCAGTCCAGCTGACGGAAGAGCATGCACCAACACCAGGGCTGATGGAACTGGCCACACCATCACCACATAACAGCTGAGAGATGGACAATCCTTACTTGACAGACCAGCATGTCTGGCCAAGTGAACAGAAGGATGCTGACTCTCTCAACTAGCCCTCTGTGATTTATTTCAGGGCCTAATTCCACCTAATCCCAGGGTTGGGTCTTCCCCATCAGCTAGACAATCTCCTTCAGGTTTGCTCTGGGCTCGACTCAACTACTAATTCTCCACAAATGCATCCAGAACTCAAACCCTCAACAGTCAAGCTGACACTTGTGCTTAACTATGACACCAGGATATGTGTTTTTATTTACCACAATATGGGATCTCCAACTCATGAGCTACCAAGCATACTTGTGTTCGTGGATCTTTGCTTTTTATGGGTTTGAAATGAAAACCCATCCAAACTGAAGGGAATGTCAGACTCTGTCCTGATGGTGTTCACCAGCTGTGAGCTGATGCATTTTTAAAAAAATTAATTTCCAATGTCTCTGATGACTGGAAGCCTTTACAGAGTGCTGTTTTTAAGTGATCTATTCCGTTTACTTATTAACATGTTGTGCCATTTTACCTATTTTACATCAGATTATGTGTTTTTCCTTCTTATGGGATGATAGAGTAGATTTATTCAGTTCACAGCTCCAGCAGTCATGACAGGAATCCCATATTGCAGGAGGCTGGTTCAAGTCAATGCTGCCATGAGGAGGCAGAGAGCCAGGGTCAGATTACTAATCTTCTTCAGAGGGATTTTATTAGCACAGCTGCACACAAGGGGCTCTGCAGTTCAGTGCTTGCTGTCTGCACCCTGGTCAGTCAGAGAATATGGAAACATGTCAATCCACGAGCTTGGGTACCTTACTAGAGGCAAAATCAAGTTAGAATCCCAAGTCTCTGGATGATCGTGGCTGTCAGTCCATGTTGGAAGGCTAGAGAAGCTGGGGCACACATATGGGGAGGACCATGAGAGGAGCCTCAGGATACACTTATCTCTCTGTAGGAAGGCAACACAGCTTTGACTCAGTCCTTAGAATGACTGAACCATTGTGAAAGGCAGTCCCTAGTTTGAATGCAGGTTTTCTACCTCATTTAATCTGCTTTGGAACTATCTTCAGTCATATCCCAAGATGTCTCCTGTCTTGATTCCAAATCATGCCATGGGAAGGAGTGAAACCAACTAGTGAAGGTCCATCCCTTGCCAACTTGGCAGTCAAGCACATCTCGTGGTGCCACGCTTGCCTTAAATGGACAACAGGTCAGAATTCTGCCTGACATGATGAGACAAGCAGTGCACTGAATTCTCTGCCAGAATAGACAGCAAATCTGTCTGAGCTGTTTCCTCTTTCAGTGCCCCACAGCCTCAGTATGCTGATGCAGATGTGTTTATTACATGTTGATATGAACTTGATATTACATCAATGCTAAGAAATAAAAGGAATTGAACACAGCATCTGACTACCATGTTCACGGACAAGCATATTCCTGAATTAGAAGGGAAGCAGTAAGACCTGTCGCAGCACCCACTGATGGAGCTGGTCACTTGGCTGTCGTGGGCCTTATGAGCGTCACCATCCTTCACATGCGGTCTTGACCCACTTGGGTCAGTTCACATTTTTAGGTTTTGCACCTGGAAAAGTAAGTTGCATCTTTATTTCTGAAGGCTGGACAACATATATTATCTTTCCTAGAGTAGGTTGCTCTTGTTTTGCACAGACCTTAATCACAGGGCATTGTAAACTCAAGAGCTGTCCTAGAGGATCTCCTGGGCCCCAACATACTCTTTCTCACCTCCATGTGGCCTTAATCACTTGATCCCATTAGCATAGCATCCTTCATGTGACAGACCATGTGACACACTGTGGAAAGACAGGTGTTGTGAGCCCTGAGACCTGAGTAAAGACAGGGATGGGGAATCCATACAGCTTGGGGTAGGACAGTATACACATACTGGGTTCTCCAGTTGGAATCACATTACTGCTCCTGTGCCTTATGGAGCAAACACAGAGAAATGGGCAGTCACAGGATCCACACTTACCCAGCCCTGTAAGCTGAGTGACGTGAGGAAGCACATGTGGTTCAGCAGCTGCACAGGAAGTCACCGCTTCATGCAGGTTACAAGAACCAACTGTCACCTCCAAGGTCTGTCTGTTTTCTACCAAAACAGTGAGTGGTGATGTGGTGGGAGCCACCAGCTCTGCTTTTCAAGTCCTAGATTTTGGCAGTATTCTCTTCAATCCTTGCATGGGGCCATATTGGTTCTGGGGTCAGTGACAATTATAAGTCCATAATATCTGATTCATTCCTTTCCCCAGTATGTTACTCTGCTAAGGTCTGTAGTTCACTTTGCAAGGAAGAAAAATTAAGGTAGAAAGTTTTCAATGTTGAACTTTGATCCTTACTCAAGGGCACCTGGCTTCGCATCATTCCAAAGGTTCTGGGTTGATAAATTGGCTAAAGTGTGGAAACTGGTCTAAGGGCCCAGATCACCAGTTCTTGTCATTAAAGGTACATGTTGGTTCATCTGCTTTGGACATTTCTGACTACAATTAAGTGGAGAATTGACAGGGCTTCCTGGTCATTTCACTTCTGGGAATTCCGTGGTGAGTCAGCCAGCATTGTGGGTCTGCATGAGTCAGTTCATTGGCTTCATTACTTTCCCATTGTGGTAAACACCTGCCTTTGTCTGCTGACTGAGTGCTGACATTTGGATTTGATGTCTGGGGATCCAATCAGGTAGCTGCACTTAGTTGTCCAGGTGATGATCTGGGCACCACTGCAGCACTAGCTCCTCACTGGCTTCTGTTTTGTGACAAGAGCTCTAGAATCTTCTCTCAGCAATGCAGAGACTCGAGTGAGGTTGGCATGGCCTTTGTACCAGGCCATGCAGAGCTCTCTCAGTCTTGTCCCTCAGGTGCCATCAGAACATCAGGACCCTCCTTCTCCATCTTCTCTCTTCCTCCACTCTCCACAGTTGCTAGTAACTTTGGTGTCTATGACAACAGGTCTCCTGAGGTTCTAAATGTCAGAGGTGGTGCAGCTCTGTCTCATTGGGCCTGGTGTCTTTCACTCAGTGTAATGATTTCCAGTGCCCTCCATGTGCATAAGAACGTTTCCTTCACGCTTAAATGTTGTGTGTTCTGCGTTGCTAGTGCACAGTGGACACTGTCTGCTCATCCTGGTGGATGTTCACTTGGGTTCATGAATAATGCTGACGTGAACACAGAGGGGTAAATATCCCTTTTAAAATTCAGTTTCAATTCTTTTGACTATTTGCCCAGCAAGAATGCCAATCAAATGGCACTGGCCATATTTTTGCAGTTCACTATTTCACTGTGGGGACATTTACATGATCTGGCCAACACAAACAACCCATAAGGAGAGGCCTGATATTAAGAGGAATTCTCCCTGATTGATTATGTCTGAAAGGATGAACAGGAAGGTTTTGTGATGCTTTGCCCCTCTTACCTGAAGTTTATACTGCTCTACTCTCCACTGTATATTTTATTGATGAAAATTGCATGAATATATTCCATCTTTCATGATGATTTTAACAGTAACTTTTATCTGCATTAGAGACTTGTATCCTCAAATCCTAACAGAACAAGTTAATTCCATGAAATTAAAACTGCTTTTCCACACAGTTATTTTCTCTTACAATACTTGGAAGACACTATGTAATTAACTGGAAGCTTCCTGTGTCGAGAACCTTCCTGCAGGTTCACTGCGCTCATCTTGTGTCCACAGGACTGATGCTCAGCTGACCCTTTGTGAGGAGCTGTGTGTCTCTGGCTTTCAGCGTCACACAGAACTGTTCACTTTGTTGTTTCGCTTTTCCTGATCTCAGGCTCCAATATAGTCCGTTTGGTTTCCAAAGCTCCCTAAAATAGAGTAGAAGTTGCTGTAACAATTCCTGAGAATCCTTAACCACAGATCAGCAGTCTCACTTCCTTGTAACTTCTACCTCAAGTTGCAGACCCTCAGCCATGGAGCCCATCATGAGCATCACTTCCAAGATAGCCTTTTATGTCATGCAGGATGCATGCAGCCTCTTGCAGATGGCAGCCACAGAGAGTTCCAAAGGAGTGTTCTTGTGGGTCATGGCAAGCAAGCAAACTATCAGCAAATCTCAAAAAACTATGCAAACCACAGAACTCACATATCCATGGTTAGGAAGGATGAGAGGGGAAACAGGAGTGTGAGTGAGGTCAGCCGGGATGAGTGTGCTGGTCATCTGACTTTCCACCGGTGGAGGTCATGAGGACACCTTCAAAGGAATGGTCATTAGGGACTGTGGTTTCTATCACCTTTTACTAAGGTTAAAATTTCAGTGAGGAACTCAGAGAAGATAAAGATTAGCTGTTCTCCAAGTGGATACATTCTCTTGTTGAAAGTTTGAAAACAGTGGAAATCTCAGTTTCCAAAGTAACACAGGTAACCTTGACTTTCATTCTTGCTAAAATGAAGACAACAATTTGCAGATGATGTAAGATTTCCTGTGCTTCCTTAATGAAGATCTACTGACCAAGCTTCAGAGCCACAGACTCCTGATAAAATGTGTGGAAAGCCTCATTCCTGTGTGCAGCTCAGTCTGGAGCAAGAAAACTGGAAATGTGTAGCTTAGATGCACCACAGAAAATAACTTTGTTTTTAGTAAGCAAACAAATAGCCATTATTTTTCATAGAATATGACCAACAATGGGCCTTAAGAGGATTTCTTGGTAAGAGAGTAAACCACATATCCTCATGCTAACCAGCCCTAAGCATGATCTGTCTGGGATGGGGGACAAAGTCCTCTGTTTCTTATGTCCCAAGATTCCCTCCAGTCTTTGTGAACCACAGAGGTGTGGATCCTCCCCCTCCCCCTGCTGGTCTTGCACACCCCTGCAGTGAGGTTTGTGTGCATGTTCACATTGCAGACCCTCACTGTGTCAGGCACAGGGTCGGGTCCTCAGGTCCATTGTTAAGAAAACTTGGAGGGACAAAGGACATGTTTCATGCTGGGGGTGTCTGCTCCTCTGCACTCCAGCAAGATGTTCCTAAGTAGATCTGCTACCAAGACAAGTACTTCAATGAGGACTCTGAGCACATGTTATGTTACCCAGAGAAATTTCCAAGAAGTACCTAAAACTCTCGTGATGTCTGTAGAGGAGTGAAGGAGAATTGGTGTCTAACAGAGTCTGGGCTGGATACATTACATGATTCATGAGCTTGAGCCACATATTCTTCTATTTAGACAGCCTCTTCCAGAGAACAACAAAAATGAAGTACATCTAGGATCATCAACTCTTTTTCAATTTAGTGTATATGTGTATGTAAGGTAGTTGTTGCAGCCAGCCTGCATGGTTGCTGATAAATGACTATCAAATGGCTTAAAGGAACAAGTGTTTATTCTCTTATTCCTGGTTACAGTTCCTAGTCCATCTTGACAGGAGAGCATGCACCAACACCACGGTCAAGGGAACTGGCTGCACCATCACGACACAACGGCTGAGAGATGGACAATCCTTATTTGCCAGACCAGAATGTCTGGCCAAGTACACAAAAGAATGCCAACTCTCTTAACTGTGATTTATCCAGGGTCTAATCCCACCCACCATGGGCTGGGTCTTCCCCATCAGCTAGACAATCCCTTCAGGTTTGCTCTGGGCTTAACTCAACCATCAACTCTCTACAACTGTGCCCAGAGCTCAAAACCTCAACAGTCAAGTTGACATCTGTGCTTAACTATGACAGTAGTACTCAGTGAATACTTTAAAAACGTACAAATCATTCATTCATACTGAGCATGACCTGTACTCTTCACAGCAACAGACCTCGGTTAAATGCAATTGCCAATGGGCTATTTTAAGGTGTTTAAGACAAATTTTCTTCTAGTCAGTTTTGTTCTTAATATAGGTGCCTGTTTTGACTTCACTTTTGATAAGGTTTCATTTACCATTGTCAAAAAATAAAAGAAAGGAAAACCTGGCTCTTGGAGGTGTCCCTGCTGATACCGACTTGGGATTTGAGAGCTGAGTTGTAATCTGTGCCTCCGTCATCTCATGTTGCACCCATCCACTCCAGACCTTTTCCTGAGGCTGGTGGATCCAGTGCATGTGACAGCTGGTTAAAGGAAATCCAGACACGGTGCAGATGAGGAACAGCGTTCTTCAAGGGCTGCACCAGGCTGGGTCCTGACTCCTGAAGCTGCACCTGCAACAAGGCACCTGTGGTTGAGAAGAATCAGCTGCTGTCAGTCACCTGCAGTCACAGCCTCTCCATGGACACGTGTGAAATGCTGATCCTCACCTTGGGGAGCTGTCGCCAGGCACAGGAGAAGAACAAACAGCCTCATCTTCTGCGCCACATCCTTCTTCTCAGATGTCAGCCCAGTGAGAGAGAGATCTGTGAGCTCCCACAACCCAGGAGGGATTTAAGTTAGATTTAGAATGTGACTTTGCATGCGAGCAGCCATCCACATCTTTATAATTTTGAGGGTACAGAGACCAAGACAAGATCCAGGAGTGAGAATCTGGGGCATCCCTCCTCCTCAGGCAGCTTCACAGCCTGAGGCTCTTCCTGGGATTTGCAGAGGTGATGTTGATGTCTGGCTCTGCCACTCCCTGCCCTATGTTGATCAACTCCTAAGAGTTTACCTGTGTCAATTCTTAAACCCATTTATGTGAATTTATGTTTTCACTTCTCTGCTTGGGGAATCCAGCACTGACAGGAACCTGCAGAATGGAAACTGCTATTGGTAGAAATTGCTGTATTCAAAGGGAAACAGCAGGTGTGTTGACAGAACAGAGATCACTGCTGCCTTAGCAAGACTGGACACACTGAGGCATGTTCATCTCAGAAGTGAAGGTGGCAGCCTTGGGCCTCTGTGGAATCTGACAAGGGTGGTCCATCAAGGTCACAGCAGAGAGGCAGGGTCCTGAAATTCTTGTGCTGAGAGGATGGTATCTGGGAGGTGGTGGTCATTACTCACACAGACACGCTCAAACCCACTGGCTCACACTAACGTGCATGCTTTTACACAAAGACACACTCACTCAAGTTATAGATCATGGCCTGCCAGTGACAAAGACCTGCCAGAACCTGCAGTGGTGGGAAAACAAGCCCCATCCCCTTCCCTCTGCTGCTCAGCACACAGGACATGTAGCCAAGCTTTCCCTGAGACTCTAGTCTCTAGTGCCTGGAGATGCAGCAGAGACATGTAAACACAGTAGTCTCTCTCTTGCCTCTAGTTATGCCCCCAGAAATCAATGTCTCCAACTCACATATTCCCTGTAATCAAACCTCATATTCTGTTGGAAGAACAGCACCCTTGTGCAGGTTATAAGTGGTAGACGATCCCTTTAGTGCACAAGGAACAGAATAGTTCATGGTTCATGACTCTTGGCAAGAGAAGGTCAAGGGTCTTATGCTAGCACTCAGTGGGGGCCTCATGCTGGTTCACCTTCTGTCACAAGATCTCCCATGGAGACACAATCATGCTAGCATCCAGCCAAAGCGGGAACTTGTCTCCAGGAAGAAGGTCCACAGAGATTGAGAGCTCATCAGATCATTCTCTCTACAGGAGAGTTGCAGTCAGCTTCCTGTATCTACAGGACAGAGCAAAGCAGCCTCAGTGCATCTAGAGGACACTGTGCAGGTGGGAGGAAGCACCCCTGAGCAGAACTGCTGAGCTATGCATAATTCTTACCTCTGTCTCAAGGGAAAGCACACATCAAAAATTCAGACAGAATTTGAACACAGAATGTCCTTCCCAAATATGGTCTTATTGTACAGGTCTCCTTTTTTTCTGTGTTTAAGTGTTATTTTGATTTCTTTCTCATTCTTTACTGATAATGGGTGGTGACCTGATCTACTTACATCACTTCAGGTTTAGTACCAACAGAGCTAATTCACACTATCATGACCTCCCCATAGCCTTATCACCTTACTGGCAGGTCTCATTGTAGTGAGCAGAGGGAAAATGTAGAGCCAGACAAGAATGTGAACAAAATTATTGTGATTGTGGAGAGTGCAGAGAAGTTGAAATAAACAAGTAAACTTGTGTGTGCTGAGAAATTTGCTAAAGACTTGCTAGAGACTTGTGTGCTGTGAAGCTTGCAGTGATAAACATAGTGGTGTTTGAAATACCTTTGCATTTAATTGTAACCATGGCAACCTGAGTTTGTGACCCCAGAGCTTGTAACCTTATCAAGGTGAACATATGATGTGTAATGTGAATTGTAACCATGACAACCTGAGCTTGGGACGCTAGTCTATCCGTGTGAACATATGCATTCCCTGAGTGATGTGATTGGTTGAATTGAATAAAGTAGCACATGCTTAAGTCAAAGGAGGAATAAAAATGGGGAGCTGAGAGAGCACATCAGATCTGACTTCCCACCACTATGTGGTTGTGCTGTGCATCACACCTGGGAGCATCTTCTGACAGTGTTTGGTCTTCCAGACACTAGGCTTCCCTGTGACCAGTAACTGACTAAGAACCGGAGGAGTAGACTGACCGCCACTCTGGACCTCCCTGCTTCAGCCTGCTCCATGTTCTCTCAGCCACCCAGGTCTGTCCTCCTGGGATTGAGTGGTGCTACCTTAAACTTCAATCGGCTCTGTTGGTTTATTTTGGAGGGGTGTGTGTGTGGAGGGCATGAGTGTGTGCTCAGGACGCCTATCTAGAAAGAGAGCTGCCATTTTAAATGGTTCTCCAGGCACATTTAAACCACAGTAAAGAATTGTGGAGACACAGTTGGGTCAAGGACACTGGAGAACATCACGATGACCTTGTCCACTTCACCCTGGTCAAGGTGCTCATGGTTCTCATGCGTGGTGGTAGCACTGCTGAGACTGGTGTTTCCAGATCCTGTGCAGTCCTCTGGGGCAGCGGGGGAGCAGGAGTGCTCAGGGAGCATCACGCCAGGGAGCTGGAGCACCTTCCTTGTCAGAACAGCATGTTCTGTGCTTAGCTGGGCGAGCCTGGCATGGCATGAGGTGTGAAGGAGCAGGAAATATACTCCATAAGCTCTCTCACAGATCCAGTGGTCCAGGCACAGGCCTGTGCCCATCCCTGCAGTCACCCACATATTTAGCTCAGGATCCCAAGACCCAGGGCCACATCATGCCTCCAGTGTACAATAGTGATAGATCTGGAACCAGACCTCAAAACCAGAGACCCCACCTGACAGATCTGAGATCAGAAATAGATCTTGACTAGAGTCCCTCCACCTAGAACAGGATCTGAAAAGAAAACCAGAATATACTCCTAGTTATTCTAGTACAAGCAGAACCAGCTGCTCAAAGCCATATTCCTTTTCCCTGCTTCCACCTGTTAAAATCTTGTAACCTTGACTGCAATGTCAATAATTCCCATCTCATGGGGAAATTGTTGATCCCTGTCTGCAGTTTTAGAAGAGTTTCCTGAATAAACTTGTCTTTGTGGATGAAGCTTGGGCAATTGTTTTTCCTTCCTGCCATCCCTACTCTTTCTCGTTTTTCTTCTTCTCTGTCCTTTTTTTTTTTTTAATTCAACTGTGCGCGTGTGTGTATGTATGTGCGCACGCGTGTATGTCTCTGTGTGTGTGTGTGTGTGTGTGTGTGTGTGTGTGTAGAACCACAGACGAATTCGCGAACCACCATGGCCGCCTCCACCTCCTTCTGCCCCAGGATTCACAGGCTCCGCCCTACCAGGACCAGAAGTGCAGGCCGCCCCCGCTTCCGCCCGGTGTCTATTGGGATCTGGGATCTGAACTCAGGACCTTCCGCCTGCAAGGCAGAGGCTTAACCCCTGAGCCACCTCTCCAGCCCCACTGTCTTTTTTTTTTTTTTTTTTAACAATAGAACACTGTGAAGTGTGAAACAACAACTTGAGATGAATTATGGTCCAGCAGCGCAATGATCATTTTCTGTCAATACAATTCCAGGGCTCCTGCTGGTCACAATTGAGCTCTAAGGTGACTCTGGGGAAGATACAAGACTGAGAGATGTGGTCCCTGATGGGCACCTCGACCACAGGACAAGCCTGTCCTGTGTTTGCCCTCCCTGGGAAGCACAGAGATGGAGCACTGTTCCACTCAGGCTCCTCCTCTGCTTGTCAGTGCTCCATCCTGTGCTCACAGCTTCCCCACTCTCTTCCTCCCTCAGTGTTTCTCTAAAGATGCCCATTGTCCTTACAAGTGGATGCAAGTTAACACAGCTTTGGGGTTTGGCTTCCAAGGATGCAGATTAACACATATGTTAGAACCTGTGAACATGAAGCAACCATGGGAATGGCCAGTCTCAGGAGTGAGAACCAGCTGACTTTGGAAGACTGCAATCTAGAAGCTACATCCTTCCCCCAGCTCACTCTTCAGACATGGTGTGGTCAGTTTCCTCAGCTCTTGTTGTTGGCATGAACTCTCCTGCCATGATGTATGAAACCATGATCATGAATGAACTCCTGTTCCCTTCAGTTGTTTGGGTCACACAATTATCATGGCAGCAGAATATGAGGCTAAGAAACCATCAAATGAGGTGTAGTTATATGAGAAAACCAAAGAGGAGGAAATTATTTCACACCAGGAATCTTGCAGCACAGGAGCAGGTCCTGAGAACTCCAGGCAGCACTGTGAGCTGACAGCTCTCCAGACAGGAAAGGGAGGGAGAGACCCTTACCCAGTGATTGGTCACCAGCCACCAGAAACTCAGCTGTGTCTCTAGTTGCATTGCTGCATGTATCAGAGCTAGAGCATTCTCAATATTTATGACTTGCATGACAGGGAAGAAGTTTCAGCCAAAGATGCGATGCATGTGCTGTTTCTGATGAGGTGGGAATTTCTAAGGTTCCTCTGGTCGCTCACACTGCCTGTCCATCCTATCAGATCCCTGGGAGAAGCGCTCTGTGGCGTGGAGAGGCGCTCTGTGGCGTGGAGAGGCAGCCCAGACACAGGAAGTCCACCCTTCATGCCCCCAGTGTCTGCTCTGTGGCAGCCTAAGCTCTGTGCAGCTTAGCGCCCCCTGCTGGTCATGGGCTCCATGCAGGGAGGTTTGTGTCTGGTCTGACAGTGACTTTCCCTCACTGTGTCTCTTGCACAGTAGTAGGTGGCTGTGTCCTCAGTTCTCACACTGCTCATGTCCAGATACAGGGTGTTCTTGCCGTTATCTCTGGAGATGGTGAACCGGCCCTTTACAGAGTTTGCATACTGTATACCACCACCATTACCACTAATGTATGAGATCCACTCCAGCCCCTTCCCTGGAGCCTGGCGGACCCAGTTCATGCCATAACTGCTGAAGGTGAATCCAGAGGCCACACAGGAGAGTCTCAGGGACCCTCCAGGCTGCACCAAGCTTCCCCCAGACTCCACCAGCTGCACCTCACACTGGACACCTGCAACACAGGGAATCCTGGTCAGTAAACTGTCACACATGCCCACTGTCCCTCTCACACACTGAGCATCGCCTTTTCTCCACAAATTACCTTTCCAAAGAGCCACAAGGAAAACCCAGCTGAGCCCCAAGTCCATGGCGAGTGTCTGTGTTCAGTGCTGATCACTGAGTGGGAACAGCTGGGGTCAGGGCTGGGCTCCTGTGCAGAGCTGCAGGGTCAGGGCTGGGCTTGTTTTCAAGGGCAGCAGGAGGCCCTTATTTGCATGTGCTTCTGTTTTAAGGCAAAATCTTGTGTGGAAGCCTCAATTGTGACAGTGATGAGAACAGATGTGGAGATTTCAGGGACACTAGAGACAGTCACCACTTGACTAATGAACTTGAGAATGACATTGCTCATGACCTCAGTCCCGTGTGGAAGGGAAAACTCCAATTTCTCAGAAGCAGAGAGCTAACAGGGGTCTCTAGGGATTGGGAATGGTGGAAGATGGAAGTGGAGCTATGGGACAAGGAGCTAGTTCAAGCACTCTGTGTCTCAGGATGGTGACTGTAGACCACATCTACATGGTGTGCATTTCCAAACAACGGAAACAGCAGAATTTGAATTTCTATTACAATGGTGTGTTCAAGTGGATGCTTAGGATATTGGTAGGATTTGATTATCTAATATTGCATGTATTTATTTCCTCCTCATAGATATGATTCTTCTATTAAAATACAAAAAATGGATTGCATGTTCAGGAGAGATGTTTCAGGTGTTAAGACCCTGCCTCATAAGCAGGTCTGGAGTTTGTATCCCAGATGTCACATAAAAGTCTAGGCAGAAATGTTGGTGGCCTGTACTTCTGGCCTTGGTGGGCAGAGCCTGTGAAGTAACAGAGTGAAGCAAAATGGATGTAGAAGGGATCAGGGATGGTTCCAAAAGACACCCTTGGTTTTCCAGAGGGAAACACTGGGCTATTTGACACACACACACACACACACACACACACAGGCACACTCACACACATACTGGGCTATTTGATACACATACACACACACATACACACACACACACATAGGTACACTCACACACACATGCAAAAACACAGAAACAAACAAATAAATAAAGCTTAAAGAATGGAATTGTAGTACTGGGTGTCTTATTCAGGGATCTTGATTCTAAGATAATTTGATCGATTGTATCTAAAAGGCAGCACGGCGGTGTCTATTAGATAATGTAGGTAAAATTATATTTCAGATCCAGTACGTATTGTTTTCACAAGTAATGACGTGCAGTTTACTCATAATGAATAGTCATGTGATCATATAAGAAGCACATAGATGTGGGTGACAGGACGTGCAGTGGTGACGGCCTCCTGTGCTCTCCACTGTGGTGACCGAGGTGCAGGTCTGTGATGCACAAATCTGAGGAACATTATGAATGAAGCAAATGGAAAAATACATCGTTGGGAAAACCTCCAATCATCTTATTTGATTCAATTTGATCCATGAAAACATAAACTGTACAATGAGAACTAATGTACCTAAATTTTTAGATAAATGCAGCAAAGACGATCACATGTTAATTCACATAAATACCCTCTGATTATCTGAGTTTTTCAGTATCTGTGGTGATTTCGCCCTTTCAATGTCTAATTATATGAACTTGGGTTCTGTCTTTTTTTAATATTTCCTTTGTACATGTGTGTAGGTGCTGCTTTGTACATGTGTGAGAGTGTGTGTAATTTATGTGGGTATAGAACAGAGGGTGTTTTCCTCAGTCCTATCACACAAAGACAATACCTATTTTTCCTAGTGAAGTGTGTTTCTTAGAGGCAGCATATTGATTTTCAATGGTATCATTGAAAAATTTATTGGTTGCTGTCATTTTGTCAATTTGTGATATTTATTTATGGACCTTTGCTTAGTGATTGGCCTGGCATTATTTGCCCACTGTATCATGTTGGGTGTGTTTATCTTTTTGTTTCCAGTCTTGAGAATTCTTTCTAGAATCTTCTGTGGACTTGTTTTGATGCTCATATAAGCCTTCACTGTGATGCTGTTATGTGAAATTTTTGTCTTTAATTGTGAATGATAGTTTTGCTGGAAACCATTGCCTATGTTGTCATTTCTGATCACTTGTCACGTGAAGCATTCTCTCTCCAAGCTCCTGAGCCTCTTACTGTTTCCATGTAGTGGTAGCTATTATTTGATAGGTTTGCCATGAATGTTTTCAAGATTAGGTCTGTATCTGGGGTGTTTGGACTACTCTGTGTCACAGGGTACTGCCATTCTGGTCCTGTCTGCTTGGTATTCTGCAGGCCTCTTGCTCTAAAGTGAAGAACATGGTAGATTGTGACTAACTGTGGTCACCATGTGGTAACGCTCACTAGGAATTGTTTGCCTAACTGAAGTTGTGCATCTGAGACCAATGTCTCTCACCCAACACTCCCCTGGACTGGGTCACCTCAGTTCTCCATGGTGTTTCCCTCACAATGTTTTAGGTTTCAAGGGTAAGTTGTGGGAATTTCCCTTGGAACTCAAACGTGCCTGCAGCTTCAGCTGGGTTGGTTGGATGTTTAGGATATTGTGAGCAGGGCAGAGGGAAGTATGGTGGTGAAGCAAGAGGATCAGCTGTGCTGGGGGAGGAAACATAGAACATTGGTCACATGAGGATGGAGATGATGAATATTAAGCCTTTGTTTCATGAACACTATGTTCAGCTCTTAGCATCTTACATTATTTTCCTCTTGATCACTAAATACCCTTTCAAATCCTCATGACTCCCCACCAAACCTGAGGATACAGCCTGTCAAATTCAGGCAAGGATTCTCCTTTATTTCTCACGAATACCTCATTCCATCAGTCATCTGAGACTTGGGCCCACAGTGCACTTAGCAGGACACAGTAGAGAAGAGTCTAAAGTTCATTCAGGTAGGAGGAGAAAAGAGGACTTTCTCCCATGGACTGTCCATTCTTCTCCCTCTGACTGCTCCTCCCTCCAACGTGGTGCCAATGCACTAGAACCAGATGCTTGAACACCTGTCATTCCAACTATCTTCCTGCACTGTGATCTCCCTCATAAGACAGACAGGGAATCCCCGAGACAGATGTGCCCTGACCTGCTGGCTGAGGCTGCTGTGGATGAGGGCAGTCACCATAGAAGGGACAGGGTAATTGCAGAAGAGACCACATGATGTGGAGCCTGGGGAGAGATGGACGCCCAGGGGCTCCTCCCTGTGCAGTGGCACTACGGAGACAACTGACTCCCAGGTGGACAGACTGAAGGCAATGAAAGCACTCTGCTGCAGCTGCTTTTCTCTTGGATCTAGAACAGCAATCATACATAGGTTAAGGGAGAAAGGATGACTGATTGCTTGCTGTTCAATAGGATGGGAGAAGGCAGAAGTAAGACGCTGGTTTGGGTCTCTGCAGTTGACCATCAAGACACAGAGAGAAAGAGCAAACAGAGATGTAAAAGGACTGTTAACAATCCTCAACCTCCCCCTATTCCTCTTCTTTCAGCAGAGCTTCATCCTGTAGATGTGCCATGACCTGGACAAGCATCAGCAACAGCTGAGGATGTAAACGTACAGGGGCAACTCACCTTCAACCCACAACACATTCCTGCAGTGAGATGGAGTGAAACCACCTTTCTGAAAAGATTAGGAATCATCAAAGATCCTTCCTTTGAGTAAATGTGCCTCACTCCACAACATGTTCCATTCCTCAGGGTCTGTGGTCATCACAGTTTACCAGATGGCACAGAACATCAATTTTAACCCCTGAAGACAAGTCAGGAATTCACTGAAATAGACTGCTATCTTTCATAGAAGCCTGTTTGTCAAAATCCTAGTGGAAGTTGTTCTCATGTACTCAAATCTGTTAATCCATGTGACTCCTTCCTTATTTCTTTAATTTTAATCTGAATTACTTTAAGTTTTGATAATAACAGAATTTGCCAGCCAATGAAGACTTTAACTAAACCTTTAGATAACAAAGAATTGTCACTGGGTCCCATTACATTACCAGAGCTGTAGAGACCGACCACCTGCTCTCACTAAGAAGATCAGCACCATGGCCAAACAGTGCCATTTACATTCTGAAAGCACATTTTCTTGCTGAGGTTTAAAGCCTATGAGCACAACAAAAAATTTCCTTCACAATGCCACTGAAGTGAAAATTGCAGGGATGCTATTGTTTCCTAATTCAGTGCAGACACAAATACACAGCTATGCCAAGATATCAGCAGCTAGTAAACTCTGAAATATTAGGGATAAAGTTCTGGTTTAAATAGTTTACTTTTCCATTTTCCTTATATTAATTTCTTATCTTCATGTATCTCACTTATCTGTTTATTAGACTCTGCTAAATTCTGGATTTAAATATGGCTAAGTATAAAATTAAAAAGATGAGTGTCAACAAAACAGCTGAGATTTCTCAGTGTCGACCACTTAAAGGTCTTCACTAGTAGACAGTACTCAACCTAAGGCAAATGTGGAGAGAGCTGGACACGACTTTTATGGTCTTCAGAGTGTGACCTGTAAAGTCTGTAGGAACATCTGTGGCCTAAATTCTCTACATGCCATGCCATAAAGTTAACTGTGCTGCTAGTGGAATGTCCAGTACTTGAAGAAAGACCCCCCAGAATGCTGCTCGACTTCATGAGATGGGGAGTTTGGAATGGTATACAGGCAGATCAGCAAGGTTTTAAGACCTTGCCAGAAAAAAATATGCATAAGCAATAAGCTCTAGAAAACTCTCAATTTAAATTATCTTGTCTCTTGCTGTGTGAAGAACTTGGGCTAAAAGTTCTGTAGTCCTGCTGATGGGACAGCCACTTGATCACTTAATTTGTAATGAATTAATTTCTTAATGAACCATTAGACATGGTCCTCCTCCTGGAGGCTGTCACAACCACAGCCACTTCCTGATGCACATTTGGTGAATGCTCATGACAAATCATCGGGTTGCTCTTATGACACCTAGCTGTTGTGAAAAGCATGTGGAGCCTCGTCTTAGCTTTTCCTTAAGTCCCTTCCCTTCCCTTCACAGTTGTGGGGTTCACATTTGGTTTCCCACTTGATTCCTGCTACCAAGTCTTTGTATGCAAGGTTCTGTTTCTGCTGAACCAGTCTTCAAGGTTTTATCAATTTTTAAGTTTCTTTCTAGAACACTGGGTCAACACACATACACTACAAATGTTTCCAATTTTGTTTTTAAAATACAATAAATTGTGATACTAATCAATTTACTAAACAAATGATCTATGCTTACCTAATACCAATGTTGTAAGGAGGTTCAATTGAATTTTTATTTAGTGAGGTGAGTTTCAACCCATTCTCAAAGTGATAAATGAGCCTATCTGTAAATCAAACTCAAAAACCAGGCAGATGACTATGAAGATAATGTTAACAGGTGCACTGAGCAATAAACAAACTTCATTTGACTGATCTCTGTTTAATTGTTTCTTAGTTTAGTATTAAGGTCCATCAGTTACCTCATTAGATTGATCAAGGCTAGACAGTTGAACCACACACAGGATTTTAAAGAGAATGGATTTACAGCAGTTCTCTGCTCGTCACCTACACATTGGTGGACACTCTGAACACTGGCTCCCTCCCAGAGTCTTGTGTAATGCACTGTTTGCAAATGCAGCATTTTAAAAGTGTATAAACTGGAACATGGACAGATCAGAGATCATGTTTTTGGGAAACTTCAGCTGCAATATGAAGGCAATTAACTTAAATGAAAATACATATAAAAGCCCAACAATGAATTTAACATACTTCTAGAAAAAAATCAAGTTATAACTGAAGCTCTACTTTCTTTAACATGACAAAGAAAAGAGGTTGTAAATATCAATGACATGGTAAAAGAGGAAACCATCAACTGGGTGACCTAGAGGAAGCAAGCAGGACCCTTGTGCTTTACAAATAATCCAGAATGGGCCAGCACTGAAAAACTGTCTTGCACTGAGGTTTTCCAAGAGGTTCAACGAGCCTTCCTAAAAAGCATCAGTTCTGTACCAACAGCTTGCTGTCTTCAGTACAGGCTTTTAATGACAGTCTCATCTGCTTTTGAAAATCTCTTAAGGTAGAACAGTTTTCAGTGCTGATAGGCTAGGACTATGACCGATAATGTGGGATTGAACTCATGTGCACATTGAGTTTCATTTCATTGTCACGAATTTGAACGAGTTGTTGCATGGATGGAAGATGACCAGATTCCAGATTAGGCCATACAGGTATATCATTTAAGGTTACTTCAAATGCACCTGTTGACATACACTGATTCTCAATCATGTTGCTCAAGAAGGAAACCATCATACATGCATAGACCTCATTTGCCCGGCCTCACTGCCAAATGCTAGGAGCTTGCATGCCAAAGAAAGCAAAAGGATCCTTGAATGCAATGATGAAGCCTATTAATACTAGTTTGAAGACTGACAAGAAAGATGCTATGGGCCTATATATTGGTTGAGGGAGATAATTCTCTCCTTCTATGTGGATGTCTGGATACATACTGCTTGCTGATAACTTGCATGTATTCCTCAAACAACCACTTGTACTCTCAGAATACACAAATCTACAACTTGAGCAGTGGCCCGATGGCATACTGCATCTTTAATCTCTTGCTGGGCAAGACGCCCAGGTTGGCAGAACCTCGCTGTGGATCACCTCCAATGCCGCCACCAGGAGAACCACCAGAAGGCTCATCTTTTCAGTCAGCCGCACCACTGCCTTCAGGCTGAGACTCCCTTCCTTCTTTAATGTGTGGAAAATACTGAGAAATTCCTGTCTCCATACAAGCCTCACCTGTGGCATCACTGTGTTCATCCTGTCACACCTGCAGACAAGCAGGTGCATGATCATGGTGGACTTAAATCACATGAGGGTGGGGTTTGTGGCTTTCAGCTTCACATAGTGCTGGTCCCTCCTGGCATCTATTTCACTACAAATAATCACTCTATTCCATCTGGTTTCAGAAGCCCACACCATAATGTTTTATTGTAACAGAGTCCAGTAAGGCCTCAAGGGCATATCAACCCAGCCTCTTCCTCTTTCACAGCTGCCTCAAATTGTTGGTCCATTGACACTGAGCCCATAGCCAACATCATACCTCATCTAGAACATAGCACTTCTTTAACTCCCCAGGCACCATGCACAGTCTTCCTACAGTCAGGAGGAGCTTTGAGTAACAGGAGTATTCGTAGGGACCACATAACCACACAAAGCATCACCACAGGCACAAAAGTGACAAGCATGGAACTCAGCAGCCTGTGGGGAAGGGTGATGAGGTTGGAGCAGGGCTGAGAGGCCACCAGGGATGTGCACAGCAGGTGACTCAGAATTTCCCAGGCTGAGGTGCCACACCCCTCTTTTCCAGTAGATCTCAGCTGCAGTGTGAGAGAGAGCAGTGAGTTCCCACAGCCCAGGAGAGAGATTTAACTTAGAGTTAGAATGTGAATTTGGATGTGAGCAGCAGCCCTGTCTTATGATTGGCGAGGGTGCAGATGGCCCAACAATGGTTCTTCCCTGGATGGTGATCTGCATCAAGGCCCTGACGTTCCTGACCTGTGAGCCTGGAATAAAGGAGCTCGTGGTCTGCAGGTCATTGGCAGCACATTCATGCATGGCCGCACCTCTCGGGTTCTGGATAATTCTGGTTCTCTTGTTCTCAATGTCCTGATTTCTTGGAGAAATGTCACCTTGTTGTTCCATGGGGTGCAGGCATGACTATCTGCCTCATCGCTCCAGGCTGTGAGAGGAAGCACATGCTGAGAGCAGCAGGTGGTCCTGAGCCATCTCATGCATCTCACCCATGGACTCCATTCATTCCTCACACACTGACCTGGACTCACAGCCCTACCCAGGGCAGGTGCAGAACATGCCATGTGAGCAGGTGGGAGACAGACCAAGAGCAGGACCCATGAGAGGAGCTGGAACATTCATCTTCCACAGGCTCTGCCCAGCCTGAGTCTCCTGCTGAGATGAGCAGAGGTGGCATCTGATGTTTGGATAGGTCCCTCCCTGCCCTGCACTCCTCCCTTGCTATGAGTCTACCTGTGCCAACTCTTAATAAACCTCCATGCTGATCTGTGCTTTCAATGTAGTCTTAGGGGAATCCAGCCTTCATGGAACCTGTGGAATTTGACCTGTGGATTGTAGAAATTGCTGTGTTCAAAGAAAACTGAAGGTGTGTTACAGAACAGAGTTCATCACAGTCTTGGCAAGACTGGACACACTGAGACATGTGCGTCTCAGAAGTGAAGAAGGCAGCCTTAGGGCCTCTGTGGAATCTGACACGGGTGGTCCAGCAAGGTCACAGCAGAAGGGGCAGGGTCCTGAAATTCTTGCGCTGAGAGGATAGGCTTGGGCTAGGCGGTAGTCAGTCCTCACACAACACAAACACACACTAAGATACTTGCACTCACTCAAACACACATGTGTTAGATCATGCTGGCCAGTGATGAAGAGCTGCTGACCCCTGCTGTGTGGGGAAAACAAACTACCATCCCCACTTTCCCTCTGCTGCCCAGGACCCAGGACACTCTGCAGGCCTTATCTGAGGCTCTGGTCTCCTGCTCCTGAGCATGCAGTAGGGGCTGTGAGCACAGAGTAGTCTATCTGTGCCTCTGAGTCATGGCATGGCTCTCCCTGCATGACCCAGGCACCAACATCTCCAAGCCACATATTCCCCTTCAGACAAGGTACATATTCTCTTAGCATATCAGCTCCCTTTTACAGGGTATGAATTCTGTCTACTTTAGAAGGAATAGGATGGTTCTTGACATCAATATTTCAAGGTTCTGATGCTAGCATTCAGTGAGGGCCTTCATCCTGGGTCCTCCCTGACCCAATACCTCCCATGGTGACACAGACATGTTAGGATCTAATCAGAAGAGGAACTTCTCTTGGGAAGAGGTTTCGTGCAGCATGGCAGCTTGCCAGGTCCTTGGCCCTGCATGAGATCCTGAAGCTCACTTGCTGTACTACAGGATGAATAGAGCAGTCTTAGTGCAACTACATGTCTTAGGAAACAGAGATGAGATTTGAAATGAACATGTGACACACAAATATTTTCAATCATTCTAATTCTTTAGGCCACAGTGGTGAATGCAGGCTTCATTGCCTCCTGTTGATCTGAGGAATCATTTGACAGAAGAGAAGGGGCAACCTCTGTACTGAGTCCTGTCATGGCTTCAATGTTGTGACTCACAAAACTTTAGTGTTATAGCATTCGAAATGTCAAGAATCTGCTAAAGGCACCAAGATCCTTGGAGGCAAGGGATTGACAGCCACAGTAGTGTTCCTATGCTTAAGGGGAACACAGGAAAGGGTTCAGGGAAATGCCACTGGGTCCTTGCACCTCATCAGAGAAGAGGGCCCAGAGGAGAGTCAGGCTTGCACAAGAAAGGACTCTGGGAATTGGGGCGGGAGGCACGGGGGGGGATGGGAAAGGAGGGGTGAGGGGAAGGGGAGCAGGGGGTTTGGGGGGGAGGAGGAGGGAGGGAGGGAACTGGTGTACCTATTAAGTTTGTATGAGCTGAAATAATAATAAAATGTATTAAAAAAGAAAATTCAAGTATTGGCTAATAAGATAATTGATAATTTTCAGATAACTAAATTAGAAATTATGGAAGAACTTTAAATAAATGTGACTCAGATTTTAATGTTTACTTAAGTGCATGTTAAAAGTAAAGATGATTTATTTCTTGAGTAAAATTTTAACAATAACAATGAAAATATTAATATAATAAGTTTAATATAATTTTATTTTAAAACAATTGCTTTTTGTTTCAATGTTTTGCCTTTGATATTCATTTTACTTATAATTTCATACCTCTTAGAAGCTACAGAATTAATTAAAGTTTCACTCTTAATATATACTTATAACATGCTTTCTGGAAATATATCAATATGAATTTCAAAACAAATAAAGAAAAAAATGCAGAAATGTCATGGTTTGAAATGTGAGTTGCCTCCCGCAGGCTCATGTGCTTGTATCCTTAGTTGCTCCCAGTGTTTGGGAAAGTCGTGGCACCTTTTTTACGTGGAGCCTTGCTAGAAGAAGGCATTCACAGGGGGTCGGCCTTGAGGTTGGTTTGCCCCGCCTGTCTGAGTGAGTGAGTCTGTTCTTCAGCTTTCAGCAACTCTCATTTTCTCGATGCATGTGACCTAGGCATCCTCCAGCTTCTACCACCAGCCACGTTCTTTCCACCATAAGGCACTGTGTCGTCTCTCTGGAACTTTAAAATAAATAAATCTCCCTTTCCATACGAAAAAAAAAAAAAAGAAATGTCAAGAAGTATTTCTGTACATACTTGTTTGGTTTTTGAAAATGTGGAAAACAAAGTCAGGACTGTTGGAGAAATATGAGCAGAGTGGACAGGACACACATCTGTGAGCAGACTGCAGCTCCAGACTGATAACGTGGCCAGCTGCTCTGATCCAGCATGTGACCAGGAAGCCAGTGTCTGTGCAGTTCTGACCTCAAGACTTCCTGCTGCAAAGGGTCTTCCAACTTGAGTCTCCCCAAGACCACTGTGCCCAAGGATGACTCACGGCCTGAATCCTTCACAACATGATGGGAATAAGGGTCTGACTGTACACCATGTCTTCAGAACCTGTTGCAGTTTCCTCTGAGCCTTGAGCCTTCAGCTTCCATCTTCCCAAAGCCCTGGCTGCCCTCTCCCCCTCGAAGGTATAAGAAGCACCATGTTCTCACCCTTGAAGCTGAAGGGAACACCATGTGTTCACCCTTGAGGCTGTAGGGAGCACCACATTCTCACCCTTGAAGTTTTGGGGAACACTACACCCTTGAAGCTGTAGAGCACACCACATTCTCACTTTGAAGTTTTGGGGAGCACCATGTTCTCAGCCTTGAAGCTTCAGGGAGCACCACATTTCACCCATGATGCTATATGGAGCACCTCATTCTCATCCTTGAAGCTGTACAGAGCACCATGTTCTCATTCTTGAATCTGTATGGACCACCATGGCATCCTAGGTCTCCCAAGGTGTAAAATTCTAACCCTGCTTTCTGCCCTTCCATGTAATCTGGAGAGTATACATCTATTTTGTCCAATACTAATTAGGTAATTAATTAATTAATTAATTGATTCATTGGACAGGAAAGGAGAGATCAGCTGGGAGCATGCAGATGTCTGGGGACAACACTCAGAAGCTGGTTCTGTCCTTCCTTCATGTGGCTCTACAGACAGAACTGTTGTATACACAGGCATTGTGAAGAACCATAAAACCTACTATTTGGTGAGATGAAATCAAACACTTAACATTGAGAGGAAATCTTGCATAATGGTTTGGTGACAAAATCAGAGGAGGAAATAACAGAGTCCTGCTTCCTGCCTCTCTAACTAAATGATGCACTCAAACTCCTGTGCTCATACATCAGTGTCTGTGCCTCACACTCTGCAGTCAGTACTGGTGCTCAGTTATGGCAGCTAAGTACTGCTTCTGCACAGTCAGAGTCCCTTGCTTGATTGAGTCTTGTACCTCAGCAACTATACACACCTTTGTTAGAGACATTACATTCCCAAAATCATCAGAAGATTTTGTCTTGTGTATTCAGAAACTGCTTCTCCCTTTCACCCCTTTCTTCTGCTGTAGTTAGAAAATATTCAGAAATTTCCACTTCCTCTGCCCATGCCAAGCCTCACTTGTGGGTCCTGGTGCTCATCTTGTGTCATCTGCTGCCAAGTGGGGCAGCTCCACAGCCAACATTGCTTCTCTGCCCCACATGCCAGACATAACCCATGTGTTTCACAGTACACATGGGATTGTTCTTGAGGACACCTTAAGAAACCAAACCAGCAACCAGAAGCCCAACACAGGAGACATATTTGCATGTGTCTGGAAATTCCCTGAGCATCATGATTGACATAGACCTGTTTAAGGAGATCCACGAGGCTCGCTCCACATGCAGCCCCTGGGATGTGAGTAAATAACAAACCTGAGATGAAAAATATACCTCAGATTAAAACAAGGTCACTAGAATCTGACAGGAGCCGGGATCTCTGACTGGTTTCTGGCAGGAAGAGGAAACCACAGACCCAAACCCTCATCCCCATCACACTCTGCTCCTGGTCAAGGCTGGGCCAGTCCTGCGGTGCTGAGCGCCCCCTGCTGGTGCTGAGCTCCCCGCAGTCAGGGTTGTGTCTGGGCTCACACTGAAGTCTCCTCTCCTGGAGTCTTGCTTTGTCCTCAGACTGCTCAGTGTTAATGAAAGATGGTCTTGGATGTATCTCTGCTACAGCTGGCTTGGGTTTTAAGGCGTGTACTGTAATCTGTACTTCTATCACTCCTTTCCTGGAAACTGCCAGATTCAGCCAGGAACTTACATTCATAGTTCCCTACTGGATTGCACAAGCATCACATCTCTGTGTATAGCAGCTCCATATTATCAATGATGTCTCTTTTCGAAAGTTTTTATGTGATGAGATATTCAATTAGGGCAGTGTTACAGGGTAATCCTGGCTCTTATATGTCTAAGTTCTTGTTTTTTATTTTTTATTTATTTATTTTTTCCACTCATACAAACTTGATAGGTACCTATTCCCCTCCCTGGACTACTTTGCTCCTTCTCCTCTTTTCCCCTTCCTTTCTCCCTTCCCTCCCTTTCTCCCATTGTCCTCCCCATCCCTAGAGCATCCTTTAGTATGAATGTCAATCTTCTCTCTGAGTCCTCCTCTCTGATGAAGTGTAGGGACTCAGTAGCATTATCTCGAGCTCTTTTTTTGTGTTCCCCTTTAGTATAGGAACACTATTGTGGCTATTAATCCTTTGCCTCTAAGGATCCTAGTGTCTGTAATCCATGCTAGACTTTGAGGGGTCAATGATATGTTGGTCATTGCACAGGTCCTGTAAAGTCCTATTATGATTACTTTGGCCCTAACTTGTATGGAGTATCTTACATATGGTTGCTCTTCCCCTATCTTTAGGCTCTTACAATCTTACTGCCCCCTCTTCCGCAAATTTCCCTGAGCTTTAGGATGGGGAGAGAGTAGACTGGCCTGGTTCCAGGTGGTTGATATAGAGTCTCTAATGTTCTGAATTATGGTTTGTTGATTTTTTTTTCAGTTTTGCTGCTCTTGCACTGCCCTTAGCTCCATCCTGATGGATATTGGATGTCACCCCCTGGCCTGAGTTAAAAGCCTGTTTAAAACAGAGTCTTATTATAAGAGTAGATTCAAAGGTAGATGGAATAAACAATTATATTAAGTGAAGTATCCAAACCCAGAAAGTTCAGCGCTGTATGTACTCCCTAATAGGTGGCTCCTAGTACCAAATCTCACCCAGCCCACATTGAGACACTCAAAGGTAAACCTATGCAATACAGTAATTGCAAGGATTGTGAACAGGAGGGATGGGTTTGGAGGGCCACACTGGACACAAGGAGAGAGGGGACCATGTTACAGCAGAGAAAATTGGCCTCCAAGGAATGCAAGTAAGTAATGTGACACCTGGTTAAGTTCACAGATGTTCGTTCCTGATCATGTACAAATGAGGGGATATGATCTCACCAGAAGAGGAGGGCACATAGTCTGGCAGATGAAAGGTGATCATTTTGCAAATGGGTGACTGACCCCTCCCTCAACGAGGTTTCCTGCTTTTATTACTTCTACCCTTGAATGTGCTATTATAACAAGACTCCAGTTTAACAGTTTTTTGTCTCTGACCAGGGAGTGACATACAGTGCCCATCAGGATGGAGTGAAGGGCATTGCAGGAGCAGCAAAACTGCAAAAGAAAATCAATGAACCACAATCCAGAACTTCAGAGACTCTATATCAACCACATAGAACTAAGCCAGCCTAATCTCCGCCCATCTTGAAGCTCAGGGACATCTGCGGAAGAGGGGGCGGTAAGATTGTAAGAGCAAAAGGATGGGAGGAGCAATGATCTGAAGATTCTCTACACTCGTTAGGGCTGAAGCAATCATAATAGGACTTTGCATGCCCTGCGCAATGTCCAACACACTATTGACCTCACAAAGTCTAGCATCAGCTAAAGGCACCAAGATCCTTGGAGGCAAGGGATTGACAGCCATAGTAGTGTTCCTATGCTTAAGGGGAACATAGGAAAGGGTTCAGGGAAATGCCACTGGGTCCTTGTATGTCATCGGAGAGGAGGACCAAGAGGAGAGTTAGGCATACACAATAAAGGACTCTCTGGGAATTGGGGGGGGGGAGGCACTGGGAGATGGGGAGGGAGGGAAGGGGAGCAGAGGGTTCAGGGGGAGATGGAGGGGGGAGGGAACTGGTCTACCTATTAAGTTTGTATGAGCGGAAATAATAATAAAAATGTTAAAAAAAAAGGTAGATGGAATAAGAGTAGGAGACCATGGTGAGGGGGGTATCAGTCTCCCATTTGCAAAATGGTTACCTTCTATCTGCTAGACTGTATGCCCTCCCTTTCTGGTGAGATCTGCCATAGGCCAGAGCTGCAGCGTCAAAACCAGGGCTCCCCTGGGCCAGGTGGAGAACAGAAACACACAACTCTCTAGGCTGAGTGAATCTGGACTCTGTTTATTGAAACATTTATTTCTAGCTTTTATACTAGAAAATTTTGGGGCAAAAAATGTTGCACCTGCAAACAGACCCATATTCTCTGAGTCAGCAGAAATCACCCTCAGGATAGACATTTTTTCAAGAACCTAACCCATTGCTTGAGGGTAAAGGCACTTGACAGAACCATTCTCCCAGTATTTCCAAACCCAGCCAATCTGAAATGCTCCACCAAATAGCCATGGGGCTGAGCCCACATAGTTGTCATTGATTTAACAGAGACTTCATTTTAAAATACACAGAGGAGGATTGAGCTCTTCTTCATTTCAGTAAGGAACATGTTTTTCATTACAATTAACTGTACGTGTGCCCAGCATCCCGTAAGTCCCAGCGTGAGCTTTTGCTGTTGTCCTGTCTGGGTTTGTTCTCGCGGTTAGGTGGGTTGACATCAGCACCAGGCATAGCAGCAGGTTCTAGCTTGGGAAAGTTGCATGCTGCTCAGACAATACAGGCTTACTTGGTCTGTTCCTCCTACATATCCATCCTTTTTGACAGCCAGCGGGAGCCAGAGTTCTTTGCTCTGACCTTGTTGACCCTGCCTCAGAGAGGGTCCAGTATAATGGACTGGTGCCTGGCTTAGGTCTTCCTGCCTTACAGAACTTTACCCATCATTGGCCAGCAGCCCTGGAAGGATCTCTCCTCTGGATGGCATGTCAGGATATTTGGATAGTAAATTAAACCAAGGCCTCATGAATCTCTGCAATCCAAGCTTGAACCATGTCTCTAGGGGGGCCATGGCTTACATGTTCAAGGGCCATAAGAGCTTGTAGCGTGGTCTTGTTAATGGAGCGTTGCCGAGAGATGTGCTGAAAGAAACACTTAAGCAATATAATTATTGAAAGAACAATTCCTCCTAAGATAGCATAAGTTACAATTGAAGAGGGATCAAACATCCTTTTAGAGTTCTAGTGAACCAATAGCATAGTCTCATACTTTTGGAATTTCTGAGTTAGTTCATAGGTGGGAATTTTATGCACCTATGTTTTAAGGCTCTTGAGGTTGCTCTCTAATTTCTTTAAAATCAGTGTACACATTCTTGCTAACAAGTCTACTTACTGTGTGTGACTAGACATAAAATCTCTAGTTGCAATTTAATTTAACATTAAAAGCAAGCTTTTTCTCTAGATCAGAGAGCAGGAAGCTAGTCTCAAAAAAGCTAAGAACAGGTAGAAAGCACACCTAATTCTCAGAAGAATTCCTCCTGCCAGAGACAAAACTTAAGTTACCTAGGAAGGAATTCCTAGCACCTGCCCATGGGCGTTACTGTGACATTGCCCAGAGAACAGGATTTAGGCCCGTACCTTACTTATTTTTCTTACGTATTTCAAATAATTTCATGTCTTTTTTCCAAAAAATGTTTCTTTGAATCCATTTTTTCCAAACTGAAACCTAGTCTACCAGATTGGTAGGATAAAGATGCGGCAGAGATCATATCCCATCAGTTGGAAGTGACTAGGAAGGAAAGTCTGTGAGTTTAACCAGATGGCTCATTACTTACTTGCAGTACTTCATGCAGGCCTATTTTCTCTGCTGTAGCATGATCCCCTCTCTCTTGTTTCTGGTGGGGGCCTCCTTCTCTTTCCCACTTGTTTATAATCTTTGCAATTACTGTAGGTATTACAGAGATTTATCTTTGAGTGTGTCACTAAGTGGGTTTGGTACTAGGATTCACCTATTAGGGAGTACATATGGTGCTTAATTTTCTGTGATACTTCATTCAATATAATTGTTTCTAATTCCATCCATTTCCCGGCAAATTGCATTAATTCATCCTTTTTGATGGCTGAGTAGTATTCCATTGTATAAATGTACCACATTTTCCTTATGCACTCATCAACTGTTGGACATTTGGGTTGATTCCATGACTTTGCTATTGTAAACAGTGCTGCTGTGAACATAGTTGTGCTTGTGCTATCAAGGTGATTTTTTGCTATATGGGGGATTATTCCCAAAAGTGTAATAGCAGGGTCATATGGCATTTCAATCTTTAACTGTTTAAAAAATCACCAGATGGCTCGCCAGAGTGCTTGTATAAGCCTGCATTCCCACCTGCAATGTAGGAGGGTTCCCTTCTTGCCACATCCTGTCCAGCATTTGGTGCTGATTGCATTGTGGATTTTTGCCATCCTGACCGGGTTGAGATGATATCTCAAGGAGGTTTTGATTTGCATTTCCCTGATGGCTAAGGAGGTGGAGCATTTTTTAAGATATTTGTTAGACATTTTAATTTCTTCCCTGGTAAAGTTTCTTTTAAGTTCCAGGGCCCATTTTTTAATTGGGCCATTGGTTTCCTTGGTGTTTAGTTTTCTAAGTTCTTTATGCACTCTGGATAATAGAGCTCTATCAGATATGTGGTTAGTAAAGATTTTCTCCCATTCTAGTAAAGATTTTTAAGTGTGTCTTAAAGGTATCTACCTTTTTGTTCGAGTTACGATCTCTTTATCTGAACAGAAGCTCTTTAATTTCATAAGATACCATCTGTTGAGTGTTGGTTGTAGTGACTGTGCTATTGGATTTCCATTTAAGAACTGTTGGCCTAGTCCAATCAGCTTGAGGGAGATCCCTATCCTTTCAACTAAGGTTTTTATAGTCTCTGTCTTTATATTGAGGTCCTTGATGCATTTGGAATTAAGTCTTGTACATGGTGACAAGTACAGGTCAAGTTTTAATCTTCTGCATGTGGACATCCAGTTTTGCCAGCACCATTTGTTGAAGATGCTGTTCTTTTTCCATTGGACTTTTTGGGCTCTTTTGTCAAAGATCAAATGACTGTAGTTGTTTGGGCTTATATCTGGGTCTTCAACCCTTATCCATTGATCTGTGTGTCTATTTTGGAGCCAGTACCAGGCTGTCTTTATAACTATGGATTTGTAGTATAGACTTAGGTTTGGTATGATAATACCTCCAGCAGTGTTTTTGTTACTCAGTGTTTTATTACTCTCTTTTGTTATCATGGGTCTTTTGTGCCTCCATATGAATTTTGAGATTGTTTGATCAACTTCTTTAAAGAATTGCTTTGGGATTTTGATTGGTATAGCATTGAATCTGTGTATTTCTATTGGTAGGATGATCATTTTTATAATATTAATTCTGCCAATGCAGGAACATGGGAGGTCTTTCCACTTTCTGGTGTCTTTTGCAATTTCTTTCTTCAGGGTTTTAAATTTTTCATTGTAAAGTTCTCTTACGTCCTTGCTTAGGGTTTATACTGAAGTATTTAATTTTTTAAGGGACTGTAGTAAATGAGATTGTTTCTCTCAAGGCTTTTTCACTTCTTTCATTCTGGGCATATAGGAAGACCACTGATTTTTGTACATTTATTTTATATCCTGGCACCCTGATGAACTTCTGCATTATTTCGAGGAGTTTCCTGGTGGAGTTTTTGGGATTATTCAAGTATAAGATCATGTCATCTGCAAATAAAGATAACTTGACTTCTTCTTTCCTGATTTGAATCCCATTTATTTCCATTTTGTCTGATTGCTTCAGCTAAGACTTCAAGTACAATATTGAAAAGAAGTGCTGACAGTGGACAGCCTAGTCTAGTTCCTGATTGAAGTGGGAATGCTTCAAGTTTTTCCCCATTGAGTATAATCCTTGCTGTTGGCTTGTTGTATACTGCTTTTATTATATTGATAAAGGTTCCTTCTATTCCAACTGTCTCTAGGGTTTTGATCATAAAGGGCTATTGGATCTTGTCAAAAGCTTTTTCTGCATCTATCAAGAGTATCATGTGGTCTTGGATTTTGGACTGGTTTATATGGTGAATTACATTTATTGATTTGCATATGTTAAACCAATCTTGTGTGTCTGGGTTAAAGCCTACTTGATCTCCGTGGATGATCTTTTTAATATATTTTTGAATCCGATTGCTAAGAGTTTGCTGAGAATCTCTGCATCTGTGTTCATCAAAGAGATTGGCCTATAGTTTTCTTTTTTAAGTGTATCTTTATTAGGTTTTGGGATTAAGATGATATTAGCTTCATAGAAGGAATTTGGTAGTGTTTCTTCCTTTGCTATTTGATGGAACAGTTTAAGGAGTATTGGTGTTATTAGCTCTTAAATGTCTGGTAGAACTCTGTGCTGAATCAATGTGTTCCAGGACATTTTTTGGTGGGAAGATTCGAGATTACTTTATTGATTTTGTCCTATATTATAGGACTATTTAAATAATTAAAAACTTCCTGATTCAATTTAAGTAAGTTGTGCTTGCTTAGGAATTCATCCATTTCTTTTGTGTTGTCAAATTTTACAGAGTATAATTCTCTGAATTTCTTGGGTATTGGTACTGATAACTCCATTTTCATTTCTAGTTTTGGTAATTTGGGTTTTCTATCTCTTGCTTTTGGTTAATTTAGCTAGGGGTATATCAATCTTATTGATATTTTCGAAGAGCCAGCTTGTTGATTGGTTAATTCTCTGTATCGTTTTTCCTTATCTCAATTTCTAATATTTCTCCCCTGATTTTACTAATTTCCATTTTTTTGATGTAGATATTGAGAGCTATGAACTTACTTCTTAGGACAGCTTTCGATTTATCCCAAAGATTTTGATAAGTTGTATTTTCATTATTGTTCACTTCCAGGAAATCTTGAATTTCCTTTTTAATTTCTTCCTGAATCCAATTCTTATCAGCATCATAGTGTTTAGTTTCCAGGAATTAGTGTATTTTCTGTTGTTTATTTTGGTGCAGATGTCAAGCTTTAGACCACAGTGGTCTGATAGAGTACAGGCCTGAATTTCAACTTTCCTATATATGTGTAGATTCGTTTTGTGGCCCAATATGTAGTCTATTTTAGAGAAAATTCCATGTGCTGCTGAGAAAAATGTGTATTCTATGGTGTGTGCATGAAAAGTGCAATAGAGATCTGTGAGGTCCATTTCAGTAAGAGTTTATTAATTTCCAATGTGTCTTTGTTAAGTTTTTGACCTGTTGGTCTATCCCATGTTAAGAGGGCGGTGTTGAAATCCCCAAGAATTATCATTTGGGGGTTGATTTCTTGCTTTAGTTGCTGTAGTGTTTGCTTAATGAATGTGGAGGAGCCCATATTAGGTGCATATATGTTCAATATTGTGAAGTCTTCCTGGTAAATTGTGCCTGTGACTAAAATGTAGTATCCATCTGCGTCTCTTATGATTTTTCTTTGGTTTGAAGTCCTTTTGTCCAATAGCATAATGGCTACCCCTGCATGTTTCCTGGTTCCATCAACTTTCAGAATTTTGGACCAGCCTTTAATTTTTAGGATGTGCCTATCTTTTGTGGTGAGATGAATTTCCTGAGGACAGCAGATTGATGGGTTCTGATTTTTAATCCAAGTTTGTAATCTGTGTCTCTTAATCAGTGAGTTAATTCCATTGACATTTAATGTTATAATAGAGAAATTACTTTTAATTCTGGATTTTTTTTTTTGTTTAGTGGCTTTCGTAAGTGTATTATTTGGCTTTTAAGTTTTGGTGGTATTATACTTCCCTTCTATCGTCCCGCACACGCTTGTTGAGTATCATTTCTAGCATTTTTTGAAGGCCTGGTTTGATAGACATGTAAACCTTCAAGTTGTCTTTGTGCTGGAAAACTTTTCTTTCCCTCTCGATCATGATGGATAGTTTTGCCAGGTATATCAGTCTGGGTTGACATTTTTGCTCATTCAATACTTGAAGTATTTCTCTCCAAGCTCTTCTTGCTTTTACTGTTTGCATTGAGAAGTCATTTGTTATTTTTAATAGGTTTACCTTTAAAAGTAACCTTTTTTTTTTGAAGCTTTCAGCACCTTTTCTTTGTCTTGAGTGTGGAGTTCTTTGACTATTATTTGCTGTGGTGAGTTTCTATTTTGGTCATGTCTGTTTGGAGTGCAGAATGCCTGTTGTATTTGATGGGCCTCTCATTCTTTAGATGAGGGAAGTTTTCATTTATGATAATTTGAAAAATTTCCCCAGGTGTGGTATTTTGGGATTCTTGCTCTGGTATTCCATGAATGTGCATGTTATGCTTCTTCAGGGTGTCCCATAACTCTTGAATATTCCTCTCAAGTATCTTTTTGGCTTTAACAACCTCTTCCATTGAGCTGGTTAATACTTCCACTTTGTCTTCAAGATCTGAAATTCTATTTTCTGCTTCGTTAGTTCTGCTGATAAGACTCTCTGTTGAGTTTTGGGTTGAAGATAACTTGTCTTTTAGTTCAATTTTAAACTCTGCCTGAGACTGTTTTAACTGCTCTATGCTTATTTTTATTTATTGAACTGTTTTACTCAACTCCTCCAAGTGTCTGTTGTGTTCCTGTTCAAAGTGGTTAATGTGGTTATTTAACTCCTCCTGGATTTCCTCTTTCATAGTATTGATCATGGTAATGATTATGCTTTGAAAGTCATTATCTTGTGCCTGGCTTTCTTGTCTATGTTCTGTGAATTTTTTCTGGTTGGAATCTATCATTGTGGGTTAATTCTTTCAGTGGGAGATTTGTTTTCTTGGGTTTTGTTTCTCATGGATCTGTACTTTGATTTTGGCATTGTTGTTTTGTCTCTTAAGACCTTTCAGTTTCTGTGTGTTTTTGACTGAAGTGATTTAGTTGGTATTAGTACTCTTGGGCAGTTACTATTGGTGCTTGCCTTGGAGTTGGGTACATTATGGATGTATTTTTAGTATTTTTTGGATGAGGTGTATTATTACTTTAGTATTCACATGTAGTCAGTATAGCTAGAATGGTTTGTGCAATATGCTAATGTGTTAGTTGCACTTAACACGAGTGACTTTCAGGTGAATATGTGAAGATGAATGGTATAGTCCTTGAGTTTGTATTTGTGTTTGGGATCACTGGCTCCCCCTACCAGGACCAGAACAGAATGCAGTCTGCCCCACTTCACTGGCGTCTATAGTTGGGGTCTAGGATTGAACCAGGACTTCTGCCTGCAAGGCAGAGGCTAACTCTGAGCCACTCTCCCCATGATAGGATGATTTTAGAGGACTTCAGATGTATGGCCTTTGTACCCTGGAGCTTTACTTGGGTTTTCTTGGGACTTTGTTGAATTCTGAGGAGCAGTGTGTTCTCCCTCGATCGCTAGCATCTCATGTGGGCTGAAAGGGACGAGGGGCACGGCCAAAGGCCCACCCAAGTCTGGAGCAGCCTGGATCCCGCTCAGGTTGCCTGGTGGGAGGAGTTGGGATGGGCTGGTGGGATTTACCTGAGAAGCAGGAGGACTGCTAGTATCTAGGGCAGTGGACCAGCAGAAGGGCTGGTGGTTGGTGGCTGCGTACTTCACTTGGGACCTGGGGCATGGTCTAGAGGGTCACCCAAGCCTGGGGATGCCTGGATGCTGCTCAGGCTGGCCTGTTGGGAGAACTGGGGCAGGCTGGTGGGATTTACCTGAGATGCAGGACAACCAGGAACATCCGGGACAGGAGTGCAGGCTGACCAGCAGAGAGCGCTCCAAACTTTTCTGAACAGGCACACACCAAAACTCTGAAGACAAAGGTTGACCAGTCTTAGAACTTTATGTTCATCTTTCCCACTCTTTGCTTCATTAACATCTGAATTAAGATAGTCACTGTTAGACTCTCTTGTGATTGGCAATTTACAGCCTCTAAAAATAGACTCCTGTTGGATAATCATTTTCTCACTATGGCAATGAAAATTATCTCAAATATGTTCAAAAGTGTTCTAGGGAGAATTGTCATATGTTGACTTGAATATTGACATACATTTTCCAAGATGAGTGGAAGAGCAGGCCACAGAAAAGCATGGATGGAAAAGGCCCTTTGGGAAGAGAAGCCAGGAGTCCTCCTAGGATGGAAGAGAAGTACATGTGTCAATGGAAGGTTGTAAACGTGGTGATAGCTGAATTAAGTAAGCCTCATCGTACACAAACAAATCATCAACACACACTGTGGAGCTCATGCTGACCAAGGCTGTCATCCAACCTGATGTAAAGAAATACACATTTAAGTGTTATGGCACACGAAAAATTTCTTATTATGGTTGTATCATGTAAGATGATGGTTGGGAGCTATACAGTAGTTTCTGAGTCTGATCATGTTTTTCTCTGTACCTGCTATTTTGGTTAAACCTGAGCTCAGTGTGTGCTGAGCGCCCCCTGCTGGCCATGAGCGTCCTGCAGGGACATTTGTGTCGGCTCAGGCTGAAGGCCCCTCACTGTGTCTCTGGCACAGTAATAGGTGGCTGTGTTCTCAGGGGTCACAGAGAGAACCGGTTCTTGGAGGTGTCTCTGGAGATAGTGGTGTGGCTCTTGAAGGATGGGCTGTAGTTAGTACCACCATCATAGCATATGTGTCCCATCCACACCAGACTCTTCCCTGCGGGCTGATGGATCCAGATCCAGCAGTAATTAGTGGTGATGGAGTAACCAGAGACAGCGCAGGTGAGGGTCAGGGTCTACGAGGGCTTTACCAGGGGAGGTCCTGACTCCTGCAGCTGCACCTGGGACAGGACACCTGGGGAGGAAGAGCATCAGTCCCTGTCAATCACCTGTAGTCACCACTTTCCAGGGAGCCGTCCATGTGTGACACCAGGGACCCTCACCTTGGAGAGCAGTCAGCAGACCCAGGAGAAGAACCCACAGCCTCATCTTCTGACACAGTCCTGCCTTCCCAGAGACTTCAGCCCAGTTTGAGCAGAGAGCTGTGAGCTCATACAGGAAAGAGGAGAATTTGACTTTAGAGCCTGAAGTTCATTTGCATGAGAATGTCCTCATCATACATTTAAGCAGAGACCATGGTCAGGCAGTGCTGGCCCTTAGTTACCCCTTGAGCTATATCTTTCCTTGAATTTCAGTAATTTTAATAAGTGCTAAGCAATATGTCAGAAAGTTACTGGAACCTGGTCAAGACTGATGCCACGTTCCCAAGCCCTGATTCTCCACCATCTGTGCATCTTCTTCTCTGGTCTCTCCAGTCCTCTTCTCCCACTCTGACTGTGGGTCTTACTTCTTCAGGGCTGATCTCACTGCTCCTGCTTCTCCTGCTCCTCTCCTGTGACTGTCCCGTCCCCTACACTTGCCTCTGTTGCTGCAGGAAGTCGAGGACTCCCCTTTGCTCCATGTCAGTTGGAGGCCAAGGCACAGCTGCATCAGGGCACCAGAGGTTGGATAAAGTGATGTCTGTGACATGCTTTATTCCAATGATTATCCTGAGTCTTGGGGATGAGAGATGTGAGGTCTGTGTTAACTCTCTAGTCCCTGAAGGGAAACTGTGTGTCTTACATGAAAACATTTCCATTGAAATTTCAATTCCCCCTCTGGTATCCTATATGCTATCCTGGATTGAAGCTGCTTGACTGAACCTAGAGGCCAGTAAAAATATTCACTCATTGTTAAGAGAATGCATACAGCTGTGAAGTGCATAATGCTCTTCTTTGAGCCCGTGTGAAAATACCTTGAAGGAACATTGCTGTCCTTCACGTCAGTCCCAGAGCCTTCCCTCCGCAGCCCTGGGTCCATCTCTGCTCTCACTGCACTGGTGGAAGCCTGTTTTCACAGTTTCTTTCAGTTTCTATTTATTTTAGAGAGAAAGAGAGACACAGAAACTGTGGTGTGCACACACATGGTACAAAGGTGACCTCAGAGGACAGATGTCACTTTTCCACATCCATCGGGTCAGCTTTCAGGAATAAAGTTCAGATCACCAGGTTTGGGGCCAGATAACATGGAGCAATCTTGCTGGCCCCATGGTGTATTCAACAGGAGAATAGCTGAGGAGCTGTGTAGACTCACTCTGTTTCAAAGAAAGGGGAATGGTTGAAGGTCTTTGAGGCAATGTGTTGTCAGCAAGACTAAGACTTATTCCTAAATGACAGTTTCAGGACTTACACTGATTAGACTAAACAAAATCACTGTGAACACACACATTAGGTGCATCATGAGTTTGCTCAGGTGTTTAGGACACTCTTGTGGTTATGGTGAATCCTATCTGTCCTATATGTCTCACACTGTAGAACTACATTCAGCTTGAGAGGCCTGTTCTCTGGAGCCAGTAGGCCTGGGGCCGTGTCCTGCCCAGGGAAGGTGTTTGTCAGTGGCTGTGTGAATGATTGTTTGCTCTCCTAGGTCCCTCAAGGAGGAAAATTCTAAGTCTTGTTTCCTGCACAGTGCTTAGTGGGCAGGATGGGGAACACTTCTTGGAATTTCAGGAGTCAACATGTATTTTGTCCAGTATGTATTTATTTATTTTACTTGACAGGAGAAGGGAGGTCAGTTGGGAACATTCCATACTGTGCATGAAGTGGTCTGGAGACAACATTCGGAAGCCAGTTGTCTCTTTCTACTATGTGGGCTCTACAGACAGATCTGATGTGCACACAGGCATCATGAGGAGATTCTTTGGAGAAAACCCTATAACAGTTCTTTGTTGAGATGAAATCAAACACTGACATTGAAAGGAAATGTTACATGGCTAAGTTTGATGACAAAACCAGAGGAGGAAATAACAGAGTCCTGCTTCCTGCTTCCCGCCTCTCTACTGAACGATGCACCCAAACTCCTGTGCTCATGCGTCAGTGTCTGTGCCTCACACTCTGCAGTCAGTGCTGGTGCTCAGTCATGGCAGCTAAGTGCTGCTTCTGCACAGTCAGGGCTGCATGCTTGCTCATCCATGGTCACACCTGTTAATCCCTTTAAAGCTTTTCTCCCGTAAGAGTTGGAAGTTATTTAGGAATCACCCCAGCTTCCTCTGTGCTCCCCAAGCCTCACCTGTTGGTCATAGTTCTCATTCTGTGTCACCTGCAGCCCAGTGGGGCGGCTCCACAACCAACATCCCTTCTCTAACCCACATAGGAGATGCACCCAGAAGTTTCACTGTCAGTATCAACTTAGAGTGCCACAGATGTGTTCATGAGGACAACGTAAGGAACCAAACCATCAAGCACAATACAGGGAACAGCACAGGTCTCAACTGCCCATGTGATGGGCCAGTGAGAGCTGGAAGGAGGAGTGTGGCTGGATAAGATAAGAGGAATAGGTGGGCATGGTTGAACATCCCCTGAATACCAACTGTGGCACAGACTTGTATTTTTTTTTCTTGTGTACGATTTTTTCCTATTTTACAAGCATATTGAATATTCATCCCAGCTTCCCTCCCTTCCCCACTCTCCTCTATCCACTCCCTTTCCTTTACCATTCCCTCCTACTCCCTCCACCCTTCCACCTGTGTGCTTCTATGGACCCTTGGGTTCACTCTGACCTGTCTACTCCTGTGGGTGCTCAGACCTTCGTGGTATATCAAGTTACCTCTCCTCAGGCCACCCCACTGATATGTGCATTTCCCTTCATTCATTCAGCTTTAGACCCAAAGGTTTCCACTGTAAGTTCCCAGTCCAAGAGTATAGTAACAGCTACCTACAAAGCAGTTTGTTGTACTGTCTTCCAACCTATAGATTTATTGACTCTCTTTCCTTTTGATTTTTTATATAATTTTTTTGTAGATTCTTATTCTAGTTTACAGTAACAGGGGCCTGGAATCTAATCAGAAAGGTATTGGTTGTCTCCTTGGTTCTCATGCCACTATTACACTGGTGGTCACCTGTTGCCATGGAAATTAATGTTGCAACTTAAAGATCACATGATATTGATGGGCCTTGTGATTATTTCTTCCCCAGTAGCTTCTACAATATTCCTTGGTACTATATAAACTATCTAGCAAGGAGAAAGTCCACAGACTGGTTCCAGTTGATATACTTTTCCCATGTTCTGAAATCCATTTGTGTTGCATCTTCAATAACAGGATCTTACTGACAGTTTTTGAAGAGCAACAAAGAGCAATGACAAAAGCCTATAATGTTTGGGGGCCTTTAAGACCTCTCTGACCAACATTTTATCAGGAAGTGCCACATTTCTGTTACTTCTGGGTTGTAAATGTATCAGTGCAAGACTCCTCCCCCCCATTTTCCTCACTCTATGTTCCTCTGCATAGGTACTGCCCATTCTAACTTTATTTAAAAGGCATTTTAAAACATTACTAGCATTAGTTGTTCATTGGGTTTATTTCCCACAATCTTTGTGTTAAAGAACTGTCTTAAACTGTGTAACCTTTGGGGCTATGAGGATAAATAATAAATCCTGTGTCATGATATGAAAAATATGTTGAGAACACCAGATAAACCCAAGGTCACTAGAATCTGAAAGGAACCGGGATCTCTGACTGGTCCCTGGCAGGAAGAGGAAACCACAGACTCAAACCCTCATCCCCACCACACTCTGCTCTTGGTCAAGGCTGGGCCAGTCCTGCAGTGCTGAGCGCCCCCTGCTGGTCCCGAGCTCCCCGCAGTCAGGGTTGTGTCTGGACTCACACTGAAGTCTCCTCTCCTGGAGTCTTGCTTGTCCTCAGGCTGCTCAGTGTTAATGAAAGATAGATCTTGGATGTATCTCTACTAATGTTGCTATGGTTTTAAGGTCTTTACTGTAATCTGCACTTCTGTCACTCCACATACCACCAATCCATTCCAGACCCTTTCCTGGAAACTGTCACATTCAGCCAGGAACTTATGTTCATAGTTCCCTGATGGGTTGTACAGGCATCACATCTCCGTGTGCGGAAGCTGCATATTATCAACAATGTCCCTTGTCTTAAGCTTTTATGTGAAACGATGTTCAAATATGGCAGTGCACCTCTTGGGTCTTCATATGTCTAAGATCTTGCATTCAGGGCTTGAAGATTGAAACCAGAACTGGCATAAAGGATTAAGGATAAGTTTGGTGGAGGGAAGAAAAAAGGGAACTCATGGACATGAATCTGTGAGAGACAAGAGAGCCCTGAAGAACTCATGAACTCCAGGCATAGAGCCCCATGAGAGTTGAGGGAGCCAGAATTCATGGACTGAAGACATGGAGTAGCACAAGGAGCAAGGGAGCCAAAGATGGCCACCAGGGTCAGGTATATTTATAGGGTTAGGAAAGTCCAGGGAAAAATGGGTTTTCCTCAGAGGTTAGCTCCTGTTTCTGCAAACCCAATTGGAACTTTTGGTCCTTTACTTCTCACTGGTCTGTTCATATTAGAGCCCAACCTGTTGATCTTGTTTGTTCTCAACCTCACTAAAACTTATGCATAATGAAATATTCTCTAAATCAGAGGGTTGGAGGAAGTTGTGGACCTTTGGGTTGTCCTTTCAGGGTAATCTCAGTCTTGGAGGATGACCATCCCAAAATGGCTGCTCTAAAACTGGCTGTCTGAGACAATTTTTTTTCTATGAAACAGAGCAACCTGTCAGTTACGGAGCTTAAACCTGCAGGTTGACGGTGCACATCCTGTTGCACATATAGAATCGATGATCATGAATCTGCATCCACACAGGTGTGATCCCCACCCTTACCTGAGTAACTCATCTGTGAATCTCTTTGGCTCTGATCTTCCTGCATTACATTCATTTGCTCTGACTACAGGTATCCTGTGCTCTAGTGATTCTGGTCTCCAAAAGTTCACCATACTCAGTTGCTAATAGGAATAATGTCCTGGGAAACTCCAGACCCCGAAAAGTAGATTATCCTTTCCTGCCATGGGTACTTCAAATTGTTGACCAAGTAACACAGAGCCCACAGCCAATATTGGGTGAGGCTTCTCTAACTCTCATCTTTTCCATCTAAGGTGCACCCCAGGCTTCTCTTGGTTATGAATGGATAGCTGTTTTATTGCCACCTATCCCATTCAACAAAACCATCATCAAGGAGTGAAAGAAGTGAAAATCTCAGGGGATGGTGAAAGTTGGAAGAAGCCCTGTGACTAACTAGAGCTGGAATGTGCACACTGCCTGAGGCTCATTCTCAGGCTGTGGATTTCCAAGGACACCTGGGAAGCTTTGGTACTCAGACTGCAGTGAGCTGTGCTGTTCAGTGGTTGCTTGATGATTGGGTCCACTGTTTTGTTGATAAACCTCTAAGAAGCCTTTTGGTAGAGAGTATGTGTGACATGATGGTGAGAGAACTGGGCGTAAGAGAAGCAGCTTGTAATGACTGGGGAGCACACTGCACAGTAAAGAGTCATCTGGAGTCAAGAGGGACTTTAGCTCAGCAGGGAACACAGCACTGGTTGGTGGGACTTTAGTGTCTTGCTGAATCCCAGGGTGCAGAGTTGTCTTTACAAAACAACAGTGGTTCCAGTGGATCTGTGTGACACAGACAGGCCTTTAAATTGTGCTTATGCCAACAGTTGATGAGTGGATAAGAAAACTGTGGTACATCTATACAATGGAGTACTACTCAGCCATCAAAAATGATGAATTACTGGAATTGCTGGGAAATGGATGTCATTAGAAACAATTATATTAAGTGAAGTATCCCAAACCCAGAAAGTTAAGCGCCGTATGTACTCCCTAATAGGTAGCTCCTAGTACCAAACTCACCCAGCCCACATTGAGACTCTCAAAGGTAAACCCATGTAATACAGTAATTGCAAGGATTATGAACAGGAGGGATGGGGTTGGAGGGCCACACCAGACACAAGGAGAGAGGGGACCATGTTACAGCAGAGAAAATCGGCCTCCAAGGAATGCAAGTAAGTAATGTGACACCTGGTTAAGTTCACAGACGTTAGTTCCTGATCAAGTACAACTGAGGGAGTATGATCTCACCAGAAGGGGAGGGCTCATGGTCTGGCAGATGAAAGGTGATCATTTTGCAAATGGGTGACTAACCCCTCCCTCACGGAGGTTTCCTGCTTTTCTTACATCTACCCTTGAATGTGCTATTATAACAAGACTCCGGTTTAACAGCTTTTTGTCTCTGACCAGGGGGTGATATACAGTGCCCATCAGGATGGAGTGAAGGGCATTGCAGGAGGAGCAAAAGTGCAAAAGAAAATCAACAAACCACAATCCAGAACTTCAGAGACTCTATATCAACCACATAGAACTAGGCCAGCCTAATCTCCCCCCATCCTGAAGCTCAGGGCCATTTGCGGAAGAGGGGGCGGTAAGAGTGTAAGAGCAAAAGGATGGGAGGAGCAATGATTTGCAAGATTCTCCACACTAGTTAGGGCCGAAGCAATCATAATAGGACTTTGCATGCCCTGCGCAATGTCCAACACACTGTTGATCTCACAAAGTCTAGCATCAGCTAAAGGCACCAAGATCCTTGGAGGCAAGGGATTGACAGCCACAGTAGTGTTCCTATGCTTAAGGGGAACACGAGAAAGGGTTCAGGGAAATGCCAATGGGTCCTTGTACATCATCGGAGAGGAGGACCTAGAGGAGAGTTAGGCATACACAATAACGGACTCTCTGGGAATTGGGGGGGAGGCGCTGGGGGAAGAGGAGGGAGGGAGGGGGAGCAGGGGGTTCGGGAGGAGGAGGAGGGAGGGAGGGAACTGGTCTACCTATTAAGTTTGTATGAGCGGAAATAATAAAAATGTATTAAAAATAAATTGTGCTTATGAAAGTAAATATGGCTGGGGAGATGGTTCTGGAAGTAAAGAACTGGCAGTGTGAGTCTGACACTTGACTTCAATCCCCAGTTCCATGTAAAGATTTAGATAGACAACAAACCCCCAAACACTGATCTCTGACTCCTCACATGGCTATGTTTACACCCCCACCCAAGGCATATCAAACGCATGTGCACATGCATGCATACACACATGCACCCTCCCACATATGCACCCATACACACATGCACCCACACACCCTCACACAGGTATACACATATACACATACACACATACATATGCACCCCCACACACACGCAGCACACACTCACTGGAAAGAATAATAAGTAAGTGTTTTAGTTACTTTTAAATGTTGTGTGGCCCAGGCCTGGCCCTTAAGTCCCATCTTATTGTTTGTCAGTACACTGCACACAAGGTTCAATACCACACGGGGGAAATTCCACATTAGGTCATCAACCAATGTTTCAAACTGGTAAGCACACCACACATCGTGGCACTTGTGGGCATGCAGGCCTGTTCTGTCATTCACAGTCTTGTCTTTTCATAGCAGACTTGCTTGGTCTCACAGGCCCTGTACTTATTCATCTGAATCTATTTTTAACACTTAAATTTCATCACAGATATTCCTGTGCTATTTGAGTCCATTATATTGTCTTTATCCTGTTCCACACAATCTTATTTGGCCAGGGCTGATCATCCCCACTACATAGAGCAATTTCAAGTGTGTAATATGCAGTGAGTATCTTTAGAACCAGGTTTGGAAAATACTTACATTGCTTCCTAGAAAAAAGACCTTAAAGCATGGGAGCACAAGCCATCATGAGCACATTTGTACAACCTCTCATATTTTTCAGTGCTGAAATACAGTGTAAATAATTTGTCACACTGTAAGTTCTATTGTTATCATTGTTAGTTGGTGACACAATAATTGATTTAATTGAGCTCATATATACCTATTCATACAATTCATATGTATACACTATGGTTATGATATGGATGTGTCCTTGTTCTTAGATACCTATTCATGCATATTCATATGTATATAGGTGGGTTGATATGGCTGTGTCTGTGCTTTTTGGTCATGTTAGCTCCCAGTTACCCCCGTCCCTGTCCCCTTATTCTCCCTTCTTCGAATGTATGCTATGAATGTATGTGAGCATCTGGAATCCATACATGAAGAAACAGGTGACTCTTCTCTATTTCCAGATTGCCCTTTCTAGTTCTTCCTCTCCCATTTTGCTCATGTTCCCTGTACTTCTTTCTGTGTCCTTTTTCCTCACATACTTCTTCCTCTCTGCTTCTTTCTTGCATATTTTTCCCTACCCTCTCATGGCACATGTATTTCTGCATTTGAGCTTATTTTGCTTAAAATTATGAACACTAGTTGCACATAATTCAATATCTTTCTGTTTTTTCCAGTACTGGGGAATTAACTCAGGTCTTCCAAGCTGCTAGGCAAGTGTCCTACCTCTGAAGTTAAGACCTAATATATACTTTCTTAATTTTGAGACAGATTCTCTATCTACTCAGGCAGATATAGAGTTTAGATTCAAAATTGCACTGGTCCCACCTGGTCTGGCAATTTTCCTCTTTCCAGTTGAGTAAACCTCTATTGTGCGTGTTCACCACATATTCCTTCTTCGTCTTTTTATGGTGGCCATCTAAACTGTTTCACGTCTTGGCTATTGTGACTAGTGCTAGGCACTATCAACAGATGTTGATGTGCACACATCTCCATGGAGACCTGGCTGGGATACTAAGTGTATAAGCAGGAGGTATAACTGAAACACAGGGCAGTTCTACCACTGATTTTTCTGTAGCTGACATCCTGATTTCCATGTGGCCATGCTAGTTTGCATCTCCATTAGCAGGTTTTCAACCTTCCTGAAGATGGCCATGTTGACATTCTGACTGAGTCTAGAAGCAGGCTGCGTGCATGTGCTTTTCACATGACTTAGAGTTATGAGTCTACTTTCTTGCATGTGTGTATGTGTATGGGTCCACACACTTGCATTGTGTTGGTATATATGTACATACGCATGTATATACTTATATATATATGCATGTGCATGTATGTATACGTGTGTCTATGCACACACATGCATGTTTATATGCATGCACATATACATGTAAATGTCTATATATTTCTATTTATACGTACAGGTAAATATATGTATGCATATGAATATTTATTTATATAAGTATGCATATACATATGTATATACATGTAAGTATAATGCATGTATAAATGAATACATTTATATGTTTACATGAATATGCTTATGCATATATATAAATACATGAATGATGCATATGTGTATAGATGCATGTGTGAATATATATGATTGCTTACATATCTATATGTCTTTGTTCATGCATGTTAGGTACAGGTGTCAACTTGATGGTTGAGGGTTTGAACTCAGGGCATATTTGTAGATAATTAATAGTTGAGTTAAGCCTAGAATGAACCTGCAGGAGATTGTCTAGTTGATGGGGAATGCCCAAGCCATGGTGAGTGGGACTAGGCTCTGGACAGGTGAAATAAAATACAGAGAGTTGGTTGAAGAGGAGGGCATCATTGTGTGTAGTTGGCAAGATATGCTGAACTGGAAAGTAAAGAGTGTCCATCCCTGGGTCATTACATGGATGTGGAGTAGCCAGGTCCCTCAGCCTTTTGGTGATAGTGCATAATCTCCTGCAAAGCTGGATTTAGAACAGTAATCCATCTATCATCAGAGGATAAATCCCTCCTTCCTTCAAGCTGTTTGTTGATGAATTTATCAGCAACAACACAGATTACCGCAACAGAATTTGGTATCAGAGAAGTGCTGATAAATCTGACTGTGTTTTAGGAGCAGACACTTGCTCCATAAAATCTTTGCATATGTGGAGAAATATGTGCAACTTGTGAAGGAGAAGCCATCAGAGTTCAACCATCCTTATGAAAAAGGAGACCTGTGTCATGGCCCAGGGGTGAGGAATGGAACCATTGGGTTGAATATGGCAACTAGTCTTCTTTTCAGACAGCATATTAGCATCTATGCTGCATCTGATAATAGATAAATTTGTTTTCAAATTAAAAAGCCCAGAGCAGTTTTATACTGGAATCATTCCCCTTGCCTGGGGCTCCAGGTGTCTTGTTACAGATAGATCTGGATCCCAGCATCTGTGACTCAAACCCAAGGTAGAGTGTCAGCGACAAAGCACCTACAACTTCACTTTCTTTCATTTCTACCTGTTGGTTCCAGCCTGGATCCCAAACTATGTTATAAACAGGGAACCACCTGGAGGTCTGAGTCTGCGAGGAGCCCCCCACCCTGGTCTCCATTGTCATTAGGATTTGGTCCTGGCATCCAGAGCATAGCTTCTCACATCCCCTGTGTGCTGCTGTGCAGTCTGCTCAGATGAGTGCCGGCCCTGCAGGTAAACCTGCACACACAGCAACATCAGAACTTGCACTCCCTCCCCACAGAAGGGACCCTGATGAACCAGTCCTGTGACATGGAGAAGCAGGCCAGCCACAGACATGCCCAGGTCTCCATGACCCTCTGTTCCTGCCTTGGGGTGCTCCTGGGGTTTGTGTGTACTCTGCGCCCCCTGCTGGTCCTGCCTGGAGTTTTGTGTGTGAGCTCACAGTAGCATTTCCTCATGGTGCCTGCACAGTAATATGTGGCTGTAACCTCGGCTTTTAGACTGCTAATCTGGAGATCCAGTGTGCTCTTGGAATTGTCTCTGGAGATGGTGAATCGACTTTTCACAGAGTCTGCATAGTATTTCTGACTTCCATCAGACCATAAACCTGCAGTCCCCTCCAGTCCTTTCTCTGGAGCCTGGTGGATCCAGCTCATGCCCTAACTGCTGAAGGTGAATCCAGAGGCCAAACAGGAGAGTCTCAGGGACCCCCCCAGGCTGCACCAAGCCTCCCCCAGACTCCACCAAGTGCACTTCATACTGGACACCTGCAAACACAGAGAATCAAGGTCAGGAAACTGTCATACATGCCCACTGTCTTTCACTCATGTCCGCACACACTCTCACCATCTCCTCTTCTCCACAAATTACCTGTCCAAAGAGTCACAAGGAAAACCCAACTGAGTCCCAAGTCCATGGTGAGTGGTCTGCGTTCAGTGCTGATCACTGAGTTCAACAGCTGGGGTCAGGGCTGGGCTGGTTTTCAAGGGCAGATCAAGTCCCTATTTGCATGTCCTACTGGTATGTAGCAAGGTCTAATGTCACACTCCTTGAGAAGCATAGTGCTCAGAGCAGATGTTAGTGGCATTTGTGACAATGATAGAATTGAGACACTTTGATCACTCTACATGAGCTGCTTCCTTGTGAAGGACTCCCTATTCTTCACTCATTTCTGTTTTGTTCTTGCACAAGGACATGCTTCACATGCAGTCATATTGTCTTTATAAGTATATAATCATATCACACGCAGTTGTGGTTTTGGATAGAGCTCTGTTCTTCCATTTGTCTTTCTCAGAGTCTGGGCTGAGCTCCTCAGTGGTGGACATAACTTCTCTGTTTTTTCTTGGTCAGTTACACATGCTGGTGTGTTTCACAACAGTCTTCACTGTGACAACTACACTCAGCTTCTTGCTGAATCTTAGTGATTTCTGGAATAATCCAGGTGTTGCAGTCTGCCTGCATGGTTGCTGATAAATGACCATCAAATGGCTTAAGGGAAGAAGGTTTTATTCTCTCTTATGATTATTGGTTACATAGTCCAGGTTGATGGGAGAGCACGCACCAACACCAGGGCTGAGGGAACTGGCCACACCATCAACACATAACAGCTGAGAGATGGACAATCCTTACTTGACAGACCAGCATGTCTGGCCAAGTGAACAGAAGGATGCTGACTCTCTCAACCAGCTCTGCGTGATTTATTTCAGGGCCTAATCCCACCTACCATGGGCTGGGGAATCCATACAGCTTGGGGTAGGACAGTATACACATACTTCTGGGTTCTCCAGTTGGAATCACGTTACTGCTCCTGTGCCTTATGGAGCAAACACAGAGAAATGGGCAGTCACAGGATCCACACTTATCCAGCCCCGTGAGCTGAGTGACGTGAGGAAGCAGAAGGTATGTGGTGCAGCAGCTGCACAGGAAGTCACCGCTTGATGCAGGTTTCAAGAACCAACTGTCACCTCCAAGGTCTTTCTGTTTTCTACCAAACACAAAGAGTGAGTGGTGATGTGGTGGGAGCCACCAGCTCTGCTTTTCAAGTCCTAGATGTTGACATCATTCTCTACAATTCCTGCATGGGGCCATATTGGTCCTGGGGTCAGTGACAATTCTGAGGTGGGACTTAGTCCAAAATATCTGATTCATCCCCTGGCTTCGCATCATTCCAAAAAGGTTCTGGGTTCATAAATTGGCTAAAGTGTGGAAACTAGTCTAAGGGCCCAGATCACCAGTTCTTTTCATTAAAGGTACATGTTTCTTCACCTGCTTGGGACATTTCTGACTTTACAGTTTCATGGAGAATTGACAAGGCTTCCTGGTCGTTTCACCTCTGGGAACTCCGCGGTGAGTCAGCCAGCATCATGAGTGTGCATGAGTCAGTTCACTGGCTTCATTACTTTCCCATTGTGGTAAACACCTGCCTTTGTCTGCTGACTGAATGCTGACATTTGGCTTTGATGTCTGGGGATCCGGTCACGTACGTGTCTATGACAACTGGTCTCCTGAGGTTCTGAATGTCAGAGGTGGTACAACTCTGTCTCATTGGGCCTGGTGTCTTTCACTCAGTGTAATTTCCAGTGCCCTCCATGTACATAAGAACGTTTCCTCCATGCTTAAATGTTGTGTGTTCTGCGTTGTTAGTGCACAGTGGACGCCATCTGCTCATCCTGGTGGATGTTCACTTGGGTTCATGAATAATGCTGAAATGAACACAGAGGGGCAAATATTCCTTTTAAAATTCAGTTTCAATTCTTTTGACCATTTGCCCAGCAAGAATGCCAATCAAATGGCACTGGACATATTTTTGCAGTTCACTGACTAATATGCAAAACTGTTTCTACTGTGGGGATATTTACATGATCTGGTCAACACAGACAACCCATAAGGAGAGGCCTGATATTAAGAGGAATTCTCCCTGATTGATTATGTCTGAAAGGATGATCAGGAAGGTTTTGTGATGCTTTGCCCCTCTTACCTGGAGTTTATACTGCTCTACTCTCGACTGTATATTTTATTGATCAAAATTGCATGTATATATTCCATCTTTCATGATGATTTTAACAATACCTTCTTATCTGCATTAGAGACTTATATTCTCAAATCCTAACAGAACAAGTTAATCCCATGAAATTAAAACTGCTTTTCCACACAGTTCTTTTCTCTTACAATACTTGGAAGACACTAAGGAATTAACCGGAAGCTTCCTGTGTCCAGAACCTTCCTGCATGTCCACTGTGCTCATCCTGTGTCCACTGGGCTGATGGCTGACCCTTGGTGAGGAGCTGCGTGTCTCTGGCTTTCAGTGTCACACAAGCTGTTCACTTTGTTGTTTCGCTTTTCCTGATCTCAGGCTCCAATACTGTAGTCAGTTTGGTTTCCAAAGCTCCCTAAAATGGAGTAGAAGTTGCTGTAACAGTTCCTGAGAATCCTTAACCACAGATCAGCAGTCTCACTTACTTGTGACTTCTACCTCAAGTTGCAGACCCTCAGCCATGGAGCCCACCATGAGCATCACTTCCATGATAGCCCTTTATGTCATGCAGGATGCTGCAGCCTCTTGCAGATGGCAGCCACAGAGAGTTCCAAAGGAGTGTTCTTGTGGGTCATGGCAAGCAAGCAAACTATCAGCAAATCTCAAAAAACTATGCAACCCACAGAACTCACATATCCATGGGTAGGAAGGATGAGAGGGGAAGCAGGAGTGTGAGTGAGGTCATCCGGGATGAGCGTGCTGGTCATCTGACTTTCCACAGGTGGAGGTCATGAGGACACCTTCAAAGGAATGGTCATTTAGGACTGTGGTTCTGTCACCTTTTACTAAGATTAAAATTTCAGTGAGGAACTCAGGGAAGATAAAGATTAGCTGTTCTCCAAGTGGATACATTCTCTTGTTGAAAGTCTGAAAACAGTGGAAATCTCAGTTTCCAAAGTAACACAGGTAACCTTGACTTTCATTCCTGCTAAAATGAAGACAACAATTTTCAGATGATGTAAGATTTCCTGTGCTTCCTTCCTGAAGATCTACTGACCAAGCTTCAGAGCCACAGACTCCTGATAAAATGTGTGGAAAGCCTCATTCCTGTGTGCAGCTCAGTCTGGAGCAAGAAAACTGGAAATGTGTAGCTTAGATGCACCATAGAAAATAACTTCATTATTAGTAAGCAAATAAATAGCCATCATTTTTCATAGAATATGACCAACAATGGGCCTTCAGAGGATTTTTTGGTAAGAGAGTAAACCACATATCTTCATACTAACCAGCCCTAAGCATGATCTGTCTGGGATGGGGGACAAAGTCCTCTGTTTCTTATTTCCCAAGATTCCCTCTAGTCTTTGTGAACCACAGAGGTGTGGATCCTCTCCCTCCCCCTGCTGGACTTGCACACCCCTGCAGTGAGGTTTGTGTGCATATTTACATTGCAGACCCTCACTGTGTCTGGCCCAGGGTGGAGTCCTCAGGTTTCAAACTTTCATTGTTAAGAAAACTTGGAGAGACAAAGGACATGTTTTATACTGGGGGTTTCTGCTCCTCTGCACTTCAGCAAGATGTTCCTAAGTAGATCTGCTCTCAGGACAAGTACTTCAATGAGGACTCTGAGTACATGTCATGTTACCCAGAGAACTTTCCAACAAGTACCTAAAACTCTTGTGATGTCTGTTGAGGAGTGGAGGAGAATTGGTGTCCACCAGAGTCTAGGCTGGATTCATTACATGATTCATAGCCAGAGCCACATATTCTCCTATTTAGACAGCCTCTTCCAAAGGACAATGAAAATGAAGTACATCTAAGATCATCAACTCTGTTTCAATTTGGTGTATATGTATATGTAAGGTAGTATTTGCATGTTGCTGTATCCCCAGCTGGGTCAGCCATGGGGGTGGGGGGAGAGGGCCTCAAGGTGAATGGGCAAGCTGGCAAAGGGGTCACCAGCAGACCCCAGGACTCAGGTGAGAAGCAGCAGCAGACGAAATGCCGCAGATTCAAAGTCACTAAGGGTGTTTAGGGCTTATATAAGGTCAGGGTCCAATCAGGTGTTGCCATCCCTCCTGGGGGGAGAGGACAGCCACCAGTCATTTAACTGTTTACTAGATGTCCATTGCAGGTGCAGGATAGACGGTCGCTTCTCATTGGTTGTTTATCCGTCTGCCTGCACAGTCCTCTGTTGGAACATGTCTGTACATGCCCAGGCTTGTCTGTAGCTGGGAGCCTGGCTAGGGCCTCCCTGAATTGGTAGTGCCACATTTCACCCTTTTATTTATTTATAAATTTTTTGAATGGGAACCATGGTAGCTGGGGTGACCCCAAGCCTCTTCAGCTGTGTGGAATATAGCTGACTGTGCCTGTCTTAGGTTGGTCACCAAACTCGTGTGGAGCCTTACCTGTCATTGACTAACCTTTCATGAGACCATCACAGTGAAGGAATCATGGTCCCAAATGGAAACTCATGGTGGCAGAGAAAAATAGGTTTTCTTTATTTCAGGGGCCCGCTGACAGGCTGTAGGTGGGTCAGGCAGAGAGGCTGTAGACGGGGCAGGCTGAGAGCTGTAGGTGGGATAGGTGGAGAGGCTGTCCAGAAAAGCTCTGGAAGGCATGTGGATAGTAGATTAGACCAAGACCTCACGATTCTCTGCAATCCAAGTTTGAATCACGTCTCTAGGAGGGCCATGGCTTGGATATTCAAGGGCCATAAGTGCCTGTAGCATGGTCTTGTTGATGGACCACTGCTGAGAGATGTGCTGAAGGAAACACTTGAGCAATATGATTAATAAAAGAACAATTCCTCCTATGATAGCGCAAATTGCAATCCAAGAGAGATCAAACAGCCTTTTAAAGTTGTTCCAGATTCTGGTTACAAACCCAGTACCTATAATCAGGGGAACCACATGCATCATGTTAATATGTTCTATCTGTTGACTCAAAGTCAATGAATAATTAAGGAAGGCCTGAGACCAAGCCCCTTGATGTACTGAGAAATTTGTTCATGAGCCTATGAAATGTTGGGAGACCCAATAGACAAGAAAGAGGATAAAAACTAAGTTTTCAGTACATCACTTCCAGGAGGATAAATGTGTGGCACTTCTGTGAACTAATATTGTAACTTAATTTAAGCTGGGAATGACTTGAAAACATTAAAGCCAGATGAGCAAAAACTAGTAAATCAAAATGTTAAAGATGACAGAGATCACTCCTTTTCTGTTTGGAAAAGAACTAGAATACTCATTAATGATGACAACTCATTCAAAGCTTTTCCCATTTCATTTGTCCCCATGTAGTGTCTTAAATTATTCTTTAATTACACTACTAGTTATAACAGTCTAATTTTTAAGGTCTGTACAATTTCTACTATACTATTTTATATGTGGCAATAACAATTCTATAAAAAAGCTATTTATAAATCATAGAATAAACCCAAAAAACAAAATTGTATATATTTCAAACTTGCAAGAAATAAATTATATCATGATACATCAATTAGTATTGTATTAGTGTTAACTAACATCTATGGTAGATTTTTCTCCCCAGTATAATTAAGCAGTGTACAACAGGGCTCAAGCTACAGTTAATCACACTTTTTTTTTAAAGTATCAACTACTTGTAAGAATGTTTTAGACTATATTTATATATATATATATATATATATAATCGTTTATAAATGTGTACTTTGAAATCTAAGATATTGTAGTTCTCAATTTACTTACCTACTTTAGCCTTAATCAACCACAAGTTTTGTATCTTTAAAATACACAAAACTTATAAACATAAAAGAAAACTTTTGATTTAAGATAAAGAGCCTCAAATCTCATTTTGAAATGAAAATATTAAATGATTTATAAAAATTTTAGTTAATTTTAGTACTTTACAATCTTTTAGAGCCAAATGTATAGTATAACACAATGTATAGTATAACACAAATAAATAAAAGCTTTTTAAATTTTGTAGAAACCAGGACATTATTAAATATAGAATAAGCATGCAGCACATGGTCATAGGAGAATACTTGTATGTCTGTTTAGATAAACAATCTTTAAAAAATAAAACCTCTGCAGTTACCAATACCAAGTAGAGCCTTTACTAGTCCATTAATGTTTTTAACCTTCTAACTTCTGTTGCAAGAAAGTTCCCAATATCTATAGGTTATCTTCAAAAACTTGTCTTTTAAGAATTTTTGAACTACCTCAAAAAATTATTAACTAACTTATGAGAAGTGGGCAGCTAGAAAAAACATTCATGGAATCCATGAGAAACAGGCATGGAACTAAAAATGGACTCATAGGACTAGAGGGCCATGAGGGGCTAGGGTGCCAAAGGTGGCTCCTAGGGCAAGGTATATCTGTACACCTAAGCAAGCCCAGGGAAACTGGCTTTTTTCTCTTTGGTTGACTCCCATTGGGCCCAACTCAGTTGCCCTCAGGCCCAGGTGAAGCTAGAGATCAAGTTGTTCATTGAATAGGGAGAGTTCTATAATCCCTACCTAGGGAAGTTGGCTATCTTATCTCTGGGAAAATTCAAGTCAGTTCCTCAGTAAGAGAGTTCACTAGGGTGTTTCCAGCAGTAGAGGATGACCTTCAAGAATGTCAAAGACCTTCAAAGACTTAGAGACTGTCCCAGCATGGACTGTTCTAGACCTGCCTATTGTACCCCTGTGAGACCCTACATGAAGAAGTTAAAAGTGACAAGCCCCTCTCCTTTAGTGCTCCTAAGAATCTATAATTTACCTAGGAATCCCAGATAAGCCTGAGCAGAATCAGGTGCCTGGGAGCTCAAACACCCTCCTCCAGGAGGGCAACCAGATGCTGGGAGATCAGATAACCTTGGACACGCCCTTAGAGTAACTACAGATCCTCAGACCCCTCTGCGCCAGTCCACAAAATACTGTCACCAGAGGGCAGGGGGTTGAGAGGGCTACGTGCAGATCCCTCAGTCCCAGCTTATAATTAGCTCTATAAAAACCCTAAAACCGGTGGCCTCAAGGTCCCTCACTCTCACTGTGCTGAGAGGTGGGTGTCCCAGGCCTAGCATGAATTTTAGTAAAGGCTCCTTTGTTTTTGCATTGGTGGACAACTTCAGTGGGTTTCTTTGGACTTTTCGATCTGGGTACAACATCCCTTAACTTTCTGGGGACCTAGAGTGCTCAAGGAAAGAGGGGCAATGATCACTCTGGCTACTTCCTGCTGAGCATATATGACTTTATTACTTCAAGGTCCATTTAAAAGAGACAAAACACAGATAAATTGAGCCTCCAAGATCTACACAAGAACTAAACCATTATAACTGAGGAGGCATAAGGGATAAGCCAAATAAGCTTAGCAGTCTTACTGTGGGTACAAGCAAGAGTTAGTAAACATGCTTGCAAGGTATAAAAGCCAAGAGCTGTAAGTAATCTATATATTGGGGACCTTTCTCCTCTGGCTATTGTAAATCTCCAAGATCTCATTCTAAAACCTCTCCAAAACCATGCGAACTGTCTGATTCTTTGTACAGAACAATCTGAATTAGTCCTCCTTAGGACCACTCCTCAGATCTAAGTAAAAAGCCAGCATTTATTTTTCCTGCGGGTAAGGGAATTTCATAAATCACAACCTAATAATTATAAATTACTAGGCATAGCTTCAATGGAGGATAGTCAGGCTTCCAATTGGCCTTTGTTATGTCCAGAGCCTAAATGGATTCCCTGAGGACCTGTGTAAAGCAGGCTTGTGTTGTAAAGGCTGAGTCCTTACTGCTTTCCATTTGCATCCAAATAGGACAATTAGCATTAAAAGGGAAACTCCAAAAGTAAATCAAGTTATCAAATTTATGGGTGAAAAGAAGGCAGGTATCCTGACCCATAATTGTTTGCCAAAGGACACAGCAATTAATTTGAACTTTAGTCTGTTAATTTTGATATGTCAAAGGATAGTTTGAAACATTCCAGGTGCCCATATGGCCATCCTGGACTTCCCTCTTAGGGACCAGGAAGAGCAGTGCTCAGGACACATTTAAAGGATTTTTTTTTCTTTCCCTACTGGGAAGGGAATTTCAGGTTTGTCAGCTTGGACGTGCCTGCTAGTAGTTTATCTATCCCCTTAGGCAGATGGATCCTCAGAGAAACTCCTTAAGTAACTTAGGCCAAAATCTTGCAAGGAAAAAAGAAGCATAAACTTGAATTGACCCAAATGCACTTAGAATCTCCTGAAACGATTATGCTGGGTCTGGCATTTATCCTTCTTTGTTTCAAAGAATGGGGGGTCTGACTAAAGTGCAGGCTTGAAGTCCTGTGCCACCTTAGCAGGCATATACATGGGAGCATGTAATTAGAAAGCAGATTTGTCCCCAAGAAAGGGAGCTCATACATACCAGGAGAAGGAATGAATTCCAATGAACTTTTTAGATGAAATTATATTTTTCTGGCTGCTAGATTTCATGGGATAAAATTCTATAAAAGAAGTCAGAGCAATGAGCAAGTTCGATCAAGCAATATCATAGTGGCTTTGTTATTTTGGGAACACATGGAAAAACCTTTAAGAACACAATGACATTTTCACTTGTAGTCCCCATTAAAGATCAAAACCAAGCAAGAAAATTTTTCATGAAAGAAAACTTACAATTTATCAGAAAAACAATTGTGATCGATATAAAACATAACTAGTTAAGGCCTTAGTGATACCAAAATTATTTGTTCTTATTTTTAAGTATGCATACATGTATTTAAAAATGGCATGCCAGAATTTTTCAGTGCACAACAGAAATGAAAAAAAAAATTGAAGCTGGCCACAGACACAGACACACATGTAAACACAGAACATACAAACATACAAGCACATGAGCAACATTTTACCGGCAACTGTACAATTCACCAGCAACTACCTTAAAATTACCCTTGAAAGCTTTATCAAAGGCACATTAACATTTAGGAAAACCTTATTTAAAACAAGACCTCACATTAGTTAAGTCCGGCAGCTTAGCTTAATTATAAAAAACATTTAGCAAGGAAAAGCATCCTCAACCATAGGTCTGGTTCACACATTTTCTCTGGGGGGATCCAAGGTGCTAAAACCTACAGCCTCATTCCAGAATTCCTCTCAGCCAGTAGACTTAACCTCCAGGCCTCTAGTCTCTAGGAGGGATTTTAAGACACATATCTGGGGCTCCGTACAGTGTGAGGGGAGGTTGTTCATTTTTCTAAAGAATAGAGATGAGGACCAAAAGAGGCACAAATGAGACAAGGAATGTATCGGACCCAAATGTCTTATGCTTGGTGGAGGACTTCCAGAGTTCCTTACTATCTTACTACTCCCCCCCTCCTGCCGTATGCGCATATGGTGCCTTAGGGTCATACTGATTCAATGTAATAAGCCTGGGCTCTGAGTTCTGAAGGGACCATTTTCTCATATGAACTTGTAGGAGGAAAGCCTTGTTTTAGAGGGGCTCTCTGATCATGGGGAAATCAAACAAGTGATTGGGGCTCCTTGATTATCGGCAAATCAAGTAAGTGATTGTTTTCCTAACCTAAAGTGGGGATCCTTGATCATCAGCAAATCAAGAGAGTGACTGTGTTCCTAAGGACAAACAGGGAAAGGGGAAGAGGAGGGTGCCGCCTGCTCACCTTCAGGCGCCGTAAGCACAGGAACACAAAACCAGAGGGCCGGCTCACTGAACTTTACCGGAGTGGGTGTTTTGTCTACCACGTTGGAGCACCAATTGTTGCTGTATCCCCCACCAGGCCAGCCATGGTGGGGCGGGGGGGGGGGGGGGGCTTGACGAGAATGGGCGAGACGGCGACAGGGTCACCACCAGACCCTGGGAATCAGGTGAGAAGCAGCAGTGGATGACATACCACAGATTCAAAGTCATTAAGGGCGTTTTGGGCTTATATAAGGTCAGGGTCCAATCAGGTGTTGCCATCCCTCCTCGGGGAGGACAGCCACAAGTCATTTAGCTGTTCACTAGATGTCCATTGCAGGTGCAGGTTAGATGGCCACTTCCCATTGGTTGTTCATCCCTCCGCCTGCACAGTCCTCTGTTGGGACATGTCTGTAGACTTCTCCGTAGCTGGGAGCCCGGCTAGGGCCTCTCTGAATTGGTAGTGCCACAGTTGCAGTCAGCCTGCATGGTTGCTGATAAATGACCATCAAATGGCTTAAGGGAACAATAGTTTATTCTCTTATGATTCCTGGTTACAGTTCTTAGTCCAGCTTGACAGGAGAGCATTCACCAACACCACGGTCAAGGGAACTGGCTGCACCATCACCACACAACAGCAAGAGATGGACAATTTCTTACTTGCCAGACCAACATGTCTGGTCAAGTAAACAAAAGGATGCCAACTCTCTCAACCAGCTAGCTCTCTGTGATTTATCCAGGGCCTAATCCACCCACCATGGGCTGGATCTTTCCCATCAGCCAGACAATCTCCTTCAGGCTTGCTCTGGGCTTAACTCAACCATCAACTCTCTACAACTGTGCCCAGAGCTCAAACCCTCAACAGTCAAATTGACATCTGTGCTTAACTATGACAGTAGTATTCAGTGAATACTTTAAAAACGTACAAATCATTCATTCATACTGAGCATGACCTGTACTCTTCACAGCAACAGACCTCAGTTATATGCAACTGCAAGTGGGCTATTTTAAGGTGTATAAGACAAATTTTCTTCTAGTCAGTTTTGTTCTTAATATAGGTGCCTGTTTGAATTTACCATTTACCTTTGATAAGGTTTCATTTACCATTGTCAAAAAATAAAAGAAAAGAAAACTTGGCTCTTGGAGGTGTCCCTGCTGATACCGACTTGGGATTTGAGAGCTGAATTGTAATCTGTGCCTCTGTCATCCCATGTTGCACCCATCCACTCCAGACCTTTTCCTGAGGCTGGTGGATCCAGTGCATGTGACAGCTGGTTAAAGGAAATCCAGACACAGTGCAGGTGAGGAACAGCGTTCTTCAAGGGCTGCACCAGGGTGGGTCCTGACTCCTGCAGCTGCACCTGCAAAAAGGCACCTGTGGGTGAGAAGAATCAGCTGCTGTCAGTGACCTGCAGTCACAGGCTCTCCATGGCCATGTGTGAAATGCTGACCCTCACCTTGGGGAGCTGTTTCTAGGCACAGGAGAAGTACAAACAATCTCATCTTCTGTGCCATATCCTTCTTCTCAGATATCAGCCCAGTGTGAGAGAGATCTGTGAGCTCCCACAGCCCAGGAGGGATTTAAGTTAGATTTAGAATGTGACTTTGCATGTCAACAGTCATCCACATATTTATAATTTTTAGGGTACAGAGACCAAGACAAGATCCAGGAGTGAGAATCTGTGGCATCCCTCCTCCTCAGGCAGATTAACAGCCTGAGGCTCTTCCTGGGATTTGTAGAGGTGATGTTTATATCTGCCACTCCCTGCCCTATGTGATCAACTCCTAAGAGTTTACCTATGTCAATTCTTAAACCTTTTTATGTGAATTTATGTTTTCATTTCTCTGCTTGGGGTAATCCACCTCTGACAGGAACCTGCAGAATGGAAACTGCTATTGGTAGAAGTTGCTGTGTACAAAGGGAAATAGCAGGTGTGTTGACAGAGCAGAGAACTTCACTGCCTTGACATGTGCTTCTCAGAAATGAAGATGGCAGCCTTGGGACTCTGTGGACTCTGACAAGGGTGGTCTAGCAAGGTCACAGCAGAGGGGCAGGGTCTTGAAATTCTTGTGCTGAGAGGATGGACTCTGGGAGGTGGTGGTCAGTACTCACACAAACACGCCATCACACACCCTGGCTCACACTAAAGTGCATGCTTTCACAAAAAGACACACCCACACATGTTAGATCATGGCCTGCCAGTGACAAAGACCTGCCAGAACCTGTAGTGGTGGGAAAACAAGGTCTGTCCCCTTCCCTCTGCTGCTCAGGACAAAAGACATGTTTTCCTCTAGCGCCCACAGATGCAGCAGAGATATGTAAACACATTAGTCTCTATCTTGCCTCTGAGTTATGGCCTGACTTCCTGTGCATATGCCCCCAGACAGCAATGTCTCCAACTCACATATTCCCTATAATCAAACCTCATATTTCTGTTGGAATAACAGCACCCATGTGCAGGTTATAAGTGGTAGACAATCTCTTTAGTGCACAAGGAACAGAATAGTTCACGGTTCATGACTCTTGGCAACACAAGGTCTAGGGTCTGATTCTAACACTCAGGGGGGCCTCATGCTGGTTCATCTTCTGTCACAAGATCTCCCATGAGACATAATCATGCTAGCATCCATCCAAAGCAGAAACTTGTCTCCTAGGAAGAAGCTTCACAGAGATTGAGACCTTTTCAGATCCTTCTTTCTATAGGAGAGCCTGCAGTCAGCTTCCTGTATCTACAGGACAGAGAAGAGCAGCATTAGTGTATCTAGAGGAGACATTGTGCAGGTGGAGGAAGCACCCCTTGAGCACAACTGCTGAGCTATGCATAAGTCTTACCTCTATCTCAAGGGAAAACACACATCAAAAATTCAGACAGAATTTGAACACAGAATGTCCTTCCCAAATATGGTGTTATTGAACAGGTCTCCTTTTTTCTGTGTTTAAGTGTTATTTTGACTTCTTTCTCATTCATTTACTGATGATGGGTGATGACCTGACATACTTACATCACTCCGGGTTTAGTACCAATAGGACTAATTCACACTATCATGACCTCCCCATAGCCATATCACCTTACTGGCAGGTCTCATTGTGGTGAGCAGAGGGAAAATGTAGAGCCAGACACCACACAAGAATGTGAGTGCCCAGAATGTGAACAAAATTATTGTGATTGTGAAGAGTGCAGCAGAAGTATAGCATAGGGATAGAGAAGTTGAAGTAAATAAGTAAATGTGTGCATGCTGAGAAACTTGCTAAAGACTTGCTAGAGACTTGTGTGCTGTGAAGCTTGCAGTGATAAACATATTGGTGTGTGAAATGCCTTCACATTTGATTGTAACCATGGAAACCTGAGTTTGTGACCCCAGAGCTTGTAACTTTATCAAGGTGAACATATGATGTGTGATGTGAATGGTAACCATGACAACTTGAGCTTGGGATGCTACTCTATCCGTGTGAACATATGCATTATCTGAGTGATGTGATTGGTTGAATTGAATAAAATAGCACATGCCTAAGTCAAAGGAGGAATAAAAATGGGGAGATGAAAGAGCGTATCAGATCTTACTTCCCACCACTATCTGGTTATGCTGTGCTCAGACCTGGGAGCATCTTCTGACAGTGTTTGGTCTTCCAGATATCAGGCTTCCCTGGGACCAGTAATCGACTGAGGACCAGAGGAGTAGACTGACCGCCACTCCAGGCCTCCCTGCTTCAGCCTGCTCCATGTTCTCTCAGCCACCCAGGTCTGTCACCCTGGGATTGAGTGGTGCTGCCTTAAACTGCCTTTGGCTCTGTTGGCTTATTTTGGAGGTGTGTGTGTGTGTGCATTAGTGTGTGCTCAGGACATTTCTCTAGAAAGAGAGCTGCCATTTGAAATGGTTCTCCAGGCACATTTAAACCACAGTAAAGAGTTGTGGAGACAAAGTCGTGTCAAGGACACTGGAGAACACCACGATGACCTTGTTCACTTCACCCTGGTCAAGGTGCTCACGGTTCTCATGTGTGGTGGTAGCACTGCTGAGACATGTTTTCAGATCCTGTACAGTCCTCTGGGGCAGCTGGGGAGCAGGAGTGCTCAGGGAGCACCACACCAGGGAGCTGGAGCTCCTTCCTTGTCAGAACTCCATGTTTTGAGCTTGGCTGGGCGAGCCTGGCATGGTATGAGGTGTGAAAGAGCAGGAAATACACTCCCTAAGTTCTCTCACAGATCCAGTGATGGTCCAGGCACAGGCCTGTGCCCATCCCTGCAGTCACCCACATATTTAGCTCAAGATCCAATGACCCAGGGCCACATCCTGCCTTCTGTGTGCAATAGTGATAGATCTGGAACCAGACCTCAAAACCAGAGACCACATCTGGCAGCTCTGAGGTCAGAAATAAATCTTTACTAGAGTCCCCCAGCAAGAACAGGATCTGAAAAGGAAACCAGAATAGACTCCTAGTTATTCTAGTACAAGCAGAACCAGCTGCTCAAAGCCATATTCCTTTTCCCTGCTTCCACCTGTTAAAATCTTGAACTTTGACTACAATGTCAGTAGTAATTTCCATCTCATGGGGAAATTGTTGATCCCTGTCTGCAGTTTAAGAAGAGTTTCCTGAATAAACTTGTCTTTGTGGATGAAGTTTGGGCAATTGTTTTTCCTTCCTGCCATCCCTACTCTTTCTTGTTTTCCTTCTCTCTCTCTTTTTTTTTTAAACAATAGAACACTGTAAAATGTGAAACAACGACCTGAGATGAATTACCGTCCAGCAGTGCAGTGATCATTTTCTGCCAAAACAATTCCAGGGCTCCTGCTGGTCACAACTGAGCTCTAAGGTGACTCTGGGAAGATCCAAGACAGGGAGATGAGATCCCTGATGGGCACCTTGATCACAGCATGACTGCGTCCTGTGTTAGGCCTCCCTGGGAAGCACAGAGTTGGAGCACTGTTCCACTCAGGCTCCTCCTCTGCTTGCTCAGTGCTCCATCCTGTGCTCACAGCTTCCCCACCCTCCTCCTCCCTCAGTGTTTCTGTAAGGAGGCCCAGTGTTTTTACAAATGGATAAAAGTTAACACAGCTTTGGGGTTTGGATCTCAAGGATGCAGATTAGCACATATGTTAGAACCTGTGAACATGAAGCAACCGTGGGAATGGCCAGCCTCAGGAGTGAGAAACAGCTGACTTTGGAAGACTGAATGTAGAAGCTACATCCTTCTTCCAGCTCATTCTTCAGATATGGTGTGGCCGGTTTCCTCAGGTCCTGTTGTTAGGATGAACTCTCCAGCCATGATTGATGAATCCTGAAACCATGATCATGAATGAATCCTGTTCCCTTCAGTTGTTTGGGTCACACAGTTATCATGGCAGCAGAACATGAGGCTAAGAAACCATCAAATGAGGTGTAGTTATATGAGAAAACCAAAGAGGAGGAAATTATTTCACACCAGGAATCTTGCAGCACAGGAGCAGGTCCTGAGAACTTCAGGCAGCACTGTGAGCTGACAGCTCTCCAGACAGGAAAGGGAGGGAGAGACCCTTACCCAGTGTATGGTCACCAGTCACCAGAGACTCAGTTGTGTCTCTAGTTGCATTGCTGCATGTATCAGAGCTAGAGCATGATCAATATTTATGACTTGCATAACATGGAAGAACTTTCAGTGTAAAATGCGATGCGTGTGCTGTTTCTGAGGAGGTTGGAACGGTGAAGTTCTTCAGGTTCCTCTGGTCGCTCACACTGCCTGTCCTTCCTATCAGATCCCTGGGAGAAGCGCTCTGTGGCGTGGAGAGGCAGTGCAGACACAGGAAGTCCACCCTTTATGCCCCCAGTGTCTGCTCTGTGGCAGCCTAAGCTCTGTGCAGCTGAGCGCCCCCTGCTGGTCGTGGGCTCCCTGCAGGGAGGTTTGTGTCTGGTCTGACAGTGACTTTCTCTCACTGTGTCTCTTGCACAGTAGTAGGTGGCCGTGTCCTCAGTTCTCACACTGCTCATGTCTAGGTACAGGGTGTTCTTGGCATTGTCTCTGGAGATGGTGAACCGGCCCTTCACGGACTCTGCGTAGTATTTGTTACTTCCATCACTACTAATGTATGAGACCCACTCCAGCCCCTTCCCTGGAGCCTGGCGGACCCAGTTCATTTCAAAACTGTTGAAGGTGAATCCAGAGGCCACACAGGATAGTCTCAGGGACCCTCCAGGCTGCGCCAAGCCTCCCCAGACTCTACCAGCTGCACCTCACACTGGATACCTGCAAACACAGAGAATCCTGGTCAGGAAACTGTCACACATGCCCACTGTCCCTCTCACTCATGTGTGCTCGAACACTCAACATCTCCTGCTCTCCACCAATTACCTTTCCAAAGAGCCACAAGGAAAACCCATCTGAGCCCCAAGTCCATGGCAAGTGATCTGTGTTCAATGCTGATCATTGAGTGGGAACAGCTGGGGTCAGGGCTGGGCTCCTGTGCAGAGCTGCAGGGTCAGGGCTGGACTGGTTTTCAAGGGCAGCAGGAGGCCCTTATTTGCATGTGCTTCTGTTTTAAGGCAAAATCTTGTGTGGAAGCCTCAATGGTGACAGTGATGAAAACAGATGTAGAGATTTCAGGGACACCAGAGACAGTCACCACTTGACTGATGAACTTGAGAATGACATTGCTCATGACCTCAGTCCTGTGTGGAAGAGAAAACTCCAATTTCTCAGAAACAGAGAGCTAACAGAGGGTTCTAGGGACTGGGAATGGTGGAAGATGGAAGTGGAGCTATGGCACAAGGAGCTAGTTCTAGCACTCTGTTTCTCAGGATGGTGACTGTACACCACAGCTACATGGTGTGCATTTCCAAATAATGGAAACAGCAGAGTTTGAATTTCTATTACAATGGTGTGTTCAAGTGGATGCAGAGGGTACCAGTAGGATTTGATTATTTAATATTACATGTATTTATCTACTTTCTCCTCATAGATATAATTCTTCTATTAAAATACGAAAATGGATTGCATATTCAGGAGAGATTTCTCAAGTGTTAAGACCCTGTCTCATAAGCAGAAGGTCTGGAGTTTGAATCCCAGATGTCACATAAAAGTCCAGGCAGAAATGATGGTGGCCTGCACTTCTAGTCTTGGTAGAAAAATCCTTGGCTTTCCAGAGGGAAATACTTTGTTATTTGATACACACACACACACACACACACACACACACACACACACACACACACACAGGCACACAGGCACACTCTCACACACATGTAAAAACACAGAAAGAAACAAATAAATAGAGCTTAGAGAATGGAATTGCAGTCCATGGTGTTTTATTCAGGAGTGTGGATTCAAAGATAATTTGATCAATTATATCGAAAAGATAGCACAGCTGTGTCTATTAGATAAACATGTAAAATTATATTTCAGATCCAGTAATGTTGTTTTCACAGGTAATGACATACAGTTTACTCATAATAAATAGTCACGTGATAATATAAAAAGCACATAGATGTAGGTGACAGGACGTGCAGTGGTGATGGCCTCCTTTGTTCTCCACTGTGGTGACTGAGGTGCGGGTCTGAGGAACATTATGAATGAAGCAAATCGAAAAATACATTGTTGGGAAAATCTCCAGTCATCTTATTTGATTCAATTTGATCCATGAAAACATAAACTTTACAATGAGAACTAATATACCTAAAATTTTATATAAACTCAGCAAAGACAATCACATGTCTCTTCACATAAATACCCTCTGATTATCTGAGTTTTTCAGTATCTGTGGTGATTTCGCCCTTTCAATGTCTAATTATATGAACTTGGGTTCTGTCTTTTTTAATATTTACTTTGGACATGTGTGGAGGTGCTGCTGTGTATATTTAAGAGTGTGTAGTTTATGTGGGTATAGAACAGGGGGTGTTTTCTTCAGTCCTATCACACAAAGACAATACCTATTTTTCCTAGTGAAGTGTGTTTCTTAGAGGCAGCACATTGATTTTCAATGGTATCATTGAAAATTTTATTGGTTCCTGTCATTTTGTCAATTTGTGATATTTATTGTATAGATCTTTGCTTAGTGATCAGCCTAGCATTATTTGCCCATTGTATCCTGTTGTGTATGTTTATTTTTTTGTTTCCAGTCTTGAGAATTCTTTCTAGAATCTTCTGTGGAATTGCTGTGATGGTCATATATAAGTCTTCACTGTGATGCCATCATGTGAAATTTTTGTCTTTGATTGTGAATGATAGTTTTGCTTGAAAAAGTTGCCTGTGTTATCATTTTTTATATAATACACTTTTTATTATTATTTCAGCTCATACAAACTTAATAGGTACACCAGTTCCCTCCCTCCCTCCTCCTTCCCCCGAACCCCCTGCTCTCCCTCCCCTCACCCCCCCACCCCATCCCCCCGTGCCTCCCGCCCCAATTCCCAGAGTCCTTTCTTGTGCATGCCTGACTCTCCTCTGGGCCCTCCTCTCCGATGACGTACAAGGACCCTGTGGCATTTCCCAGAACCCCTTCCTGTGTTCCCCTTAAACATAGGAACACTACTGTGGCTGTCAATCCCTTGCCTCCAAGGATCTTGGTGCCTTTAGCAGATGCTAGACTTTGTGAGGTCAATAGTGTATTTGACATTGCGCCGGGCATATAATGTCCAATTATGATTGCTTCGGCAGTAACTTGTGTGGAGTATCTTGCAAATCATTGCTCCTCTCATCCTTTTGCTCTTACACTCTTACCACCCCCTCTTCCGCAAATGTCCCTGAGCTTCAGGATGGGGAGAGATTAGTCTGGCCTAGTTCTAGGTGGTTGATATAGAGTCTCTGAAGTTCTGCATAGTGGTTCGTTGATTTTCTTTTGCAGTCACTTCTCTCCTTGTTTCTGGTTTGTCCCTCCAACCCCATCCCTCCTGTCCATAATCCTTGCAATTACTGTAGGTAATACATAGATTTACCTATGAGTGTCTCAAGATGGGCTGGGTGGGTTTGTTACTAGGAGCCACCTATTAGGGAGTACATACGGTGCTTAATTTTCTGTATCTGGGATACTTCACTTAATATAATTGTTTCTAATGTCATCCATTTCCCGGCAAATTCCAGTAATTCATCATTTTTGATGGCTGAGTAGTACTCCATTGTATAGATGTACTACATTTTCCTTATCCACTCGTCAATGTTGGACATTTGGGTTGATTCCATGACTTTGCTATTGTAAACAGTGCTGCTATGAACATGGTGGTGCTTGTGCTATTGAGGTGAACCTCTGCTCTAAGGGGGGTTATACCCCAAAGTGGAATCGCAGGGTCATATGGCATTTCAATCTTTAATTTCTTTAAGAATCTCCAGATGGCTCGCCAGAGTGGCTGTATGAGCCTGCAATCCCACCAGCAATGTAGGAGAGTTCCCCTCTCTCCACATCCTCTCCAGCATTTGGTGTTGTTTGTATTGTGGATTTTTGCCATTCTGATGGTGTTGAGATGATATCTCAGGGAAGTTTTGATTTGCATTTCCCTGATGGCTAAGGAAGTGGAGCATTTTTTCAGATATTTGTTAGACATTTTAATTTCATCCCTGGTAAAATTTCTTTTAAGTTCCAGGGCCCATTTTTTAATTGGGCCATTGGTTTCCTTGGTGTTTAGTTTTCTAAGTTCTTTGTGCAGTCTGGACAGTAGAGCTCTATCAGATATGTGGTTAGTGAAGATTTTCTCCCATTCTGTGGGTTGCCTTTGAGCTTGCGTTATAATCTCTTTATCTGAACAAAAGCTCTTTAATTTCACAAGATCCCAACTGTTGAGAGTTGGTAGCAGTGACTGTGCCATTGGATGTCTGTTTAGGAACTGTTGGCCTAGCCCAATCAACTCAAGGGAATTCCCTATCCTTTCAACTATGGTTCTTATAGTCTCTGGCCTGATATCAAGGTCTTTGATCCATTTGGAATTAAGTCTTGTAAATAGTGACAACTATGGGTCCAGCTTTAATCTTCTGCATGTGGAGATACAGTTTTGCCAGCATCATTTGTTGAAGATGCTGTTCTTTTTCCATTGGATTCTTTGGGCCCCTTTGTCAAAGACCAAATGGCTGTAACTTTGTGGACTTATATCTGGGTCTTCAATCCTTATCCATTGATCTGTGTGTCTATTTTGGAGCCAGTACCAGGCTGTCTTTATAACTATTGGTTTGTAGTATAGACTAAGGTTTGGTATGGCAATACCTCCAGCTGTGTTTTTGTTACTCAGGATTGTTTTTGCTATCCTAGGTCTTTTGTGCCTCCATATGAATTTTGAGATTGTTTGGTCAACTTCTTTAAAGAATTGCTTTGGGATTTTAATTGGTATAACATTGAATCTGTATATTGCCTTTGGTAGGATGGTCATTTTTACGATGTTGATTCTGCCAATCCAGGAACATGGGAGGTCTTTCCACCTTCTGGTGTCTTCTGCAATTTCTTTCTGGAGGATTTTAAGGTTTTCATTGTAAAAGTCTTTTACCTCCTTGGTTAGGTTTATACCAAGGTATTTCATTTTTTTAAGGGCTATAGTGAATGGGATGGTTTCTCTCAAGGCTTTTTCACTTCTTTCATTCTGGGCATATAGGAAGGCCTCTGATTTTTGCACATTTATTTTGTATCCTACCACCCTGCTGAACTTCTCAATTAGTTCCAGGAGTTTCCTGGTGGGGTTTTTGGGATCACTCAGATATAAGATCATGTCATCTGCAAATAGGGATAGCTTGACTTCTTCCTTGCCGATTTGCATCCCTGTTATGTCCCTTTCTTGTCTTATGGCTTCAGCTAAGACTTCAAGTACAATATTGAATAGAAGTGGTGAGAGAGGACAGCCTTGTCTAGTTCCTGATTGAAGTGGGAATGCTTCCAATTGTTCCCCATTGAGCATAATCCTTGCTGTGGGCTTGTTGTATATAGCTTTTATTATATTGATAAAGGTTCCTTCCATTCCTACTGTCTCTAGCGTTTTGATCAAAAAAGGCTGTTGGATCTTGTCAAAAGCTTTGTCTGCATCTATCGAGAATATCATGTGGTCTTGGACTTTGGATTGGTTTACATGATGAATTACATTTATTGATTTGCGTATGTTGAACCAACCTTGTGTGCCGGGGATGAAGCCTACTTGGTCCCCGTGAATAATCTTTTCAATATGTTTTTGAATCTGATTTGCTAAAACTTTGTTGAGAATCTTTGCGTCTGTGTTCATCAGGGAGATCGACCTATAGTTTTCTTTTTTAAGTGAGTCTTTATTAGGTTTTGGGATTAAAATGATATTAGCTTCATAGAAGGAATTTGGTAGTGTTCCTTCCTTTGCTATTTGATGGAACAGTTTAAGGAGTATTGGTGTTATTAACTCCTTAAATATCTGGTAGAACTCTGTGCTGAATCCATCTGGTCCAGGACATTTTTTGGTGGGAAGATTCGAGATTACTTCCTCAATTTCCTTATATGTTATAGGACTATTTAAATAATTCACAACTTCCTGATTCAATTTAGGTAAGTTGTGTTTACTTAGAAATTCATCCATCTCTTTTGTGTTGTCGAACTTCACAGAGTATAAGTTTTTGACATATGATGTTATAATTCTCTGAATTTTTTGGGTATCCGTAGTGATAACTCCATGTTCATTTCCGATTTTGTTAATTTGGGTTTTCTCTCTCCTGCTTTTGGTTAATTTAGCTAGGGGTGTATCAATCTTATTGATTCTTTTCAAAGAACCAGCTTTTTGACTGGTTGATTTTTTCTATCGTTTTCTTAATCTCGATTTCAGATATTTCTCCCCTTATTTTGCTAATCTCCTCTCTTCTACTACTTTTGGGATCAGATTGCTCTAGTTTCTCTAAAGCTTTAAGCTGCATTGTTAAGTTGTTTATTTCTGATGTTTCCATTTTTTTGATGTAGGCATTAAGAGCTATGAACTTACCTCTTAGAACAGCTTTCATTGTGTCCCAGAGATTTGGGTAAGTTGTATTTTCGTTATCATTCATTTTCAGGAAATCTTGAATTTCCTTTTTAATTTCTTCCTGAATCCAGTTCTCATTCAGCATCATATTGTTAAGTTTCCAAGAGTTAGTGTATTTTCTCTTGTTTGATGTGCTGTGGATGTCCAGCTTTAGGCCGTGGTGGTCTGACAGGGCACACGTTAGAATTTCAACTTTCTTGTATATGTGTAGATTCGTTTTGTGGCCCAATATGTGCTCTATTTTGGAGAAAGTTCCATGTGCTGCTGAGAAAAATGTGTATTCTTTGGTGCGTGGGTGAAAAGTTCGATAGAGGTCTGTAAGGTCCATTTCTTTCAGGGTTTGATTAAATTGCAAAGTGTCTCTGTTAAGCTTTTGACCTGTTGATCTATCCCATGTTGAGAGGGCGGTGTTGAAGTCCCCAAGAATTATCGTTTGGGGGTTGATTTCTTGCTTTAGACGCTGTAGGGTTTTCTTAATGAATGTGGAGGGGCCCGTATTGGGTGCATATATGTTCAGTATTGTGAAGTCTTCCTGGTGAATTGTACCTGTTTCTAAAATGTAGTATCCATTCGTGTCTCTTATAATTTTCTTTGGTTTGAAGTCCACTTTGTCTGATAGTATAATGGCTACCCCTGCCTGTTTTCTGCTTCCATTGGCTTGTAGAATTGTTGACTAGCCTTTTATTTTTAGAGCGTGCCTATCTTTTGTGGTGAGATGGGTTTCCTGCAGGCAGCAGATTGATGGATTGTGATTTTTAATCCAAGTTTGTAATCTGTGTCTCTTGATTGGTGAATTAATTCCATTAACATTTAGTTTTATAATGGAGAAACTATTGTTAATTCCAGACATTTATTATGTTTAGTAGTTTTTATAAGTATATTGCTTCGCTTTTAATGGTGTTATATTTGCCTTCTGTTCCCCTGGATATGCCTGTTTTTTTCTTCATGCTTGAGTATCATTTCTAGCATTTTTTGAAGGCCTGGTTTGGTGGACATGTATCCCTTCAAGTTGTCTTTGTGTTGGAAGATTTTTCTTTCTCCCTCGATCATGACTGATAGTTTTGCAGGGTAAATCAGCCTGTGTTGACATTTTTTGCTCATTCAATACTTGAAGTATGTCTCTCCAAGCTCTTCTTGCTTTTACTCTTTCGACTGAGAAGTCATTTGTTATTTTAATAGGTTTACCTTTAAAAGTGACTTGTATTTTCTCCCTTGAAGCTCTCAGCACCAGTTCTTTATCTTGAATGTGGAGTGTTTTAACTATTATTTGCCGTGAGGTGCTTCTGTTTTGGTCATATCTGTTTGGGGTGCGGAATGCCTCTTGTATATGGATGGGCCTCTCTTTTTTTAGATGAGGAAAGTTTTCCTTGATGATCATTTGAAAAATTTCCTCAGGGGTGGTATTTTGAGATTCTTGCTCTGGTATTCCATGAATACGCATGTTAGGCTTCTTCAGGGTGTCCCATATCTCTTGGATATTTCTCTCAAGTATCTTTTTGGCTTTAACAACCTCTTCCATTGAGCTGGTTAGTACTCCCACTTTATCTTCAAGGTCTGAAATTCTGTTTTCTGCTTCGTTAGTTCTGTTGATAAGACTCTCTGTGGCCTTCTGAGTTGAAGATAACTTGTCTTGTAGCTCAGTTTTAAACTCTTCTGAGTCTGTTTTAACTGCTCTATGCCACTTTTTGTTTCTTGCACTGTTTTTCTCAACTCCTCCAAATGTCTGTTGTGTTCCTCTTCTAATCGATTGATTCGATTATGTAATTCCTCCCAGATTTCCTCTTTCATAGTATTGAACATGGTAATGATCATATTTTGAAAGTCGTTATCTTGTGTCAGGCTTTCTTGGCCTTTTTCCACGGGTTTGTTCTGGTTGGAGTCTAACATTATGGCATTAATTTCTTCAGTGGGAAATTTGTTTACTTGAATGTTGCTTCTCATGGATTTGCACTTTGACTTTGGCATTGTCGTTTTAACTCTTTTTTTTTTATTTCAGCTCATACAAACTTATTAAGTACACCAGTTCCCTCCCTCCCTCCTCCTCCCCCCGTATCCCCTGCTCCCCCTCCCCACCCCTCTCCCTCCTCATCCCCCAGTGCCTCCCACCCCAATTCCCAGAGAGTCCTTTCTTGTGCATGTCTGATTTTCCTCTGGACCCTCCTCTCTGATGAAGTACAAGGACCCAGTGGCCTTTCCCTGAACCCATTTCCATGTTCCCCTTAGGTATAGGAACACTGCTGTGGCTTCCAATCCTTTACCTCCAAGGATCTTGGTGCCTTTAGCAGATGCTAGACTTTGTGAGGTCAACAGTGTGTTGGACAATTCGCAGGGCATGCAAAGTCCAATTATGATTGCTTCAGCCCTAACTAGTATAGAGTATCTTACATATCATTACTCCTCCCATCCTTTTGGTCTTACACTCTTACCGCCCCCTCCTCCGCAAATTTCCCTGAGCTGCAAGATGGGGAGAGACTAAGTTGGCCTAGTTCTAGGTGGTTGACATAGAGTCTCTGAAGTTCTGCATTGTGGTTTGTTGATTTTCTTTTGCAGTTTTGCTGCTCCTGCAATGCTCTTCACTCCATCCTGGTGGGCATTGTATGTTACCCCCTGGCCAGAGACACAAAGCTGTTAGAGTCTTGTGATAAAAGCACATTCAAAGGTAGATGTAATAAAAGTGAGAGACCACAGTAAGGAAGGGGTCTATCACTCATTTGCAAAATGGTTACTTTTTATCTGCCAGACTATATGCCCTCCTGGTGAGATCACACCCCCTCAGTAGTAAATGATCAGGAACAAAAGTCTGTGAACTTAATCAGATGTCTCATTACTTATTTGGGTCCTTGGTGGAGGCCTATTTTCCCTGCTGTAACATGGTCCCTTCTCTCCTTGTTTCTGGTGTGGCCCTCCTACCACATCCCTCCTGTTCATAATCCTTGGAATTACTGTCTCTAGGTGGGCTGGGTGGGTTTGGTACTAGGAGCCACCTATTAGGGAGTACATAAGGCGCTTAATTTTCTGGGTCTGGGACACTTCACTTAATATAATTGTTTCTAATGACATCCATTTCCTGGCAAATTCCAGTAATTCATCATTTTTGATGGCTGAGTAGTATTCCATTGTATAGATGTACCACGGTTTCCTTATCCACTCGTCAACTGTTGGACATTTGGGCTGATTCCAAGACTTTGCTATTGTAAACAGTGCTGCTATGAACATGGTCGTGCTTGTGCTATCGAGGTGAACCTCTGCTGTATGGGGGGTTATTCCCAAAAGTGGAATAGCAGGGTCATATGGCATTTCAATCATTAATTTCTTTAAGAATCTCCAGACGGCTCGCCAGAGTGGCTGTATGAGCCTGTAATCCCACCAGCAATGTAGCAGAGTTCCCCTCTCTCCATATCCTCTACAACATTTGTTGTTGTTTGTATTGTGGATTTTTCCCATCCTGACGGGGGTGAGATGATATCACAGGTAAGTTTTGATTTGCATTTCCCTGATGGCTAAGGAAGTGGAGCATTTTTTCAGATATTTGTTAGACATTTTAATTTCATCCCTGGTAAAGTTTCTTTTAAGTTCCAGGGCCCATTTTTTAATTGGGCCATTGGTTTCCTTGGTGTTTAGTTTTCTAAGTTCTTTGTGCACTCTGGAAAGCAGAGTTCTATCAGATGTGTGGTTAGTGAAGATTTTTTCCCATTCAGTGGGTTGCCTTTGAGCTCGCGTTATAATCTCTTTATCTGAACAGAAGCTCTTTAATATCACAAGATCCCAACTGTTGAGAGTTGGTAGCAGTGACTGTGCCATTGGATGTCTGTTTAGGAACTGTTGGCCTAGCCCAATCAGCTCGAGGGAGTTCCCTATCCTTTCAACTATGGTTCTTATAGTCTCTGGCCTGATATCAAGGTCCTTGATCCATTTGGAATTAAGTCTTGTACATGGTGACAACTACAGGTCCAGCTTTAATCTTCTGCATGTGGAGATCCAGTTTTGCCAGCACCATTTGTTGAAGATGCTGTTCGTTTTCCATTGGATTCTTTGGACCCCTTTGTCAAAGACCAAATGGCTATAACTTTGTGGGCTTATATCTGGGTCTTCAATCCTTATCCATTGATCTGTGTGTCTATTTTGGAGCCAGTACCAGGCTGTCTTTATAACTATGGATTTGTAGTATAGACTAAGGTTTGGTATGGCAATACCTCCAGCTGTGTTTTTGTTACTCAGGATTGTTTTTGCTATCCTGGGTCTCTTGTGACTCCATATGAACTTTGAGATTGTTTGGTCAACTTCTTTGAAGAATTGCTTTGGGATTTTGATTGGTATAGCATTGAATCTGTATATTGCCTTTGGTAGGATGGTCATTTTCACGATGTTGATTCTGCCAATCCAGGAACATGGGAGGTCTTTCCACCTTCTGGTGTCTTCTGCAATTTCTTTCTTGAGGATTTTAAAGTTTTCATTGTAAAGGTCTTTTATGTCCTTGGTTAGGTTTATACCAAGGTATTTCATTTTTTTAGGGGCTATAGTAAATGGAATTGTTTCTCTCAAGGCTTTTTCACTTTTTTCATTCTGGGCATATAGGAAGGCCTCTGATTTTTGCACATTTATTTTGTATCCTGCCACCCTGCTGAACTTCTCAATTAGTTCCAGGAACTTCCTGGTGGAGTTTTTGGGATCACTCAGGTATAAGATCATGTCATCTGCAAATAGGGAGAGCTTGACTTCTTCCTTGCCGATTTGAATCCCTCTTATGTCCCTTTCTTGTCTTATGGCTTCAGCTAAGACTTCAAGTACAATATTGAATAGAAGTGGTGAGAGAGGACAGCCTTGTCTAGTTCCTGATTGAAGTGGAAATGCTTCCAATTGTTCCCCATTGAGTGTAATCCTTCCTGTGGGCTTGTTGTATATAGCTTTTATTATATTGATAAAGGTTCCTGCCATTCCTACTGTCTCTAGCGTTTTGATCATAAAAGGCTGTTGGATCTTGTCAAAAGCTTTTTCTGCATCTATCGAGAGTATCATGTGGTCTTGGACTTTGGATTCGTTTACATCATGAATTACATTTATTGATTTGCGTATGTTGAACCAACCTTGTGTGCCGGGGATGAAGCCTACTTGGTCCCCGTGAATGATCTTTTTAATATGTTTTTGAATCCGATATGCTAAGACTTTGTTGAGAATCTTTGCGTCTGTGTTCATCAGGGAGATCGGCCTATAGTTTTCTTTTTTTAAGTGAATCATTATTAGGTTTTGGGATTAAAACGATATTAGCTTCATAGAAGGAATTTGGTAGTGTTCCTTCCTTTGCTATTTGTTGGAACAGTTTAAGGAGTATTGGTGTTATTAACTCCTTAAATATCTGGTAGAACTCTGTGCTGAATCCATCTGGTCCAGGACATTTTTTGGTGGGAAGATTCGAGATTACTTCCTCAATTTCCTTATATGTTATAGGACTATTTAAATAATTCACAACTTCCTGATTCAATTTAGGTAAGTTGTGTTTACTTAGAAATTCATCCATCTCTTTTGTGTTGTCGAACTTCACAGAGTATAAGTTTTTGAAATATGATGTTATAATTCTCTGGATTTCTTGGGAATCAGTAGTGATAACTCCATGTTAATTTCTAATTTTGTTAATTTGGGTTTTCTCTCTCCTGCTTTTGGTTAATTTAGCTAGGGGTGTATCAATCTTATTGATTCTTTTCAAAGAACCAGCTTTTTGACTGGTTGATTTTTTCTATCGTTTTCTTAATCTCGATTTCAGATATTTCTCCCCTTATTTTGCTAATCTCCTCTCTTCTACTACTTTTGGGATCAGATTGCTCTAGTTTCTCTAAAGCTTTAAGCTGCATTGTTAAGTTGTTTATTTCTGATGTTTCCATTTTTTTGATGTAGGCATTAAGAGCTATGAACTTACCTCTTAGAACAGCTTTCATTGTGTCCCAGAGATTTGGGTAAGTTGTATTTTCGTTATCATTCACTTTCAGGAAATCTTGAATTTCCTTTTTAATTTCTTCCTGAATCCAGTTCTCATTCAGCATCATAGTGTTAAGTTTCCAGGAGTTAGTGTATTTTCTCTTGTTTGATGTGCTGTGGATGTCCAGCTTTAGGCCGTGGTGGTCTGATAGGGCACAGGTTAGAATTTCAACTTTTTTGTATATGTGTAGATTCATTTTGTGGCCCGATATGTGATCTATTTTGGAGAAAGTTCCATGTGGTGCTGAGAAAAATGTGTATTCTTTGGTGCGTGGGTGAAAAGTTCGATAGAGGTCTGTAAGGTCCATTTCTTTCAGGGTTTGATTAAGTTCCAAAGTGTCTCTGTTAACCCTTTGACCTGTTGATCTATCCCATGTTGAGAGGGCGGTGTTGAAGTCCCCAAGAATTATCGTTTGGGGGTTGATTTCTTGCTTTAGACGCTGTAGGGTTTTCTTAATGAATGTGGAGGGGCCCGTATTGGGTGCATATATGTTCAGTATTGTGAAGTCTTCCTGGTGAATTGTACCTGTGACTAAAATGTAGTATCCATTCGTGTCTCTTATAATTTTCTTTGGTTTGAAGTCCACTTTGTCTGATAGTATAATGGCTACCCCTGCCTGTTTTCTGCTTCCATTTGCTTGTAGAATTGTTGACCAGCCTTTTATTTTTAGAGCGTGCCTATCTTTTGTGGTGAGATGGGTTTCCTGCAGGCAGCAGATTGATGGATTGTGATTTTTAATCCAAGTTTGTAATCTGTGTCTCTTGATCGGTGAATTAATTCCATTAACATTTAGTGTTATAATGGAGAAACTATTGTTAATTCCAGACATTTATTATGTTTAGTAGATTTTATAAGTATATTGCTTCGCTTTTAATGGTGTTATATTTGCCTTCTGTTCTCCTGGATATGCCTGTTTTTTTCTTCATGCTTGAGTATCATTTCTAGCATTTTTTGAAGGCCTGGTTTGGTGGACATGTATCCCTTCAAGTTGTCTTTGTGCTGGAAAATTTTTCTTTCTCCCTCGATCATGACTGATAGTTTTGCAGGGTAAATCAGCCTGTGTTGACATTTTTTGCTCATTCAATACTTGAAGTATGTCTCTCCAAGCTCTTCTTGCTTTTACTCTTTCGACTGAGAAGTCATTTGTTATTTTAATAGGTTTACCTTTAAAAGTGACTTGTATTTTCTCCCTTGAAGCTCTCAGCACCAGTTCTTTATCTTGAATGTGGAGTGTTTTAACTATTATTTGCCGTGAGGTGCTTCTGTTTTGGTCATATCTGTTTGGGGTGCGGAATGCCTCTTGTATATGGATGGGCCTCTCTTTTTTTAGATGAGGAAAGTTTTCCTTGATGATCGTTTGAAAAATTTCCTCAGGGGTGGTATTTTGAGATTCTTGCTCTGGTATTCCATGAATACGCATGTTAGGCTTCTTCAGGGTGTCCCATATCTCTTGGATATTTCTCTCAAGTATCTTTTTGGCTTTAACAACCTCTTCCATTGAGCTGGTTAGTACTCCCACTTTATCTTCAAGGTCTGAAATTCTGTTTTCTGCTTCGTTAGTTCTGTTGATAAGACTCTCTGTGGCCTTCTGAGTTGAAGATACCTTGTCTTTTAGCTCAGTTTTAAACTCTGCTTCAGTTTGTTTTAACTGCTCTATGCCACTTTTTGTTTCTTGCACTGTTTTTCTCAACTCCTCCAAATGTCTGTTGTGTTCCTCTTCAAAGCGATTGATTCGATTATGTAATTCCTCCCGGATTTCCTCTTTCATAATATTGAACATGGTAATGATCATATTTTGAAAGTCTTTATCCTGTGTGAGGCTTTCTTGGCCTTTTTCCGTGGGTTTGTTCTGGTTGGAGTCTAACATTATGGGATTAATTTCTTCAGTGGGAAATTTGTTTACTTGAGTGCTGCTTCTCATGGATTTGCACATTGACTTTGGCATTGTCATTTTAACTCTTAAGATCTCTCAATTTCACTAAACTGAATTATTTGGCCCGGGGTCCTGGTGGGCGGGCGCGGGCGGAGACTTACCAAGGGCGCGGGGTGAGGCCCGGCTGGACCGCGCCTGTCCGGACAGGCTGAGCGGGGTGGGGTGAAAGGGAACTGTGTTATCATTTCTGATCACTTGTCAAGTGAAGCATTATCTCTCCAAGCTCCTGAGCCTCTTACTGTTTCCATGTAGTGGTAGCTACTATTTGATAGATTTGCCATTAATGTGACTTTGTTTTACTCTCCTGAAGTTCTCAAGATTTGTTCTTTAGTCTGCATCTGGAGTATTTCGACTACTCTGTGCCATGGAGTGTTGCCATTCTGGTCCTGTCTGCTTGATATTCTTGCTCTAGAGTGAAGAACATGGTAGATTGAGACTAACTGTGGTCACCATGTGGTAAAGCTCACTGGGAATTGTTTGCCTAACCAATGTCTCTTACCCAACACTTCCCTGGACAGGATCACCTCAGTTCTCCATAGTGTTTCCCTACAGTGTTTTAGGTTTCAAGGGTAAGTTGTGGAAATTTCCCGTGAACTTTCTGTGCCTGGATTTCACTCAAACGTCCCTGCAGCTTCAGCTGGGTTGGTTGGATGTTCAGGACATTGTGAGCAGGGCAGAGGGAGGTATGGTGGTGAAGCAAGAAGGATTAACTGTGCTAGGGGAGGAAACAGAATATTGGTCACATGAGGCTGGAGATGATGAATATTAAGCCTTTGTTTCATGAAAACTATGTTCAGCTCTTGGCATCTTACGTTATTTTCCTCTTGATCACTAAATACCCTTTCAAATCATCATGACTCCCCACCAAACCTGATGATACAGCCTGTCAAATTCAGGCAAGAATTCTCCTTTGTTTTTCATGAATACCTCATTCCATCAGTCATCTGAGACTTGGGCCCACAGTGCACTTAGCAGAAGAGTCCAAAGCGCCTTCAGGTAAGAGGAGGAAAGAGGACTTCCTCCCGTGGACTGTCCATTCTTCTCCCTCTGACTGTTCCTCCCCCCAACGTGGTGCCAATGCACTAGAACCAGATGCTTGAACACCTGTCAATCCAACTATCTTCCTGCACTGTGATCTCCTTCATGAGAACAGACAGGGAATCCCCGAGACAGATGTGCCCTGACCTGCTGGCTGAGGGTGCTGTGGATGAGGGCAGACACTGATAGAAGGGACAGGGTAATTGCAGAAGAGACCACATGATGTGGAGCCTGGGGAGAGATGGACCCCCAGGGGCTCCTCCCTGTGCAGTGGCACTACGGAGACAACTGAATCCCAGGTGGACAGACTGAAAGCAATATTGGAGACACTGATGAAAACACTCTGCTGTAGCTGCTTTTCTCTTGGATCTAGGACAACAATCATACACAGGTTAAGGGAGAAAGGATGACTGATTGCTTGCTATTCCATAGGATGGGAGAAGGCAGAAGCAGGACGCTGATTTGGGTCTTTGCAGTTGATCATCAAGACACAGAGAGAAAGAGCAAACAGATGCAACAGGACTGGGTTAACAATCCTCAACACCTTCCCCCTATTCCTCTTCCTTCAGCAGTGTTTATCTATCTATCTATCTATCATCTATCTATCTATCTATCTATCTATCTATCTATCTATCTATCTATCTATCTATCTATCTATCATCATCATCTATCTATCTATCTATCTATCTATCTATCTATCTATCTATCTATCATTTCTTCCACGCACAAAAAGTTGACAAGTACCCTATTCCCCTCTCTCCCTTCACCTCTCCCTGGATCCCCTTGCTCCCTCCCCCCTTTTCCATTTCCTTTCTCCTCCTCCTTCCCTTTCTCCCAGTGATCCCTCCCATTCCTGGGGCATCCTTTAGTATGAATGTCAAACTTCCCTCTGGGTCCTCCTTTCTGATGAGGTGTCTTCAGCAGAGTTTCATACTGTAGATGTGCTATGACCTGGAAAAGCATCAGCAACAGCTGAGGATGTAAGTGTACAGGGGACACTCACCCTCAACCCACAACACATTCCTGAAGCGAGAAGGAGTGAAACCACCTTCTGAAAAGATTAGGAATCATCAAAGATTCTTCCTCTAAGTAAATGTGCCTCACTCCACAGCATGTTTCCATTCCTCAGGGTCTGTGATCATCACAGTTTACCAGATGGCACAGACAGCAATTTTGACCCCTGGAGACAAGTCAGGAATTCACTGAAATAGACTGCTATCTTTCATAGAAGCCTGTTTGTCAAAATCCTAGTGGAAGTTGTTCTCATGTACTCAAATCTGTTAATCCATGTGACTCCTTCCTTATTTCTTTAATTTTAATCTGAATTACTTTAAGTTTTGACAATGACAGAATTTGCCAGCCAATCAAGATTTCAACTAAACCTTTAGATAACAAAGAATTGTCACTGGGTCCCATTACATTACCAGAGCTGTAGAGACCAACCACCTGCTCTCACTAAGAAGATCAGCACCATGACCAAACGGTGCCATTTACATTCTGAAAGCACATTTTCTTGCTGAGGTTCAAAGCCTATGAGCACAAAAAAAATTCCCTTCACAATGCCACTGAAGTGAAAATTGCAAGCATGCTATGGTCTCATAATTCAGTGCAGACATGAATACACAGCTATGCCAAGATATCAGCAGCTAGTAAACTCTGAAATGTTAGGGATAAAGTTCTGGTCTAAATAGTTTACTTACCCATTTTCCTTATATTAATTTCTTATCTTCATGTATCTCACTTATCTGTTTATTACACTCTGCTAAATTCTGGATTTAAATATGGCTAAGTATAAAATAAAAAAGGTGAGTGTCAACAAAACAGCTGAGATTTCTCAGTGTCAACCACTTAAAGGTCTTCACTAGTAGTCAGTACTCAACCTAAGGCAAACCTGGGGAGAGCTGGACACAACTTTCAGGTTTTTCAGAGTGTGACCTGTAAAGTCTGTAGGAACAGCTGTGGCCTAAATTCTCTACATGCCATGTCATAAAGTTAACTGTGCTGCTAGTGGAATGTCCAGTACTTGAAGGAAGACCCCCCCAAGAATGCTGCTGGACTTTATGAGATGGGGAGTTTGGAATGGTATACAGGAAGATCAGCAAGATTTTAAGACCTTGCCAGAAAAAAATATGCATAAGCAATAAGTTCTACAAAACTCTCAATTTAAATTATCTTGCCTCTCACTGTGTGAAGAACTTGGGCTAAAAGTTCTGTAGTCCTGCTGATGGGAGAGCCATTTGATCACTTAATTTCTAATGAATTAATTTCTTAAAGAACCATTAGACATGGTCTTCCTCCTGGAGGCTGTCACAACCACAGCCACTTCCTGATGCACATTTGGTGAATGCTCATGACAAATCATCGGGTTGCTCTTATGACACCTAGCTGTTGTGGAAAGCAATGTGGAGCCTCACCTTAGCTTTTCCTTAAATCCCTTTCCTTCCCTTCACAGTTGAGGGGTTCACATTTCGTTTCCCACTTGATTCCTGCTGCCATGCCTTTGTATGTAAGGTTCTGTTTCTGCTGAACTAGTCTTCAAGGTTTTATCAATTTTTAAGTTTCTTTCTAGAACACTGGGTCAACACGCAAACACTATAAATGTTTCCAATTTTGTTTTTCAAATACAATAAATTGTGATACTAATCAATTTACTAAACAAATGATCTATGCTTACCTAATACCAATGTTGTAAAGAGGTTCAATTGAATTTTTATTTAGCGGGATGAGTTTCACCCATTCTCAAAGTGATAAATGAGCCTATCTGTAAATCAAATCCAAAAACCAGGCAGATGACTATGAAGATAATGTTAACAGGTGCACTGAGCAATAAACAAACTTCATTTGACTGACCTCTGTTTAATTGTTTCTTAGTTTAGTATTAAGGCCCATCAGTTAACTCATTAGATTGATCAAGGCTAGATAATTGAACCACACACAGGATTTTAAGAGAATGGATTTATAGCAGTTCTCTGCTCGTCACCTACACATCAGTGGACACTCTGAACACTGGCTCCTCCCAGAGTCTTGTGTAATGCACTGTTTGCAACATGCAGCATTTTAAAAGGGTATAAACTGAACATGGACAGATCAGAGATAATCTTTTTGAGAAACTTCAGCTGCAATCTGAAGGCAATTGACTTAAATGAAAATACATATGAAAGCCCAACAATGAATTTAACATCCTTCTTGAAAAAAAGTTATAACTGAAGCTCTTCTTTCTTGAACATGACAAAGAAAAGAGGTTGTAAATATCAATGACATGGTAAAAGAGGAAACCATCAACTGGGTGACCTAGAGGAAGCAAGCAGGGAGGACCCTTGTGCTTTACAAATAATTCCAGAATGGGCCAGCACTGAAAAACAATCTTGCACTGAGGTTTTATAAGAGGTACAACAAGCCTCCCAAAAAAACTTTAGTTCTGAACCAACAGTTTGCTGTCTTCAGTACAGGCCTTCATAATGACAGTCATGCTGCTTTTGAAAATCCCTTAAGGTAAAATAGTTTTCAGTGCTGATAGGCTGGGCTATGTGCACAATGAGTTTCATTTCATTGTCAAGAATTTGAACGAGTTGTTGCATGGATGGAAGATGACCAGATTCCAGCTTAGGCCATACAGGTATATCATTTAAGGTTACTTCAAATGCACCTGTTGACATACACTGGTTCTCAATCATGTTGCTCAAGAAGGAAACCATCATACATGCATAGACCTCATTTACCCGGCCCCACTGCCAAATGCTATGAGTTTGCATGCCAAAGAAAGGAAAAGGATCCTTGATGCAATGATGAAGCCTATTAATACTAGTTTGAAGACTGACAAGAAAGATGGTATGTGCCTATATATTGGTTGAGGGAGATAATTCTCTCCTTCTACATGGATGTCTGGATACATACTGCTTGCTGATAACTTGCATGTATTCCTCAAACACCCACTTGTACCTTCAGAATACAAAATCTACAACTTGAGCAGTGACCCCATGGCATACTGCATCTTTAATTTCTTGCTGGGCAAGCTGCCCAGGTTGGCAGAGGCCTCGCTGTGGATCACCTCCAATGCCACCACCAGGAGAACCATCAGAAGCCTCATCTTTCCAGTCAGCCACATCGCTGCCCTCAGGCTGAGACTCCCTTCCTTCTTTAATGTGTGGAAAATACTGAGAAATTCCTGTCTCCACACCAAGCCTCACCTGTGGGGTCACTGTGTTCACCCTGTCTCACCTCAGACAGGCAGGTGCATGATCATGCTGGACCTAGATCACGTGATGGTGGGATTTGTGGCTTTCAGCTTCACATAGTGCTGGTCCCTCCCTGTATCTATTTCACTACAAATACTCACTCTATTCAACCTGGTTTCAGAAACACACACCACAGTGTTTTATTGTAACGGAGTCCAGTAAGGTCTCAGCCACATATCAGCCCAGCCTCTTCCTCTTTCACAGCTGCCTCAAATTGTTGGTCCATTGACACTGAGCCCATAGCCAACATCATACCTCATCTAGAACATGGCAGTTCTTTAACTCTCCAGCCACCATGCACAGTCTTCCTACGTCAACAACAGGTTTGAGTAACAGGAGTATTCGTAGGGACCACATAACCTCACAGAGCATCACCACAGACACAAAAGTGACAAGCATGGAACTCAGCAGCCTGTGGAGAAGGGTGATGAGGTTGGAGCAGGGCTGAGAGGCCACCAGGGATGTGCACAGCAGTGACTCAGAAGTTTCCAGGCTGAGGTTCTTAAGAATGCTAGAGAAAAAGTGCTTGCTCGTTAATAGTCTCCAAGTCTCAGAATGCCAGAAAACATTGAAAAGCCTATTCTTCTGTTCACTCTTTCTGAGAGCAAGAAAAGTAGAAAATGGGTACCTTAGATGTAGCATGGAAAAAATTCTGTGGAAAAGGAATCTGAATTTTCATAGAAGTCATAGCAAAGTGTCTTTAGAGGAAGCCACAGATTCTAGCATTAATCAGCCTTGAATGTGCTCAGCATGTGACTGTAGGTCATGTGCACATCATGTCCTGAACTTCCTGGTACTCAGGGGCTCTCCATGGTCCTATCTTTAGGTCTTAGCCCAGGCAGGCCCTGACCGCCCCCTTCTGGTCCTGAGAGGATGTGCAGGAGTTTGTGTCTGAGCTCACAATGAAGTCCCTGCACTGTGTTGCCTGCACAGTGATACTTGACCGTGTCTTCTGCTTGAAGAGAGCTCACCTGTAAGAAGCCCTGGCTCTTGGAGGTGTCTCTGCTGATCCTGACTCAGGATTTGAGAGCTGCATTGCAGTGTGTGTTTCCACCATTTCAGATCACACCAGCCACACAGACCTTTCCTGGAGGCTGATGGACCCACTGGACGCCATTGCTGGTTGAAGAGAGTCCAGACACAGAGCAGGTGAGGGACAGCGTCTGCGAGGCCTTCACCAGGCCGGGTCCCGACTCCTGCAGCTGCACCTGTGACAGGACACCTGTGGACAAGGGGCATAGCTTCACTGTGAGTCAAATGCACCATAACCCACGTGGGCAGGTTCCTCTCCTGAGCCCCTGAGACAGTCACTGTGCAGAATGTCCAGTAGGCCGAGGAGCAGCCCCAGCACAGCCATGAGCTGCTGATAGCTGCTGAGAGGAGACAAGGGATGCTCAGCAGGGAAGGAGTCACATGATGCTCCACCAGGGCTGGGATTTCAGCCTGAAGCTGCTCTGCCTGGGGGAGCAGATTGAAGAGATAAGAGGGTCACAGAAGGTGAAAAGACAGATGATGGCTAGACATGTGGAATCACAAAAAATGTTCATGGCCTGGTGTAGCTGCAGCATAAATCCCTGTACATTTTGTGTGAAGTGAACACTCCTTCCACATGCACACACTTAGGGTTCCACCCAATTCCCTTCCCAGAACATCACCTCAGAACATTTCCACGGTGTTCCTGAATTACTGTGATCTCAAGTCTCTGAATCATGTCACATCAAAGTGGGAGATGAAGACCCACTTCTTGCTTTGTCTTCTCTTGAGGAAAGCAGAGATTGGCACAGACAGAGGCAACCTCACGAACCTGCAGCTGTGAGCTCTAGTGTATTCAGAGCTGCTTGACAGGCCCGAATCTACCAAGGACACCACTTCCTCACAGACCCTGTTCATGACACTCACAGAAGCCAAGTGTCACTGGTGAGAGGAAGGGGCATATTTTCCCTCAGAATACACTGAGTTGAGGTCTGTGGGTTTCTAGCCTTCTTGAGGGTAATTTACACACACTGCTGCATGTTAACCTATGGACTTAGTGTTACTGACACTTGGGCTCAGCATTTCCCTGTTACAGTCAGCACCCCATGTAGTGGGGGTGTTTGACTGGCTTTTCTAGCCACAGGCCAGAATAACCCATAAGACTTATGTGGAGACAGAGCCAAAGGTGGGGTGAAAGGCAGCACAGCTGCAGAAATGTGAGCACAGCTCTTTCAGCAAGATTCTCCAAATAGTCTCTGCAGGGCTTTGAGGGAGCACAGCTAGGATAGGATCCTGAGCATGAGAACAGCCAGGTTCTGTGTGGGGCTGGAAGGGAGGATGGGGAGGGAGGAGGGAAGTATTCATCTCATTAAATGTTTTAGGTCCTCCTTGATCTCACACAGTCCTGAAACTCTCATACCTACAGAAGAGAAAGACGAGAGTACCCTGTGAGCTGCAGCAATGTGTGAAGACTCCTGTTCGTTCAAGACACAAGATCAACAGCTGATGAAGAAGAACTTAGGAATATAAAAACTCTTGTCCAGCAGAAGAAACTGTCAATGAAGTGAAGAGTCAATCCATAGACTAGGAGAAAGTCACTGTCAACTACATGTCCAAGACAGAGAGTTCACGAAAGTATACAACAGGATCAAATGGCCTAATAAAAAATGTGCTATGAAATTAAACAGAATTCTCAAAAGAAATATTAGAGAGATGGCTCCTGAATATATTAAAAGTGGTCCATCCTTATCCATCAAGAGACTGCAAATCAAAGCTTCTTTGAGATTCCATTCAGCCTCAGTCAGAATGGCCAAGACCGAGAACTCTAGTGGAGTGTTGGTGAGGATGTGGGGACAGGTCCTCCTCACACATTGCTGAGTGTGTGTTCCTCCTTCAGTCACCAGGGAAAGAATGTGGAGTTTCCCAAATCACTACTTATGACCCAGATACATGAAAGCTTACATCCACACGGTGAAATTACATTAATCTGTAAAGAACACCTGAGCTATAGAAGAAAGGATGGGATAGGATAATATTGTACTGACTCGGATAACCCAGACCCAAAGAGACAGAAGTGGCATTTTGTATAGCATGCAGATTTTAGACTCGACTTTTATATTTTATTTATTTATGGGAGGCTCTTGTGCTGTGGTGTATGTGTGGAGTTCAGAAGTCAGCTTTCAGACTCTGGTTTTCTCCATCCACCAGGCGGGTTTCTGGGACGGAACTCAGGTTGCCAAACTTGCTCACTGGCACCTTCACTGCTGAGCTATCTCTCCAGCCCAGATTTGAATTCTTAGATATCTGGGTTTAGGTTGGGGTGAGTATCAATAGAGGCCAGGAGAGAAGAATGGAGCCATGGAAGGGAGAAGAAGGTCGCAGTGTAATTGGGGTGTTATAGTAAAATATATGGAGAGAGAAAGTAGAAGGGACTGCTAGGGAAGAAAAATTTAAGAGGGGAAGAGAAGGGAGAGAGGATGATAGGAGACTGTGAGTAGGTTCACTGGAGGGTGAGGATGTTGGAAAAACCATGTAGACAACTGTAGCTTTATAAACTAGAGATATCACTTTTTAAAAAATGGATAGAAAAAAATTAATATATGTGGGTGGTTAAAGCTAGTCCTAAAAGTCACAGGCTTTCAAACAAACTCCAGTGCTTGGTGAATGATACTTCTTAAGAATTGCTGGGCTGGAAGCACTCAGTGACTCCCAAGGCAATACAGGACATTGCCTTCACTCTTGGATGTCCACTAGACCTAGACAAAGAGCCCACCTCCTGAAGGTCCCATGTAGCCTGGATCCAGGACTCAGAGAGACACCTGGAAATGAGGTGGAAGCTGCTCCCAGCTGGTGGGCTAGTCACTGTGGGACTGTGCTCTGCCAGTGGTTTTTTTTTTATTTCTCCCACTCATAAAGTTGATAAGTACCCCATTCCCTTCCCTCCCTCCATCGCTCAGTGGACCCTCTTACTCTCTCCCCCCTTTTCCCTTCCTTTCCCCCCTCCCTCCCTTACTCCCAGTGCCCCCTTCCCCCTTCTGGAGCATTCTTTAGTGTGCATGTTAAATTTCCCTCTGGGTCCTCCTCTCTGATGAGTTGCAAGGACCCAGTGGCATTGCCCAGAGCTCTTTTTCATGTTCCCCTTTAGTATAGGAACATTATTGTGGCTGTTAATCCCTTGCCTCTAAGGATCGTAGTGCTTGTGATCCATGCTGGGCTATGGGGGTTCAATGATATGTTGCTCATTGCGCAGGTCATGGCAAGTCCTATTATGATTACATCAGATCTAACTTGTATGGAGTATCTTGCATATTGTTACTCCTCCCCATCTTTAGGTTCTTACAATCTTACCGCCCCCTCCTCAAATTTCCCTGAGCTTTAGGATGGGGAGAGATTAGGCTGGCCTGATTCCAGGTGGTTGATGTAGAATCTCTGATGTTCTGAATGATGGTTTGTTGGTTTTTTTTTCAGTGTTGCTGCTCCTGTGCCGCCCTTGGCTCCATCTTGATAAGTATTTGATGTTACCCCCTGGCCAGAGATAAAAGGCTATTAAAATGGAGTCTTATTAGAGTAGATTCAAAGGTAGATGGAATAAGAGTAGGAGACCTCTGTGAGGGGAGGGTCAGTCTCCCATTTGCAGGATGGTTACCTTCTATCTGCTAGACTCTATGCCCTTCCTTTCTGGTGAGATCATACCCCATCAGGTACAAGTGACCAGTAAGGAAAGTCTGCAAGTCCAACCAGATGTCTCATTACTTACTTGCAGACTTTGATGGTGGCCTATTTTCTCTGCTGTAGCATGATCCCCTCTCTCCTTGTTTCTGGCGGGGCCCTCTTTCTCTTTCCCACCCTACTTATAATCTTTGCAAGTACTGTAAATATTACAGAGATTTATCTCTGAGTGTGTCACTAAGTGGGTTTGCTACTAGGATCCACATATTAGAGGGTACATATGGTGGTTAATTTTCTGTGTCTGGGATATCATTAATTGTATAAATGTACGACATTTTCCTTATCCACTCGTCAACTGTTGGACATTTGAGTTGATTCCATGACTTTGCTATTGTAACCAGTGCTGCTATGAACATGGTCGTACTTGTGATATCGAGGTGAATTTTTGCTGTATGGGGGTTATTCCCAAAAGTGGAATAGCAGGGTCATATGGCATTTGAACCTTTAACTTTTTAAAAAATCACCAGACGGCTCGCCAGAGTGGTTGTATGAGCCTGTATTCCCACCAGCAATGTAGGAGAGTTCCCTTCTCTCCACATCCTCTCCAGCATTTGGTGTTGTTTGTCTTGTGGATTTTTGCCATCCTGATCAGGGTGAGATATCTCAGAGAGGTTTTGATTTGCATTTCCCTGATGGCTAAGGATGTGGAGCATATTTTAAGATATTTGTTAGACATTTGAATTTCTTCTCTGGTAAAGTTTCTTTTAAGTTTCAAGGCCAATTTGTTAATTGTGCCATTTGTTTCCTTGGTGTTTAATTTTCTAAGTTCTTTGTGCACTCTGTATAGTAGAGCTCTGTCAAATATGTGGTTAGTGAAAATTTTTCTCCCATTTTGTGGATTGCCTTTGTGCTAGAGTTACAATATCTTTATCTGAACAGAAGCTCTTCAATTTCATAACATCCCATCTCTTCAGTGTTGGTTGTATTGACTGTGCTATTGGATTTCTCATTAGGAAATTAGAAATTAGGATTTCTGATTGGCCTAGTCCAATCAGCTCCAGGGAGTTCCCTACTCCTTGACTAAGGTTTTTATAGTCTCTGGCCTTATATTGAGGTCCTTGATCCCTTTGTACATGGTGACAAGTACGGGTCGAGTTTTAATCTTCTGCATGTGGTCATCCAGTTTTGCCAGCACCATTTGTTGAGGATGCTGTTTTTTTTTTCCATTGGATTTTTTGGCCTCTTTTATCAAAGATCAAATGGGTGTAATTGTGTGGGCTTATATCTGGGTCTTCAATCCTTATCCATTGATCTGTTTGTCTATTTTGGAGCCAGTACCAGGCTGTTTTTATAACTATGGAATTGTAGTATGGACTATGCTTTGGTATGGTGATGCCTCCAGCAGTGTTTTTGTTACTCAGTGTCTTGCTACTCTCTTTTGTTATCCTGAGTCTTTTGTACCTCCATATGAATTTTGAGATTGTTTGATGAACTTCTTTAAAGAATTGCTTTGGAATTTTGATTGGTATAGCTTTGAATCTGTATATTGCCTTTGATAGGATGGTCATTTTTATGATATTGATTCTGCCAATCCAGGAACATAGGAGGTCTTTCAACCTTCTGGTGTCATCTGTAATTTCTTTCTTTAGGGTTTTAAAGTTTTCCTTGTAAAGTTCTCTTACTTCCTTGGTAGATGGGATTGTTTCTCTCAAGGCTTTTTCCCTTCTTTCATTCTGGGTATATAGGAAGGCTACTGATTTTTGTATGTTTATTTTGTATCCTGCTACCCTTGAACTTCTGTATTAGTTCCAGGAGTTTCCTGATAGAATTTGTGGGATCACTCATGTATAAAATCATGTCATCAGCAAACAGAGATAACGTGACTTCTTCCTTGATGATTTGAATCCCTTTTATCTTCCTTTCTTGTCTTATAGCTTCAGCTAATACTTAAAGTACAATATTGAAGAGAAGTGGTGAGAGTGGACAGCCTTGTCTAGTTCCTGATCGAAGCAGGAATGCTTCAAGTTTTTCCCCATTGAGTATAATCCTTGCTGTGGGCTTATTGTATGCAGCTTTTATTATATTGATAAAGGTTCCTTCCATTCCAACTGTCTCTAGGGCTTTGATCATAAAAGGTTGTTGGATCTTGCCAAAAGCTTTTTCTGCATCTATCGAGAGTATCATGTGGTCTTGGATTTTAGACTGGTTTATATGGTGGATTACATTTATTGATTTGCATATGTTGAACCAACCTTGTGTACCTGGGATAAAGCCTACTTGATCCCTGTGAATGATCTTTTTGATATGTTTTTGAATCTGATTTTCTAAGATTTTTTGATAATCTTTGCATCTGTGTTCATCAAAAAGATTGGCCTATAGTTTTCTTTTTTTTTAAGTGTATATTTATTAGGTTTTGGGATTAAGATGATATTAGCTTTGTAGAAAGAATCTGGTAGTGTTCCTTCCTGTGCTATTTGATGGAACAGTTTAAGGAGTATTGGTGTTATTAGCTCCTTAAATGTCTGGTAGAACTCTGTGCTCAATCCATCTGGTCCAGGACATTTTTTGGTGGGAAGATTCGAGATTACTTCATCGATTTCCTATGTTATAGTACTATTTTAATAATTCACAACTTCCTGATTCAATTTAGGTAAGTTGTGTTTACTTAGGAATTTATCCATTTCTTTTGTGTTGTCAAATTTCACAGAGTATAAGTTTTCAGCTTTCATTTCACAAGTTGACACCTATATATCCAACTAAGAGTCCCTGTGACCCAACTGTACCACTCATGGGCATTTTCCCAAGGGACTCTTGCTTTTCCATGTTTTTTGAAGCTTTATTCACAATATATAGAAACTGGAATCAGGCTAGTTGTCCATCTACTGATAAATGCATAATGAGAATATGGTAACTAGTTAGGATGTAATTTTATACAGACATTGAGAAAAATAAAAATATGAAATTTGCATGCAAATGAATGGTCTAAAGGAAAGTTATGCTAAGTAAGGTAACTCAGATCCTAAAAGAAAAACATGTACATGTTCTGATATATGCAGAACATAGCTTTGAAACTTGGAGTTTGTATGCTTAATTTGTAATTTATAACACTCCAGGTTGAAGAAGGTCAATGATTGTAGGTTTGGGATTGAGAAACCTTTAGGGAAGGTGGTAGATGCACACAAGTGGTGTGAAGGGAAAAGGGAAATGATGGGGGAAGGATTAAAAGTAAAACAAGGATGTTAGGGAAGAGGAAGGGTTTGGAGAGGAATTCTTTTCTCTAAGGATATAAGATGTAGTCCTATGTAGATCAACCGTATTATAACATTAATTCAAGAAGAATTAAAAATTTGAATGAAGGTTCTCTACTTGGGTATATAGAGAGATATAGGTGGAGGGAAAGGATAATGGAACCCCTGCTGAGATGATCCTCTTGGAAGTCACAGGTGATCAACCAGAGCTCCCAGTATTGTGTGTGTGATGTCTTCATGTGAAGTGCTGCTCAGGAAGATCCCAGAAGCCTCTGCAGCAGGATGAGACTTTGACATTCCTCTTGATTGACCATGAGAACGTGAGGCTAAGAACCTACTGATGAGGTCATCACAAACAATGATCACAGGATGTGGAGAAATCAAGCAGAATTGATCTGAAGGCTTCTTCCCTGCTTGGTAGCTTCATGGCCTCAGATGGTGCTATGCAAGGTGATGGAGGATGCAAAAGTTATCAGTTGTCTTATCCAGCTGTGAATTTTGAAAGGCACAATAACTTCAGCCTGACAATTTGCATCCATTGTTGCAATAATGGCATGACTGTTATGGGGTCACCAACTTGCTTCTTGTTAGACTTAAAATGTGCTCTTCAGAAAGGAATACATGCCTGGTACTATAAGTCTGGGTAAGACTTGTGGACATACATCCTGGGGAAGAACAAACTTTATGGTTTTGGTGTATGGAAATGACATTCAACTATCTTCTAAACATTTGTCTCCAAATCCACATATTAGTGCAGCAATAAGGTTTTGATAAAGAATTTATTTTGTGATAAAGGGTATTTAATGCATAAAATAACCACTAGGCAAAGTTCAGAGAATAAGTGGCAATGTAGAACTTGACCATAAACAGGGCACACATATTATTCCCTGACTAAATATTCAGAGAACATCAAGGAAATGGGGTTAAGAATATCAGCGCCAGAGGGTTGAAGGGGAACTTTGCTCACAGGGTCTACAGGAAGCGTAGTCTTGATCATGGAGTATGATCTTTTTGATATATGACTGATTAACATTATTAATAATTTTTAATGACTTTTATATCTGTGTTCATTTGTGAGATTGGCCAAAATTCTCTTTTTTTTCATCTTCGTTTAGCTTTGGAATCCCAGTAACACTGGCCTTATAGAAAGAGTTTGGGCAAATTCCTTCTGTCCTGTCTCATGAAGCAATGGGAGGAGTGGTGGCATTTGTTCTTCTCTTGGGAAAGTCTGGTAAAATTGGGCATGGAATCTGTCCCATCCCAGACCTTACATAACTGAGAGATTTGTAATTACAGTTTTGATTCCTGTCATGGTTTGAAATGTGTCCCCCACAGTCTCATGTATTTTGCAAGGTCATGTCACCTTGAGAGGCAGAGCCTTGCTGGAGGAAGCAATCACAAGGCGTGGGCCCTGAGGTGGATTAGTCCCATCCTGCCTCCAGGAGAAGTTGGCCTTTGCAGCAAGCAGTCTGCAGCTCTCAGCTTCCAAGATGTCTGCAGTGATGTAGCCTCCTCTGGCTTTGGCCAGCCAGCCATGCCACCTCTACCATGAGAAACTGCCTTCCCTCTGGAACCGTAAGCTGAATAAACCTCCCTTTCTCCCTTAAGTTGACTGACTTTGAGTGTTCTCTCATAGCAACAGTTAAGTGTAACTGCTACAATTCCATAGCTTGTTATTCTCCTATTTAAATTATGTTTCACCTAGACTCAATTTTGGCAAAGTGTTATTGTTTAGTAATTCATCCATTTCCTTTAGATTGTCCAATTCAGTAGAACATAAATTTGTAAAATATGTCCTTATGATTCTGTGGATTTCTCAGCTTTCTGTTCTAAATCTCTCCTTTTCATTTCTTGTTTAATTGATTTGGACATTCTCTCCTTTTCTTCCATTTAATGTGCCTAAGTTGTTTTCAATCTTGTTTTTATTTTTAAAGAATCAGTTTTTCTTTTTATTAATTTTTTGCATTGTTTTCAGTTCCAGTTCACTGATTTCTTCCAAAATCTTGGACATTTCTTCCTGTATATTGCTCTTTGGGTAGTTTTCTCTTGTTTTTCTAAAGTTTTCAAGTGTAGCATTAAGTCATTTATTTGTGATCATTCTGTTTCTTTTGATGTTGGCATTTAGTGCTATTAACTCTCCTCTCAGAAATGTTTTTATGCATCCCATAAGTTTTGATAGCTTGTCTCCTCATTTTCATTTGACTCAGAGAATTTTAATTTCCTAAATTATTTCTTCCTTGGTTCATTCCTCATTCAAGAGTGTGTTATTTAACTTTCATGAGTTTATGTGATTCCTGTTGTTCTCCTGCTTGTAGATGTCTCGCTCTACTTCACAGCCATTAGACAATATAGGGGGCGTGATTTCAATTTTTCTGCATTTGTGGAAGCTTGTTTTGTACCCCAGTATATGGTGTATTTTTGGGAATGTTCAATGGGCTGCTGAGAAGAATGCATATTCCTAATGTTTGGGTGAAATGTTCTGTAGATAGCTGTGAGGTCCATTTGATATATGGTTTCATTTAACTCGGATGTCTCTCTATTCAGTTTTTGAAATGCTGATCTGTTCAATTGAGCGAGCAGGGCATTGAAGTTTCCTACCATCAGTGTGTTATGATTGATTGGTTGTTTTACTTTGTGAATCTGGATTGATATCTTCTTTATTGTGTTAGGGAACTTATCACATTAATTGTATAAAATATGTCTTCCTGTTGTGTGCTTGCTTTCAATATATCCATGACCCACAAATTGATTCTTTCATGGTTTTCCATATTCCTAGATGTTCCATACATGCATGTTTTTCTATGTATCAGTTTCTTTTTTATTAACTGTCTACTTCTCCCATTTTGTCTTCCAATACTGTTACTCGGTTGTGGCACTACCGATTCAGGGAAGCCCTAGCCCACTGGACATGCCCCAGATATGTCCCAATAGAGGAACTATAAAGGCAGAAGAATGAATAACCAATGGGAAGTGGACAGTCTAACCTGCCCCTGAGATGGACACCTAGTAAACAGTCAAGTGATTGGTGGCTGTCCCCTGGAACGGAGGGTTGACAACACCTGATTGGATCCCGACTCTATATAAGCCCAAACACTTCCTGAATAAACCTGAGTCTGCAGCTAACTCATCCTCTACCTGCTACTTCTCGCCTGACTCCAGGGATCTGGGTGGTGATCCTGTCACTGTCTCGCCCATTTGCCTCGAGCCCATGAGGTCCCTGCCATTTCCCTTTTTTCCCCAGGCTGGCCCAGAAGGTATATGGCAACATCTGGTGCTCCAACATGGAGTGGTGCCGCCTTCAGTGGAGATGAGACACCCACTCTGGTAAAGTTCAGTGAGCGTCCCCTTTGGTTTTGTGTTCTGTGTGCTTATAGTGCCTGAAGGTGACCCCTTCCTCTTCCTCTTTCCCTGTTTGTCCTTAGGACAGTCACTCACTTGATTTGCCAATGACCAAGGAGCCCCTCTTAACACAACCACTTATTTGATTTCCCCACGATCAAAGAGCCCCTCTAAACCAAGGCTCTTCCTGGCGAGTTCACATGAGAAATTGGTCCCCTCAGAACTTGGAGCCCAGGCTCAATTACATTGAATCAGCCTGACCGGAGATACCATATGTGCATACAGCCCAGGGGTAGTAACCAACCCTGGAAGTCCCCCACCAAGCACAAGACAATTGGGGCAGATACGTTCTTTGTCTTGTCTGTTCCTCTTTTGGTCTCATCTCTGTTCTTTAGAAAAATGGGCAACCTCCTCTCACACTGTAAGGAGCCCCAAATACATGTTTTAAAATCTCTCCTAGAGATTAGAGGTCTCAAGGTTAAAACTGCTGTCCTGGAGGAATTTTGGAATGAGCCTGCGGTTTTAGCACCTTGGATTTCCCCAGAGAAAATTTGGGAATGGACGTATGGAAAAGGATGCTTTTCCTTACTAGATGTTTTTCATAATTAAGCTAAGTTGCCAGACTTGATATGAGGTCTTGTTTTAAATAAGGCTTTCCTAAATGTTAATCTGCCTTTGATAAAGCTTTCAAGGGTAATTTTAAGACAGTTGCTGGTGAATTGTACAGTTGCCAGTAAAATGTTGCTCATGTGCTTGTATGTTTATATGTTCTGTGTTTACATATTGTGTGTGGCCACTTCAATTTTTCATTTCTATTGTGCACTGATATAAAAATTTTGGCATGGCATTTTTAAATACATATATGCATACTTAAAATTGAGAACAAATAATTTTGGTAACATCTAGGGCCTTAACTAGTTATGTTTTATATCAATAACAATTGTTTTTCTAATAGATTGTAAGTTTTCTTTCATTGTTTTCTCACTTGATTTTGATTTTTAATAGGACTACATATGAAAATGCCATTGTATTCTTAAAGGTTTTTCCATGTGTTCCCAAAATAACAAAGCCACTATGATATTGCTTGATTGAACTTGCTCATTCCTCTGACTTCTTTTATAGAATTTTATCCCATCAAATCTAGCAGCCAGGAAAATATAATTGTCTTCTAAAAAGTTCATTGGCGTTTCTTCCTTCTCCTGGTAGGTATTCGCTCCCTTTAATCACATGGTCCCATGTGTACTTCTACTAAGGTAAAACAGCCTGCACCTTAGCCAGACCTCATTCCTTTGAAACAAAACAGGATCAATAATATCTGGACTTGGCATTTTCTGTTTTTAGGAAATTCTAAGTGCATTTGGGTCAACTCAGGTTTGTGTTTCCTTTTTCCTTGCAAGATTTTGGCCTAAGTTACTTAAGGAGTTTCTCTGAGGATCCATCTGCCTAAGGGTATAGATAAAATACTAGCAGACACACCCAAACTGACAAACCTGGAATTCCCTTCCCCCACAGGGAAAGAAATAAAAAAATGCTTTAAATGTGTCCTGCGGGCTGCTCTTCCTGGCCCATAAGAGGGAAGTCCAGGACGGCCATGTGCCTCCTGCCTACCACTATTAATGGCATCTGGAATGTTTCAAATTATCTTTTGACATATCAAAAATTAATGGGACTAAAGTTCAAATTATTACTGCTGTGTCCTTCGTCAAACAGTTATGGGACAGGATACCTGCCCATAAATTTGGTAACTTGGTTACACTCATAAATTTGTAACTTGGTTAACTTTTAGAGATGCCCATTTAGTGCTAATTGTCCTATTTAGATGCAAATGGCAAGCAGTAAGATCTCAGAGTTTACAACTAAATCTTGGTTTACACAGGTCCTCAGGGCATTTATTCAGGCTCCACACATTCCTAAGGCCACCAAAGGCCCCTTGGAAGCCTGGCTGTCCTCCACTGAAGCTATGCTTTACTAATTTACAATTGTTCGATTTGTGTCTCACCAGCTCTTCTAGGTCATTTCTGCACCTGCCCCACCCCCAGCCTCTCTGCCTGCCCCTCCCACAGCCTCTCCGCATGCCCCTGCAATGATGAAAACCTAAAAACCTGCCACCTTGAGTTCCCCTTTGGGACCATGATTCCTTCACTGCAGTGGTCTCATAACTGGTAGTCAATGATGGGTAAGGCTCCACACGAGGGTGGTGTCCAACCTAAGCCAGGCACAGTCACCTATATTCCATGCAGCTGAAGAGCCTCAGGGTCACCCCAGCTATCATGGTCCCCACTGAAAAAGTTTATAAATAAATAAAATGGTGAAAATGTGGCACTACCGATTTAAGGAGGCCCTAGCCCGGGTTCCTGGGTACGGACATGCCCTGGACGTGTCCCAATAGAGGAACCATACAGGCGGAAGAATGAACAACCAATGGAAAGTGACCATCTAACCTGCCCCTGAGATGGAAACCTAGTAAACAGTCAAATGATTGGTGGCTGTCCCCACCCAGTAGAGGGATGGCAACACCTGATTGGATCCCGACTCTATATAAGCTCAAACACTTCCTGAATAAAGCTGAGTCTGCAGCCAACTCATCCTCTGCCTGGTGCTTCTCACCTGACTCCTGGGGTCTGGGTAGTGACCCAGTCGCTGGCTTGCCCATTCACCTCGAGCCCATGAGGCCCCTGCCATTTCCCCTCTTCCATCCGGCTGGCCCAGCGGAAATACGGCAACACTAGGTCTTCTATGTGGTCAGGTCTGCTTTTGAGATTCTATATTGAACTTTTAGCATGCTGAGTGAAATATTCAATTCCAGTGTTATTTCATTTTGTCTTTTTTCAGAACTTCCATTTTTTTTCAATGTTTCCAAATTTGGTTTAAGATCTTCGACTGTCTTTTTAACTTGTGTATACTTGTTTATTGGTGCTTTATTGGTCATCTTTCCTATTTCATGGTATTCTTCATATTTTTTAGGCATTTACCTAGGTTTTCTGGGATCTGTTTCTTTACATTTATAGCTGATCATTGAATTTCAATGTAGAGATTATTGCTTTCTTCTTCCTATCCAGTGGATGATTGTCAGTGAAGGTTGGCTGTTTCAGATTGGTGATTTTTATAATGAGATGCATTTCTTTAACTTCTTGGGGTGGTTCTGTTTTTTCACTCTGACATGAATATCTAGATTTAGGTTGTTGCAATCTGTTTTGCCAGTTAGAGTTTCTGTTTTTACTGCCTGGTCAGGTGTTGGAGCATGTGATTTAGGATGGCAGGTGAAGCTCCCAGTGTTCTCTGGCTCTGGGAGAATGTAGGTGCCTCTTTGGCAAGTTTTCTTGAGTTGCTATTATGATGTTGACTTGACTGGAAGTCCTTTCTCTTCTTGTTCTTGTGGGCTTGAGCTGTTCTATGTTGGAGAGGATGTGGTTCTCAGTGTTGTCTATTGGCCAACAGTGCTTCTGACCTCAGAATTCCGAAGGAGGATTCTGAGCTCCTGGAACCCCAAAGCAGCATCAGCGGAAAGTCTTAGACAGCACGGATGATGGCTTCCCCATGATGGATGGAATGTTTAATCCCTAGGATGACAATTTTAACATTACAATTGCACTGTGAGTGTCTTGTACACAGTCACCTCATTCACCATGTATTGCAGACCCTTCATATCACAGAGTAATTGTATTGCTGTTGGGAGGATAATTCTGAGACTGAAAATCTTCTGGAGCAGCATTTCAACGTCATGTCCAGCAAAGTCAAATCAATGAAATTGAGAGAGTCAAATGACTAGGTAAATGACCTTTCTCTAATGGATGCCATTTCTTCCTTTCCTGTCACTGCGTTTTTATGCTGATGTGATAAGACAATTTAGCAGGACCTGCAAGCTCTTAGTAGCTCATGATCTTCTGAACAGCCTCTGTCATTTTCATGAGATGAGGCATGCTTTCTTGCTTGCAAGACTATACTGAGTTCACAATATAATTTATTGACTGTTGATGCTGATAACTTGTCAGTACATGAAATTAGGCTTTGGACTTCCAAGGAAGTCCCAGCCTCTGAAAAGCAGACGATCTTTCCTTTCTATGAGTACCTCAAATCTTTACCTATTAACACAGAACCCACAGCCATTTTTAAAAGGCTTCTTTAATGCTCATGTTTTCTCTGTAACACTCATCCTAAACTTCTCATGCTTAGATGAAACATAAAATGTTCTTGCTTTTTTTAAAAATCTTTTCAGAGCAACAAAGTCATTCTGAAAGACCAAACATGGTTAAAATAGCAAGGAACCATGGAAGTGGAAGAGGCACTACGGTTAGAAAATCTGGAATATGCATGCTGTATGAGTTATATTCCTAAGGCTCTAGATTTCCACAGACATTTGGTGTCATAGTTAGATGAAAGAATCAACTTACACTTGTGTGTTCGAGTTCAGAGCACAATTGTAGATGTTCACCTTTGAGTTAAGAACTGAGGGAATCTCCTCGAGATTGTCTAATTGACAGGGATGATCCAGCCTTTGGTGGATGTTACTAGTCTCTGCAATGAGATAAAGGAGCTCTCCAGGAAAGGGGATATTCTACACTATGCTTGATCAGACATACTGGTCTGGCAAGAAAGGATTGTCTCCCTTTCAGCAATCCTGTGGATTTGGTGTGTTCATTTCCCTTGGACCATGGTGCTAATGTGGACTGTCCAGACAAGTTGGATAAGGAACTGTAATTGAAACACCATAAGCCAGAATACAACACCATTAGGCTGTGAATCTACCAGCAGCATGCAGATGAACTAAGATGGAACTTGGCACCAGAAGTGAATTGTTGCTGATAAATCTGGCTATGTGGGCTTTGTGAATTTTGAGTGGTTGTGGTGCAGAAATATGCAAACGTTTGAAAATATTTGTGGCTAAAAAAAGTCAATTAAAAAACTTGGTGGGCCATTTGTAGGAAAAAGCTGTGAATTGTATGGGCCAAGATTGTAATGAAGGACAAGGCCTTTGTTATCTTGTTCAAGATGATAGACAGGTTTTCTTGGCAGATTAAGAGCTGCAATAGATGCCTTGAAGTGTTTGGATAAGAACAGGACAGACAGCAGAGCTCTTGTGGCTATGTGAGCAGCAGAATCTAGCTCTTTGCACTGGAATGGTGGAGACTTGAATATCATCTCTTGCTGATTTCATGGTTTAAACAGCCAGAGTCCTTCAGGGATGAAAGTCCAAGCTGAAGCCACTTTTTGCCCTTCAACTGTTTTGACTTCCTTGAAAAGGGCTTCTCTAGGACCAGTGTGCATGAACTGAAACTGCTGTGGATTGAGCAGGCCAGACTGTATTTCAGCCTTGATACAGAACTTGGTATCATCTATGTTCTACTGGTTTTGTTGCAGGTTGACAGGCTCATGCAGAGCAGCTGAAGTTTATCACCAGATGGCAGGTTTGGAGCACCTGCAAAGAAGGTGAAGTGTGGAGCTGCAGAGTCGAGCTCAGGATATTGTTAATGATGACAGAACCCTAGGATGTGTGCTGAGGATGGCTGCAAGTGCGGATTCAACCTGGTCCAGAGAAATGCTGCTTTTGCAGCTTTGAGCTACAAAGAGGGACTGTACTCGCCCAGCATCTTTGAACCACCAATAACACATAATATTAGAGCAACAAAATGGACATATTGTATTCAACTTGCTGGACTTTAATTTTAATTTGTTAGTTGTCTTGTTCTATTTAATGTTTTATCTTCAGTCATTATTTTCCATTTTATGTGATTTTTGTATGGAAGTATATTCATTATGATTTTGTTTGGTTGTATATTTCAGGAGATTACACACTTTTTAAAAACATACTTTCAATTCCAAGTTTTCAAAAATTCAAAATTTAATGACTGATATTTTAACATTGGATTATGAAAAATTTTTACTTTTACACTTTTAGATTTAACAAGATTAAATGTAATTTATTTCCTAAGATAAATGTAACAGCTGTGGGGACTAGTACAGAAACTTCACAGTATAAAGGTGACATGTTTTTGTGGCAGTTGACAAAGGGTGAAGTGTCAGAATTAGACGGAGGTGTCATCTTGAATTTTCCAGCTCTGGAGAAATATTCAGAGAATTGGTAGTGGAGTTAAGTCCTGACTGAGCCTGAAGAAGTTTGTCTAGTTGATGGCAAAGACCCAGCCCATGGTGGGGGGACAAGTGTTTTGACAATGGAATAAGTTGGTAGAAGCTGGTTAAGCAGGATGATATCTTTGGGATACTTGGCCACACATGCTGCTTCAGCAAGTAAGGATTGTCTCCCTCTTGGCAGTTCTGTGGATTTGGTGTGGCCAGTTCTCTGAGTGCCTAGTGTTAGTGTGAACTCTCCTGGCAACCTGCACAAGGAGCTATGGCTGGGCAAGCATAAGCCAAAAAATATTTCTCAGAAAGAATGTTGAGCACATGGGAACTTATGTTTGTTAATCTGTGAGATACCTCCATTGTGTGTTCAGAGACTTGGCTCACATTTATCCATCAGTGAGATCCATTCCCTCTGAAAGAATGTCCAGGAAGGTTTTCTTAGTGCTTTGCTCCTCTCTGCCTGAATTTTATACTGCACTATTCTCTAATGCATTTCCCAGTGATTGGGATAACAGGTATTTATCACATCCGAATGGTGTTTTGAAACCTGCACCTGAACTCTGTTAGAGGCTTGTAGGCCAATATCCTAGAACAAATTAGTTCATTCCACAAAACTCCTCATCTAGGGATTTTTTTTCTCTTTAATACTGGAAAGTTACTGGAAAACTGACCAGAACCTTCCTGCAGGCTCTCTGTGATCATCCTGGGTGTGCAGGGCCGATGCGCACCTGACCCTGGGTGAAGACCTGAGTCTCTCTGACTTTTGGTCTCAACACGGATCTGTTCACTTTATAGTGTCCTGATCTCAAGCTTCAAACTGTAGTCAATTTGGTTTCCAAAGCTTTTATACCCACAATAGGGGCTGCTGTGAGAATTCTAGAGAGTTCTCAAAGACAGATCAGCAGAGTTCCATTTCCTTTTACAAGTGCCTTAAATTGTTGAGTCGTCACCAGCTCATGCTCCTATCCCTTCAAATGGCAGTTCTCCAACTCACATGCAGCATGAATGCAGCCTTTTATCATCATCAGCCACAGGAGTGTTCTTAAGGGCCACAGGAAGGAACCAAACCATCAGCAAGTTCACAACACTGACAAACACAACACTCAGCTAGCAACTGGTTGATCAGAGCTGGAGGCAGGAGGGAAGTTGAGTTTGTTTGGAATGAGCATGCTGGTCATCTGTCCTTCAACAGGAGGACAGTGGGGATGAGCACACTGGTCATCTGACCTTCCACAGGAGGAGGACAGTGGAGATGAGCACACTGGGCATCTGACCTTCCACAGGAGGAGGACAGTGGGGATGAGCACACTGGTCATCTGTCCTTCCACAGGAGGACAGTGGAGATGAGCACACTGGTCATCTGTCCTTCCACAGGAGGACAGTGGGGATGAGTACACTGGTCATCTGTCCTTGCACAGGAGGAGGACAGTGGGAATGAGCACATTGGTCATCTGTCCTTCCACAGGAGGACAGTGGAGATGAGCACACTGGTCATCTGACCTTCCACAGGAGGAGGACAGTGGGGATGAGCACACTGGTCATCTGTCCTTCCACAGGAGGAGGACAGTGGGGATGAGCACACTGGTCATCTGTCCTTCCACAGGAGGACAGTGGGGATGAGCACACTGGTCATCTGTCCTTCCACAGGAGGAGGACAGTGGGGATGAGCACACTGGTCATCTGTCCTTCCACAGGAGGACAGTGGGGATGAGCACACTGGTCATCTGTCCTTGCATAGGAGGAGGACAGTGGGGATGAGCACACTGGTCATCTGTCCTTCCACAGGAGGACAGTGGGGATGAGCACACTGGTCATCTGTCCTTCCACAGGAGGAGGACAGTGGGGATGAGCACACTGGTTATCTGTCCTTCCACAGGAGGACAGTGGGGATGCGCACACTGGTCATCTGACCTTCCACATCTGGAGGTCAGGAGGATACCTGCAAAGGAATCAGCATTTGGGGTTGTGGATTCAAATACTTGTTTACCACTTTGAAAAAATTCCAAATGAGGACTTTATCAAAGATGATTTCCTGTGTTCCATCTGGAGACATTCTACTGCTTAAAGCCTGAAATGGTGGACATCTCAGTTTCTAACCTAATCCAGGGAAATCCTGGCTGCCCTTCATATTTGCTATTGTGAAGAAAATGAGTTGCAGATCACATAGGATTTCCTGGGCTTCCTTACTAAAGATCTACTGGCCAAGCTTCAGAGCCTCAGACTCCTAAGGAAATATGTGGAGAGCCTCATTCCTATATGCAGCTCCCCATGGAGCAAGAAAATTGGAACTGCATAGCTTAGATGCTCCACAGTAATGTGTTTTAGAAAATAAGCAAATAGTACTTTTCATAGAATATAACATAACAATGGGTCTTAAGGGATTGAAAAGGAAACTGACAAATTCCAACATGAACCAACTTTGCACATGACCTGCCTGGGCCCAGGGGACAGAGTCCTGAACTTTGGAGGTTCTGAGGGCCTCTCTGGTCTTTGGGGGCCATACAGGTGCCCAGCGCCCCCTGCTGGTCCCATTCACCCCTGCAGTGAGGTTTGTGTCCAGGTTCACATTGCAGGTCCCTCACTGTGCCTTTCGCACAGTAATACATGGCTGTGTCCTCAGGTTGCAGACTGTTCAGTGTTAAGAACACTTGGCTCTTGGAGGTGTCCCTGCTGATGCTGACTCGGGATTTGAGGGCTGAGTTATAACTTATGCCTCCATCACCACCTATTGCACCGATCCACTCCAGAAACTTTCCTGGAGGCTGGCGGACCCAGTTGATATCATTGCTGGTTAAAGACAATCCAGAGACAGTGCAGGTGAGGGACAGCGTCTGCGAGGGCTTCACCAGGCCTGGTCCTGACTCCTGCAGCTGCACCTGTGACAGGACACCTGTGGGTGAGAAGAATCAGCTCCTGTCAGTCACCTTCAGTCACAGCCTCCCCATGGACACATGTGAAATGTTGATTCTCACATTGGGGAGCTGTCGCCAGGCACAGGAGAAGGACAAACAGCCTCATCTTCTGTGCCACACCCTTCTTCTCCAGAGATCTCATCTCAGTGTGACAGAACTGTGATTTCCCATAGCCTAGGAGAGAGATTTAACTTAGAGTTTGAATGTGAATTTGCATGTTAGCAGTCAGCCCTGTCTTTATGACTGTGGAGGGTGCAGATGGCCCAACATCGGTTCTTCCTTGGAGGGTGATGGGCATCAGGGTCCTGATGTTTCTGACATGTGAGTCTGGAAAAAGAGAGCTTATGGTCTTCAGGTCACTGGAAGCACATTCATGTGTGGCCCCACCTCTTTGGTTCTGAAGAGTTCTGGTTCTGTTACGTGTTCACACCTTTTTGATTTCTTGGAGAAATGTCATCTTGTTCTGTGGAGTGCATACATGACTTCCTCCTCATCACTGCAGGCTGTGAGAGGAAGCACATGCTGAGAGCAGCAGATGGTCCTGAACCATGACAGCATCTGACCCATGGACCCCATTCATTCCTCACACACTGATCTGGACTCACAGCCCACCCAGGGTAGGCGTAGGACCTGCCATGTGAGCAGGTGGGAGACAGACCATGAGCAGGACCCAGGTGAGGAGATGGAGCATTCCTCTCCCACAGACTCTGCCCAGCCTGAGGCTCCTGCTGGGATGAGCAAAGGTGATGTCATTGTTTGGCTTGGCCCCTCCCTGCCCTGCATTCCTCCTTTCCTACTAGTCTAACCTGTGCCACCTCTTTATTTATTTATTTATTTTTTCTACTCATACAAACTTGATAGGTACCCCATTCTCCTCCCTCCCTCCACACCCCTAGATCCCTTTGCTTCCTTCCCGCTTTTCCCCTTTCTTTCTCCCCCTCCCTCCCTTTCTCCAAGTGCCTCCTCCCCCCATTCCTGGAGCATCCTTTACTATGCATTTCAAACTTCCCTCTGGGTCCTCCTCTCTGATGAGGTGTAAGAACTCAGTAGTATTGCATAGAGCTTTTTCTTGTGTTCCTCTTTAGTGTCTGTTAATCCCTTGCCTCTAGTAGTATTCCATTGCATAAATGTACCGCATTTTCCTTATCCATTCATCAAATGTTGGACATTTGGGTTGATTCCATGACTTTGCTGTTGTAAACAGTGCTGCTATGAACATGGTCATGCTTGTGCTATCGAGGTGAATTTTTGCTGTATGTGGGGTTATTCCCAAAAGTGGAATAGCAGGGTCATATGGCATTTCAATCTTTAATTTCTTTAAGAATCTCCAGACAGCTCGCCAGAGTGGTTGTAGGAGCCTGCATTCCCACCAGCAATATAGGAGAGTTCCCCTCTCTCCACATCCTCTCCAGCATTTGTCGTTGTTAGTATTGTGGATTTTTGCCATCCTGACTGGGGTGAGATGATATCTCAGGGAGGTTTTGATTTGCATTTCCGTGATGTCTAAGGAAGTGGAGCATTTTTTCAGATATTTGTTAGACATTTTAATTTCATCCCTGGTAAAGTTTCTTTTAAGTTCCAGGGCCCATTTTTTAATTGGGCCATTAGTTTCCTTGGTGTTTAGTTTTCTAAGTTCCTTGTGCACTCTGGATAATAGAGCTCTATCAGATATGTGGTTAGTGAAGATTTTCTCCCATTTTGTGGATTGCCTTTGTGCTCGTGTTACAATCTCTTTATCTGAACAGAAGCTCTTTAACTTCATAATGGTCCCATCTGTTGAGTGTTGGTTGTATTCACTGAGCTATTGCATTTCTGATTAGGAACTGTTGGCCTAGTCCAATCAGCTCCAGGGAGTCTCTACCTTTTCAAGTAAGGTTTTATAGTCTCTGGTCTTATATCGAGGTCCTTGATCCATTTAGAATTACGTCTTGTACATGGTGACACGTATGGGTCCAGTTTTAATCTTCTGCATGTGGAGATCCAGTTTTGCCAGCACCATTTGGATTTTCTGGGCCCCTTTGTCAAAGATCAAATGGATGTAATTGTGTGGGCTTATATCTGGGTCTTCAACCCTTATCCCTTGATCCGTGTTTCTATTTTGGAGCCAGTACCGAGCTGTTTTTTTAACTATGGATTTGTAGTATAGATTGAGGTTTGGTAATGGCGATACCTCCAGTATTGTTTTTGCTACCCAGGATTGTCTTTGCTATCCTGGGTGTTTTGTGCCTCCATATGAATTTTGAGATGTTTTGGTCAACTTCTTTAAAGAGTTGCCTTGGGATTTTAATTGATATAGCATTGAATTTGTATATTGCCTTTGGTAGGATGGTCATTTTTATGATATTGATTCTGTCAATCCAGGAACATGGGAGGTCTTTCTACTTTCTGGTGTCTTCTGTAATTTCTTTCTTTAGGGTTTTATAATTTTCATTGTAAAGATCTCTTGCTTCCTTAATTAAGCAAACCCTACAACATCTAAAGCGAGAAATCAACACCAAGATGATAATTCTTGGGGATTTCAATACCGCCCTCTCAACGTGGGATAGATCAACAGGTCAAAAACTTAACAGAGATACTTGGGAACTTAATCAAACTCTTACTGAAATGGACCTTACAGATCTTTATTGAACTTTTCATCGATGCACCAAAGAATACACATATTTCTCAATAGCACACGAAACTTTCTCCAAAATAGATCACGTATTAGGCCACAAAATGAATCTCTACATATACAAGAAAGTTGAAATTCTAGCCTATCAGACCACCATAGTCTAAAGCTTGACATCCGCAACACAACAAACAACAGAAAATACACTAACTTCTGGAAACTAAGCACTATGATGCTGAATGAGAATTGGATTCAGGAAGAAATTAAAAAGGAAATTCAAGATTTCCTGGAAGCAAATGATAATGAGAAATGAAACTTATCAAAATCTTTGAGACACAATGAAAGTTGTCCTAAGAGGTAAGTTCATAGCTCTTAATGCCTACATCAAAAAAATAGAAACATCACAAATAAATAACTTAACTATGCAGCTTAAAGCTTTAGAGACACTAGAGCAATCCGACCCCAAAAGCAATAGAGGAAAATAGATTAGCAAAACCAGGAGAGAAATATCTGATATTGAGATAAGGAAAACAATACAGAGAATCAATCAGTCAAAAAGCTGGTTCTTTGAAAAAAATCAATAAGATTGATACACCCCTAACTAAATTAATCAAAAACAAGAGAAAGAAAGCCCAAATTAACAAAATTAGAAATGAAAATGGAGTTATCACTACTGATATCCAAAAAATTCAGAGAATTATAAGGTCATATTTCAAAAACTTATAGTCTGTGAAATTTGACAACACAAAAGAAATGGATGAATTCCTTAGTAAGCACAACTTACCTGAATTGAATCAGGAAGTTTTGAATTATTTAAATAGTCCTATAACATATGAGGAAATTGATGAAGTAATCTCGAATCTTCCCACCAAAAAATGTCCTGGACCAGATGGATTCAGCAGAGTTCTACCAGACATTTTTTTGAATGAAACGTGAAGTTTAATATATTCTAGTATCTAGTACTTGCAGTCAAAAGAATCTTCCTTCTAATAAGTAGGGAGTCAAGGGGGTACATGCAGGTGGAGCTTTTGCTGACACAGCTCCTGCTTGTTCTTAGAAATTAGTCAGATTTCCAGAACACTGAGTCATCCCTTGAGATCAAATGAAAGAAAGAATACGACAAAAAGATGTACTTCCTGAGCCAGTCCTATTAGTGGCAGTGAGCTGGTCACATCTTCCATAGCTGGCACTTCATCTCACCAAGGCCCTGGACAGGATGTTCTTTTTTTTTTTTTGCATTGGAAAGGCAATGCCTCAAAGCAATCTATCTGAGAAAGCTATTGTTCGCTCCACATCAGTATTTTATCAGAAGCAAAACTTCAATGGAAAATACAAGGAAATGAATCCTGTTCTCCCAACTCAGCAGGCACATATTCCCAGTCTTTCTTTTCCAACTCTAATGACATTTAAATGGATCTTAAAATGTGGTGTTTTTTAAATTTATTTCTGCTCATACAAGCTTAATAGGTACATCGCTCCCTTCCCTCCCTCCACCCCTCCATGGACCCCCTTGCTCTCTTCCCCCTTTTCCCCTTTCTTTCCCCTCCTCCTCCCTATCTCCCAGTGCCTCCTCCGTCCCATCCCTGGAGTATCCTTTAATGTGTAAGTCAAACTTTCCTCTGAGTCCTCCTCTCTGATGAGGTGTAAAGACTCAGTGGCATTTCCTAGGACTCTTTCTTGTGTTCCCCTTAAGTATAGGAACACTATTGTGGCTGTTAATCCCTAGCTTCTAAAGATCCTAGTGCCTTTAGTCCATGCTAGACTTTGAGGGGTCAATAATGTGTTGGTCATTACACAGGTCATGCAAAGTCCTATTATGATTGCTTCAGACCTAACTTGTGTGGAGTATCTTGCATATCATGACTCCTCCCATCCTTGTGCTCTTACAATCTTACTGTCCCTTCTTCTGCAAATTTCCTTGAGCTTCAGGATGGGGAGAAGTTAGGCTGGCCTAGTTCCAGGTGGTTGATATAGAGTCTCTGATGTTCTGAATTATGGTTTGTTGATTTTTTTTCAGTTTTGCTGCTCCTGCAATGCCCTTGGCTCTATCCTGATGGGTATTGAATGTCACCCTCTGGCCAGAGATGAAAACTGTTAAATTAGAGTCTTATTATAAGAGTATATTCAAAGGTAGATGGAATAAAAGTGGGAGACCGTGGTGAAGGGGGGGGGTCAGTTTCCCATTTGCAAAATTCTACAAGACATTTAAGGAACAAATAATACCAATACTCCTCAAATTGTTCCATCAAATAACAAAAGAAGGGCCACTACCAAATTCTTTCTATGAAGCTAATATCAATCTTAATCCCCAAACCTAATAAAGATATACTTAAAAAAGAAAACTATAAGCCAGTCTCTTTGATGAACACGGCTGCAAAGAATTTGTCTTAGCAAATTGGATTAAAAAATATTAAAAAAATCATTCACGGTGATCAAGTAGGCTTTATCCCAGACACACAAATTTGGTTCAACATATGCAAATCAGTAAATGTAATTCACCATATAAACCAGTCCAAAATCCAAGACCACATGATACTATCCATAGATACAGGAAAAGCTTTTGACAAGCTCCAATAGCCTTTTATGATCAAAACCCTAGAGACAGTTGGAATGGAAGGAACCTTTATTAATATAAGAAAAGCTGTATACAACAAGCCCACAGCAAAGATTATACTCAATGGGGAAAAACTTGAAGCATTTCTGTTTCGATCAGGAACCTGTGCCAATTTTTAAGAAACCTTCATGCTGATCTGTGCTTTCAATGTAGCCTTAGGGGAATCCAGCTGACATGGTAACCTGTGGAATTTGACCTGTGGTTTGTAGAAACTGCTGTGTTAAAAAAGAAACGACAGGTGTGTTGACAGAACAGAGTTTATCACTCCCTCTGCAAGACTGGACACACTGAGACATGGCTTTCCAGAAATGAAGATGGCAGCCTTGGGACTCTGTGGAATCTGAAAGGGTGGTCCAACAAGGTCACAGCAGAGGGGCAGGTGCCTGAAATTCCTGCACTGAGAGGATGGACTCTGGGATTTGGTGGTAAGTACTCACATAAGTATAGGCTCACACACATTATCTCACATTAACATGCATGCACTCATACAAACACACACTTGTGCGGGGAAAACAAGCCCCATCCCCACTTCCCCTCTGCTGCCCAGGACCCAGGAGACTCTGCAGACCTTTCCTGAGGCTCTGGTCTCCTGCTCCTGAGCACGCAGCAGAGGCTGTGAGCACACAGTAGTCTATCTGTGCCTCCGAGTCATGGCATGGCTCTCCCTGCATGCCCCCAGCCCAACATCTCCAAGCCACATATTCCCCTTCAGTCAAGCCACATATTCTCTTAGAATATTTGCTCCCTTTTAAAGAGTATGAATTCTCTTTAATGTATAAGGAATAGGACAGTTTGTGCTACTTAGTTTTTAGCATCAATATTTCAAGCTCGTGATGCTAGTATTCAGTGAGAGCCTTCATCTTGGGTACCCCCTGACCCAATACCTCCCATGGTGATGTTGACAGCTAAGAACCATTCAGAGGATGAACTTGTCTCTTTGGAAGAGAATTCATGCAGCATGGCAGCTTGTCATGTCCTTGGCTCTGCAGGAGAGCTTGAAGCTCGCTCTCTGTACTATAGGATGACTATAGCAGTCTTAGTGCATCTACACGTCTTAGGAAATAGAGATAAGAAGTTTGAAATGAACATGTGACACCCAAATATTTTTAATGGTTCTAATTATGTAGGCCACAGTGGTGAATGCAGACTTTATTGTCTTCTGCTGATCTGAGGAATCATTTGACAGAAGAGAAGGGGCAGCCTCTGCTCTGAAATTCAGTACTGAGCCCTGTCATGGCTTCAACGTTGTGACTCACAAAGCTTTAGTGTTACAGCATTCAAAATGTCAAGAAGAATTTCTGTACATACTTATTTGGTTTTTGTAAGTGTAGAAAACAAAGTCAGGACTGTTGGAGAAATATGAGCAGAGTGGACAGGACACACATCTGTGAGCAGACTGCAGCTCCAGACTGCCAACGTGGCCAGCTGCTCTGATCCAGAGTGTGACCAGGAAGCCAGTGTCTGTGCTGTTCTGACCTCAAGACTTCCTGCTGCAGAGGGTCTTCCACCTTGAGTCTCCCCAAGATCACTGTGCCCAAGGATGGCTCATGACCTGAATCCTTCACACCATGATGGGAATAAGGGTCTGCTGGACAATGTGTTTTCAGAACCTGCTGCAGACCCCACTAAGCTTCCGGCTTCCATCATTCTGAGTCCCTGGCTGCCCTCTTACCCTTGAAGTTGTAGAGAGCATCATGTTCTCAGCGTTGAAGCTGTAGGGAGCATCATGTTCTCAGCGTTGAAGCTGTAGGGAGCATCATGTTCTCAGCCTTGAAACTGTAGGGAGCACCATGTGTTCACCCTTGAAGCTGTAGGGAGCACAATGTTCCCACCCTCAAAGCTTAAGAGAGCACCACGTTGTAACCCTTGTATTTGTGAGCCTTGGAGAGTGTGTGTGTATGTGTATGTTGCATGTGTTTTGTGCACTTTTGTATGCTTGTGTGTATGTGATTGCATTTTTATATACGTGTATGTATGTATATTTGATTTGTTTATTGTGTGTGTGTTTGTGTTTGTGTGTATATGTGAATATCTGTGTGTGTTGTTTGTTTTGAGTTGTATATGTGATATATTTATATCTGATCTATGCATGTGAACTTAAATTGTATTACTAAGTGGTAAAACACAAACATACACACACACACACACACACACACACACCAAAACTCATTCTCAATACATGTACGGAGTATGATTGGTCTGAGTTTTGTGCCAATATTTCCTGGACTCAACTCTGTTTATATGCAGAGTCAGTTAATCATTGTGAGAATATCCAGTGATTCTCAGATGCCTATTGCAAATGTTGATCTCCAAATTCTAGATTCCACTAGTACAACCTGTTTTTTAAATGTGACAATGAACACTGTCTCCATGTGTGGCAAGGAGTGCTGTGTGTGGTCGTGGTCATGTGTGCACAAGGACGTGCTCATGCACTACAGCACAGAGCTCATCCATGGGAAAGACAAGGGCTGGCAGGATCACTGGGAAGACACAGCATTCGGTCCTTCTGGATAGGAAGAGACCCGTGTGTGCCATTGATTGTTTTGTTGCATTGCAAGCACCATGCGGTGACTCTCCTGTAAGCAAGAATTCATCAACACAAACTACAGTGGAGCCCGTTCTGAGAGAGTGACTGTCGGCTGGCCTCAAGAGAGAGTCATTTCAAGCATTAGAAAACACGAAATATTTGGAGAATTACCCCTGCAGGGGGGTTTGTGTTTGGGCTCAGGCTGAAGGCCCCTTACTGTGTGTCTGGTGCAGTAATACATGGCTGTATCCTCAGTGACATCAGTCCCAGAATATTCCCTCTGAATCCATTCCTGTTCTCACTGGATAGACAGGCAGTCTTTTTTTACAGTTTTTTTAAATTTTTTAACATTTATTTTAAAGAGAGATAAAGGGAGGAAGGGAGGGAGAGAGAGAGAGAGAGAGAATGTAGTGTGTGTATACATGGTGCACAAGTGGACTTAGAGGATAGACATCAATTTTCTCCATCCATCAGGTCAGCTTCCAGAAATACAGTTCAGGTCACCAGGTTTGGGAACAGATACCTACTGAGTAATCTTGCCAGCCCCATGTTCTGTTCAACAGGAGAAGGGCTGAGGAGAGCTGTGTAGACACACTCTACTCCAAAGTAATGGGAATGGTTGAAACTCTTTGAGGCAATGTGTTGTTAGCAAAACAAAGACTTATTCACAAATGATAGTTTCAAGACTTGCACTGCTTAGAGTGAACAAAATCACTGTGAACACACAGATAGGAGCTTCGTGTGTCTGCTCAAGTGTTTAGGACACTCTTGTGGGTATGTTGAATCCTACCTGTCCTACATGTCTCACACTGTAGAACTGTATTCCGCTTGAGAGGCCACCATGCCTGTCCTACAGAGCCTGTGTCGTGGCTGAGCCCTGCCCACAGAAGGTGTTTGTCAGTGGCTGTGTGAAGGGTTGTTTGCTTGTCGCTCAAGGAGGAAAATTCTAATTCTTATTTCCTGCCCACTCCTCTGTAGGAAGGATGGGCTCCATTGCTGTGTGATCTTCAGAGTGAACATCATTTTATTCAATATTAATTAATAAATTAATTTATTTGATTTATTTGATAGGAAAAGGGAGATCAGTTGGGACCATGCAGCAGTCTGAGACAGCATTCAGGAGTTGGTCCTCTCCTTCTCTCATATGAGCTCTGGAGACAGAACTGTATGCACAGGCATTGTGAAGAGGTAGTTTGGAGAAAACTATAAAACCTGCTATTTGCTGAGATGGAATCAAACACCAACATTGAGAGGAAATGCTGCATGGCTAAATTTGATAAGACCAGAGGAGGAAATAGCAGAGTCCTGCTTCCCGCCTCTCTAACGGAACAAACACCTGTGCTCATACATCATGATCTGTGCCTCACACTCTCCAGTCAGTACTGGTGCTCAGTTATGGCAGCTAAGTACTGATTCTGCACAGTCAGAGTCCCTTGCTTGATTGGATCTTGAACCTCAGCAACTAGACACATCTTTGTTAGAGGCATTACTTTGCCAAAATCATCTCAGAGATTTTGTATTGTGTATTCAGAACCGCTTCTCCCTTTCACCCCTTTCTCCAGCTATAGTTAGAAAATATTCAGAAATATTCACTTCCTCTGTCTATGCCAAGCCTCACCTGTGGGTCCTGGTGCTGATCCTGTGTCACCTGCTGCCAAGTGGGGCAGCTCCACAGTCAGCATCTCTTCTCTTCCTCACATGCCAGACATAACTCAAGTGTTTCACAGTAATACACAGCAGTTCTTGTGGAGACCTTAATAACTAAACCAGCAACCAAAAGCACAATACAGGGAAAACCATGGGTGTTGCAGTTTGCCTGCATTGTTGCTGGTAAATGACCATCACATAGCTTAAGGGAACAAGGAGTTCACTTTCTTACGATAGTCGGGTTACAGTTCATAGTCCAGCTTGACAGGAGAGCACACACCAACACCAGGGCTGAGGGAACTGGCCACCATACGGCTGAGAGATGGACAATCCTTACTTGCCAGACCAGCATGTCTGGCCAAGTATACAGAAGGATGCCAACTCTCTCAACCAGCTCTCTCTGATTTATCTAGGGCCTAATCCCACCCACCATGGGCTGGGTCTTCCCCAGCAGCCAGACAATCTCCTTCAGGTTTGCTCTGGGCTTAACTCAACCATCAACTCTCTACACCTGTGCCCAGAGCTCAAACCCTCAACAGTCAAGTTGACACCTGTGCTTAACTATGACAATGGGTCTCAACTGTCCATAGAAAAGGTCGATGACAGCTGGAATTGCAGAGTGCTTGAATGAGAAAGGAGACATATTTGCACATGTCTGAAGATCCCCTGAACAACATGCTTGACTTAGAGTTGCTTAAGGAGATCCATGAGGCTCGTTCCACATGCAGCCCCTGGGATGTGAGTAAATAATAAAACGTGTGTCCTGAGATGAAAAATATACCTCAGATTAAAACAAGGTCACTAGAATCTGACAGGAGCCAGGATCTCTGACTGGTTCCTGGCAGGAAGAGGAAACCACAGACCCAAACCCTCATCCCCACCACACTCTGCTCCTGGTCAAGGCTGGGCCAGTCCTGCAGTGCTGAGCGCCCCCTGCTGGTCCCGAGCTCCCCGCAGTCAGGGTTGTGTCTGGACTCACACTGAAGTCTCCTCTCCTGGAGTCTTGCTTTGTCCTCAGGCTGCTCAGCGTTAATGAAAGATGGTCTTGGATGTATCTCACCTAATGCTGACTCAGGTTTTAAGGTCTGTATTGTAATCTGTGCTTCTGTCACTCCACATAGCACAAATCCATTCTAGACCTTTCTTGGAAACTGTCAGATTCAGTCAGGAACTTATGTTCATAGTTCCCTGCTGGGTTGGTCAGGCATCACATCTCCATGTGCAGGAGCTGCGTATTATCAATAATGTCTCTTTTCCAAAATTTTTATGTGGAGGGATGTTCAAATATTGCAGTACTACAGGGTCATCCTGGGTCTTCATGTATCCAGATTTTTGTGTTCAAGAGTCAAAGATTCAAATGGAACATGCATAGAGGATTAAGGCTGAGTTTACTAGATGAAAGAACAGAATTCATGGACATGAATTCCACAGGACAAGAGAGCTGTCTGGTGGCTGCTCCACAATGTTGTATTCTTGTTCTTAGGAACTGAAGCAAGAGAGCAGCATGAGAGTATTAGAAGAGAAAGTAAACAAAAGAACCCCCAGACTCCAGACATGGAATCCCATGAGAGGCAAGAAAAAGCCAGAAAGGAACTCACAGACTCTTAGATGTGGAGTCCAAGAAGAACCAGGGAACCGGGAGTAGAACTCACAGACTCCAGGCATGAATCCCATGAGGAGAAAGAGAGCTAGAGAAAAATGCACAGACTCCAGACACGGAATGTGTCATGGTTTGAAATGTGACCTGTTCCCACAAGCTCCTGTTTCTGCCACCAGCCAGGCCTTTTCTGCCATGCAGGACTGTATTTCCCCTCTGGAACTGTAAACTGAATAAATCTTCCTTTTTCCTTAAGGTGCTTGACTTTGGGTGTAGTTTCACAGAAACAGGTAAGACTAACCCATACAGAGTCCCATGAGGGCAGGGGAGCCAGGAAAGAACTCATGGAGCTAAGACAGAAGTCCCATGAGGGAAACATGATCCAAAGATGACTGCCAGGATCAGGATACTTACAGGTTTAGGCTAGTCTGGTAAAAGTGGATTTTTCTCATTGCTCAATTCCAGCTTCTGCAAACCCGATTTGTGCATTTGGTCTGCTGCATCTCATTGGTCTGTTCATATTGGAGGCTAACCCAGTTGATTTCATGACTTATCTCATAATGAAGCTGTTTCTTTGGAGGAAATTAAGCTTATTTGTGATGAAGAGCTCATCTTCATATCATTTCATGAAGTGGGTTGTCTGAAGTAGATGGTCTTATCTCTGTGAAAGATAAGAGTTTCCCCAGTTTATAGGTTTTGTTCCTTCAGGGTCATTTCCTTCAGATTACTAGGGTGTGCTCCTTCAAGGTAATCCCATCAGTGGAGATGATCTTGGAAGACCTTTTGACACAACTTCTCTAAAATTGCCTGTGTCTGATATGATTTTGTTTTACAAACAGGACAATATCTCAACTGTGGAGCTTTAACCTGCAGGTTTACTGTGCACATCCTGTTTCACAAGTAAAATCCCTGATCATGAATCTGCAGCCACACAGGAGTGATCCTCACCCTGACCTGGGTTAATTTAACTGTGACTCTCTTGAGCTCTGTCCTTCCTGTACTACATTTATTTGCTCTGACTATAGGGATCCTGTGCTCTAGTGATTCTGGTCTCAAATCTTCACCATATTCAGCTGCCTCATAGTAACAATGCCAGGGAAGCTCTAGCCACTGAGAAGTGCATTATCCTTTCCTTCCATGGCTACCTCAAGTTGTTGACCCAGCATCACAGAGTGTACAGCCTTGTTGGATGAAGCTTTTCTAACTCTCTAGTTTTCTCTTAGACACATCCTAGATTTCTCATGCTTACAAATGGGTAGATGCTTTATTTCTGGCTACTCCAAGCAGCAGAACCATCACCAAAGACCAAGAATCTCATGGGATGGTGAGATTGGAAGGAGTCCTGTGGTTAACATAGTTAGAATGTGCTCACTGGGGAGCCACATTCTCAGGCCGGGGAGAAGAGGGTACTACATGTACCAAGTGTGACAATTTGTATTGCTCTACCTCCATTTTGCTTTGCTTTGTGTTTTCCCAGACTCTGCCTTCCATACACTGAAGGCTGCTGCTATTTCTGCCTGGCATCTAAATGCAGGTCCTCCTCTTTCAGAAGCAGAGACATTAATCCCTCCCTGAGCCATCCCTCCACTCTTTTTCCAGACATGTGTTTAGCCTGTGTTCTGCTGCACCCATCCTAATGTAGCCTTTACTTTAGCAAGTCAGAGCTCACAACAGCTTTAAGATGGTGCAAGAGGTGCTGCATCCCATGGAATGTTCTTTGCTACAGACACACCCTGTACCTCTGTAGCTCCCTGCTGGACCTTTTTCTGCTTGCCCCATGTGTTTATAGTGAATGTGGAGAGCATATGTTGTTGCTGCTGGAAAATCACCTCCACAGGGACCAAAGCAGCGTAGTCACTGCAGATTTGCTACCTGAGCCACATAAGTTAACACTCTTCTCAAGTTGTGCATCCACAGTGGGATTTGGTCCATCAGCGACTCTCCCTGCAGAGTGTGTTACTGCTTGAGAAACCCACTGCATGGCCTCTTATAGGGCCCTGTGCTGGGCATCTCTGAGGATTCCATAGGAGTGAGATGTTCTCCACCAGTGGCCACAGGACACTCTGGAGACTCAGTGGGCTCAGCGATGGATTTAGCTTGTAGGTGTGAGATTTTCTCCATCACCGAACTCAAGCAACCTCTTCCTAATTGAAGGTCACATGACAGCACGTGCAGGCATGAGATCCCTTCATACAGGAGATGATTTCAGAGGGTTCTCATCTCTCCCATTCTGTGCCACAGCCTAAATACAGACAGCACATCCTAATAAATACTTGGAAAAAATTCTGGAAAACATTACGTGTGTTGTCATCTTTCTGAACACTCAGGGAAAACAATCAAAGCCCTTGTAGCTGTGATCACACAGTGCCTGGAGCTAGTGTCTGTTTAATCCCATTTGCAGGGTGGGCAGAAGAGACACTGTCTTTTACTGACTCACCTGTGTCTCCACATGGGCACAGGTGATGCTGAAATACACATTTTACCATAAATCCCATGAAGCAAAAGTTATGTTTTGGCATAAATTATTTTGTATATCTTATTGGGTTTACTCATTGGTATCTATCCACAGAATCAAAATTGTTCCTCCCTAAAAAGCAAAGGAATAGTTTTGTATTGTGCAAAAAGGATGGAGAACATGTCATGGGACATTCGAAGAACTTGGGAAAAAGGTCACCTGGATCAAACCTCAGAGAGCAGGATCCTCTTCTGTTGTGTTAAGTGGTCATGTGAGACACAGGGCCCTGGTTCAAGGAGTCTGGACAGTGTGCCCAGGAGCTCATTGCACATGGACTAATCTGCCCAAAGTCACAGGTTTATGGAGAAGATTGAACAACACTGAGAGCAGAGCAAGGTAAGTGCTGAGCCCACATTGCACAGTGAGCAGAGCAAGATAAGGGTTGAGCCCACATTGCACAGTGAGCAGAGCAAGGTAAGTACTGAGCCCACATTGCACTGAGAGCAGAGCAAGGTAAGTACTAAGCCCACATTGCACTGAGAGCAGAGCAAGGTAAGTACTGAGCCCACATTGCACTGTGAGCAGAGCAAGGTAAGTACTAAGCCCACATTGCACTTTGTGCAGAGCAAGGTAAGTACTAAGCCCACATTGCACTGCGATCAAAACAATGTAAGTACTAAGCCCACATTGCACTGAGAGCAGAGCAAGGTAAGTACTAAGCCCACATTGCACTGCGATCAAAACAATGTAAGTACTAAGCCCACATTGCACTGTGAGCAGGGCAAGGTAAGTAGTACATGCAGGTTACAATTGGCCTGGTTAGTCTCATCCCCAGAGAGGAAACATGCACTTCCATTTCTCAACAGCTTCGTCACTGCATGTGCCACAGAAGAACCATGGGCAATGAGGATGGAGCAAATCCCACCAGCCTCTCCAGCACAGTGCAGGAGGTACAGTCGTCTACAGAGAAGTGATGGAGCTGTGACTTTAGAACTCAGAGTACACACTTTGCATTTTACAGTTGAATAAAGAAAAACAGGAGACTTTTGAAGAAACTCTAACTGCAAAAAAAAAAAAATGTATATCTGGGTGAGAGCTGAGCCTGCTGATGTACTGTGGGGTCACTTAGCCTGGACCAACTTCCTCTGGATTCTCCCACCCAAATCAAAACACACCCAATCAGAAGGCTACATGGATATTCTGTCCTGAGTGTGGTAAGAAAAGACTCGCTGACTTCCATGTAGGTTCTCACTACGTGGTCCTTGGCTCCGTGTTGACCCATCTCTGTCCTTCATAACATTGTGCTCATTGTTCATGTGATCCAGTGGGCCTCATATTTTAAAGAAAATCACAAAATGGAACATTCTATGCTGAAGACACACATACTCCTAGAGCACACATGTACAGAAGATTCCTGGGAAACCTTAAATGGAAACGCAAAGCAACCCAGAAATTAGACTGAGCACCCAATTCCGTCTGTACCTGCTGAGCCTCAGTGCTCCCCGAGCGCCCCCTGCTGGTCCTCAGCGCCGGCAGGAAGGTTTGTGTCTGGATTCACGCTGAAGGAGTCTCACTGTGTCTCTTGCACAGTAGTAGGTGGCCGTGTCCTCAGATCTCACGCTGCTCATCTGCAGGTACAGGGTGTTCTTGGCATTGTCTCTGGAGATGGTGAACCGACCCTTCACGGAGTCTGCATAGTTAACACTGCTGTCTGGCTTGATATTTCCAAGCCACTCCAGTCCTTTCCCTGGAGCCTGGCGGACCCAGTGCATCCAGTAGCTACTGAAGGTGAATCCAGAGGCCACACAGGAGAGTCTCAGGGACCCTCCAGGCTGCACCAGGCCTCCCCCAGACTCCACCAGCTGCACCTCACACTGGACACCTGCAAACACGGAGAATCCTGCTCAGGAAACTGTCACACATGCCCACTGTCCCTCTCACTCATGTCCACTCACCCATTCAGCATCTACTGTTCTCCACAAATTACCTTTCCAAAGAGCCACAAGGAAAATGCAGCTGAGCCTCAACTCCATGGTGAGTGTCTGTGTTCAGTGCTGATCACTGAGTGTGAACAGCTGGTGTCAGGGCTGGGGTCCTGGGCAGAGCTGCAGGGTCAGGGCTGGGCTGGTTTTCAAGGGAAGATGGAGGTCCTATTTGCATATTCTTCTGCTATATAACAAGGCCTGATGTGCTCCTTGCAGTCTACAGTGCTTAAGGCAGACATAGAAGTCTTTGGTGATACTTGTGGCAATGACAGAATTTATACCAATATCAATTAGTTAGTGCTGGTTCCTTTTTTATTCACTTGTGTTTTGCTCAAGTGCACAGAACATGCATCATGTGCAATCATGTCATTTTTTATAAAAATGTAAAAGTAAGATCATGCCACAGGTGGTGGTGCATCTGGATGGAGCTCATGTCCTCATGTGTCTTCCTCGGTGTATGGACTGTGCACCTCAGTGCTGGACACAACTCCTTGTATTTCTCTTGCCCCAACTCACACAATCCTGGCGAGTTTTCCTGGACCAAATACTGTGGTGGTAATACTTGTGTTCTCAGTGAATTCTGTGATTCTTGAAAAGTAAAACTATTGATATGTCTCTTGATTTAAGTAAAATAGGATCTTCAACTTACGACTACTCTGCACACTTATAAATGGTGCTTTCCATAAGTTGTGAAGTAGCAAACTGTTGACCATCAGTGCTGAGAGGGACCTGCAAATGCTGTGTCCTGAAGACTCTCAGCAGGTGTGAGGTGAAGCTACTGGTGCCTCAGTTTCCATTTCTGTGCTGAGTAGAGATGCTGTGCTGTGCTGGTGCTCAGGTGAATCATCCTCCTTGCTAATTAATGTGTTGCCCTTTCACCTGCTTTTCATCAGGTTGTTAGTATCCTTTTTAACGGAATATTGAAAAGATTTATTTCACAGTACCTGTGGGGAGATTCAGTCCATTGTGACTGAAGTGCATAGCAGAAGTCATGGCTTGGAAGCAGAAACAGGAGGTGGTTTTAAGAAATTGAAGGAGGTGTCCTTCAATTCAATCCCTTTCCCAACATGTTTCCCTGCTAAAGTCTCTATCTCCTGTTAGGAAGGATGGAAAATGGTTAAGAGTGAAACTTGTCAGTACTGCACTCTGCTCCTTACTCAAGGGTACCTGACATCACCTTCATGTAGAAGGTTCTGGTCTCACCATTGGCCCAAATATGGAAATTAGTCCAGGGGCCCTGTGCACCATATTGATTATTAAATGTACTTGCTGCAACATTTGCTTTGCATTTTTGTGCCTTAAAAAGTGGATGTAGCATTGAGTAGGATTGTTGTGCATTTCACCTCTGGAAACACCATGGGGGGTCAGTCAGCCCCATGGGTCATAAGGATCCTTCCTGTTCTTGTAGCACATTATGGTGAGCAGCCACTTCCTCTTGTGACTGTGCTGACACTTGGGCCTGGCACTTAGGAATCCGATGAGATCCACTGCATTTAGGTCATGAGTTGAGCAGCTGTGGCTCCACTGTAACCTCAGCACCTCACTGGCTCCTGTTTTGTGACAAGACCACTAGAATCTTCTGTCTCAGCCGTTCAAAGATGTTAGCACGGACTTTGTCACCAGACAGTGCAGAGCTATCTCTGTCTTACTTCTCAGGTGTCATCAGAACATCATACACCTCAACTGACATCTTCTCTTTCCCTCTACTGTCCACAGCCTCTGGTGACTTGGGAGATTATGATGTCAGTTTCCTTTGGCTCTGAATGTCAGAGGCAGCTCAACACTGTATTTGCTGTCTGAGATATTTTATTGAGTCCCTTGATTTCCAGTTCCCTCTAGGTGCACTAAGTGTGATGAATTACCCGATTTGGGGCTGGATAGATGGCTCAGGGGTTAAGCATCTGCTTCACAAGCAGGAGGTCCTAAGTTCTGATTCTACATCCCATGATAAACAGCCAGGCAGAGATGGTGGTAGCCTGTGCTTCCAAACCTGGAAAGCAGAACATGGGAAACTCAAGAACAAAAAAAAGAGGACATTGTAGTACAATCCAGGGTGATTATTTAAGTCACATTTGGACCTTCACAGACACACACTGTCCCCTCTGATGAAAAAGGAAATACACAGACAAACATACAAAAATAAATGAAAATATAATAATGTCTAACATTATTATATTATTAAAGGTTGTGTATTCTCCATTGTTGGGTGCACTGAATGCCATCTATTCACCCATGCTGAAATGAACAGAAGGGAGCAAATATCCCTTCCAAAATTCAATTCTTTGGGCCATGAATCCAGCAAGAATGCTTATCCGATGGGACTTACATGTGTTATTCTTTGAGCAACCTCCAAACTGTTCCCAATGTGATGATGTCCACCTTGGTGATAAAATACTAAGTATAGGAGCAGCATGGAGAAACCCACTTGAAAAGTACTCATGACATATGTCAAGACACTGACAGATACTGAGCTTTGGACCAGACCCCATGAGCCCAGGCAGAAATCAAACCAGAAACAAATGCTGTCACAACAATTGAAGAAGAGAGTCACAGCAAGGTGACCACAGGGGGAAGTGGCAATCCAGAAGAGAAATTCTTGCCATGGGATGAACATGGAAAATTCTAAAAATTTTGATTGTCAGAGGTGCAAATCAAACCACAAGAGTTGTGATCTCATAGCAAGAATGGCTGTGGCATGCCTGAGGAAAGAGTCTGGCAGTAATGAAGAGCCCGTGCACCTCGTGGACACCGAGAACAGGACAGTGAACTGGTATAGATGTTTTGGTAGACAGGGAGGGGTTCCTGTAGACTAAAACTGTGGTCTTCATGAAGACCAAAATGCATATAGTTCCATTTCTATAAAGGAAGTGGAATCTTTAGGCTATGTAAGGACTGTACAGCATGTATTTTCTCCAGCAACCTTGGTGTCCTTCTGTAGAAAGATGTTCTTTGTGAACATCCTTGCTGTTCCTCTCCTGATAGAGTTGTTGACTAGAAAATGGTCTATTATTGGGCTATAGCAGAGGAAAGATCTTGAGGACATCTTGTTTCAAACATGGAATTGAAACTATCATCTAATGTAAATATCTCCATGAGCTCTGAAATTAAAGTAATGTTCAGTCCTATGACTCTGTAGTCCTAATGTATTTTTACTCATTTGGCATCAAACCCTTTATATCTTGCTCTGTTCTGAAATGCACATGAAGAGCAACCATTCAAATAATACTTTAATGCAGTCATCCATCTGTGGATTTTATATACTTTTGGCAATTTTGACTTTTAAGCAAGCAGAGCTGCTTGTCTTTGCATTTTCTGCTGCATACGAAACCATCTTTTCATGGAATTGAGTTTCAATAGCTTGGCTTCAGTCCATAACCACTCCAGATCAGTAGAAATTTTATTTCTAATTTTGACCCTCTTAATTGTGGGTAGCATGTATTTCTGAGCGAGCATATAATGGATAGGCTCACCCAGTTCCAATAAATAATGGTGTCTTGTAATTATACTGATGTGTCTGTATGATAACAAAGGAAATCTTTTCATGATTCCACATGGAGAATGTTTTGGGACCATAAGACACATACCACATCATCTCACTTATTTGTGGAAGCTAAATGCTTCAATATCTCACAAAGAGAGAGAAAGAGAAGCAGTGGTCACTGTGGACTAGGAATGATGGAGCCCTGTCAGTAGACTGAGAGGGTATAGTGGGTCTGCAGTGGTTGAAGAGGGACTATAGCTTGCCTCTTATGTTCCAGGTGACTATCATCTACAGAACATTGTACACTTCAAAACTGTGTGAATAGAAGATTCATGTGTGGCCAATTCAAAGACACAATAGTTTTGTGAAGAGTTCCAGTTATGGATACTGGTAGTTATAAACTTGATGGAATGTACAACCACTTAGGAAACAAACATCTAGCACAGTTGTGAAGAATTGCCTAGATCAAATGATTTCAGGTGTGAAGACAGGCTTGCTCTCCGGACTCATTCCATATTGATCTTTGACTTGATGCAAAGCACAGAGTTAGGTGAGAACCAGCATGACTCCTCACTCTGGGACTGAAGGTGTGAAAGTCACATGACCAGTGTTTCAAGATCCTACCACCTTGGCCTCCCTGCCCTGACTGACTGGACCTGTGACTCTTAGTGCATTGATGTGAGATTAATGGTGTCCCTAACATATGATAAATAGTGTGCATAAATTATTAAGACATTTGAAATTTCATTAGATACCAAACTTACATACAGTAGGAAAAGAAAAAAATTATTTCTAAGGTTGATGTAATCAACTGAAATGAAAGTACAGCACATGTGTGCACACAGTGAGGTTTTCATGTCCTCATCTTTAAACCACTGTGAGAAAGAATGGGACAGTTGTGGCTGTCACAGTAAGTGCTACAGGGTAAACTCTTACAAGTTTGGTGTGCAAATCAAGGTCAAGGCAATCTCATTTTCATCGTATGTTTTTATTCAGCTAATTACCAGAGAAGATTTTCTCAAGTCTATGGAAAAGTAAAAAAATTCTGGTGTACATTATTTGTTTCTTATTTTTTACTTTTTGCATGTGTATACATGTGTATCCATGTGTGCTTGTATTTGTAAAAGGCCACTGCTTGTTCCTATGGAAGACAAAGATTGACTTTGTTAGTCATTCTTCATCGCTTTTCTTCATCTTTGCTGTATTATAGGGTTGTCCAGTTCTGTCCTTCCAGGACTGGAAATGCAAGTCACTGCCTTTTCCTCCTGTCAGTTTCCCCTGGGATCTGAATTCCAAGTAGTCCTTCTGTTTACCACATAGAGGCTTAAACTCTGACCATCTCTCAAGCTCACTGGTGAACATTCTTGACCAGATTGCGGCTTAGTCATCAGCAGCATGGTGAAGGCAACTTTGGTTGATGCACATACATAAAAATCTAATGTCCTCTTTTCTGATTCTTAGGAATTCTATGGCGACCAGCTTTAGTCTGGGAGTGAAGCAGGCCTCATCTTCCAACAGCCAGTGTTGCATTAATTCTAAGATTTGAATCACCTCAAAGCATGGTGGGAGGCCAGTTTCCCTTGAGACACCTTTGTTTTAGGATGCTTCACATAGGCAGAGTCCATTTATTCAGCCTCTTTGGTCCAGGAAGATCTGTTACCCTCTACTTCCATGCTACTGTGAAGAGCGCCTTTCCCAGGACAGTGGGCAAATCCCCACTGTCCACTTGCTAAGAAACAGCTGCATGAGATGTGGGCAGCACCAACCTGGTGAATTCGTGTGTGTTTGTGTGAATGTGTGTACATGTAAACATGTGTGTGTACATGTGTGTGTGCATACCATGTGTGTGAGTTGTGTATGCCTATATGTGCATATGTGTTTGTGTACATGTATGTGTATATGAAAGATGACTCTTGGACGTATCTCTACTAATGGTGTCTGTGGTTTTAAGGTCTGTCCTGTAATCTGTGCTTCTGTCACTGCACATAGCACCAATCCATTCCAGACCCCTTCCTGGAAACTGTCACATTCATCCAGGAACTTATGTTCACAGTTCCCTGCTGGGTTGGACAGGCATCACAACTCTGTGTGCAGAAGCTGCATATTATCAACAATGTCCCTTGTCAAATGCTTTTATATAAAGGGATATTCAAATATGGCATTGTTACTAGGTCCCTCTTGGACCTTCATTTTTCTTGCATTCAGGGCTCGGAGATTGAAACCAGAACTGGCATAAAGGATTAAGACTAAGTTTGTTAGAGGGGAGAAAAAAGGAAACTCATGGATATGAATCTGTGAGAGTCCTGGAGAACTCATGGAATTAGACATGGAGTATCATGAAAGGCAAGGGAGCCAAAGATGGCTGTCAGAGTCATATATAGTTATAGGGTTAGGAGAATCTAGGGAAAAATTGCTTTTCCTCATTGGTTAGGTCCAGTTTCTGCAAACCTGATTGGAGCTTTTCTCCTCTACTTCTCATTGGTCTTTTCCTATTAGAGTCCAACCTGTTGATCTTGTTTGTGCTCAACCTCACTAAAACTTATGCATAATGAAATATTCTCTGTATTCTCTTATAATCAGAGGGTCGGAGGAAGCTGTGAACCTTTGGGTTGTCCTTTCAGGGTAATCTCAGTTTTGGAGGATGACCTTCCCAAAATGGCTGCTTTAAAACTGACTATGTCTGAGACAATTTTGTTCAACAAAAAAGAGCAACCTGTCAGTTATGGAGCTTAAACCTGCAGGGTGACTGTGCACATCCTGCTGCACATGAAGAATCCATGATCATGTATTCTAATCCACATAAATGTGATCTCCACCCTTAACTTTAACTTATCTGCGAACCTGTTTGGCTCTGATATTCCTGTATTATATTCATTTGCTCTGACTAAAGGTATCCTGTGCTCCAGTGATTCTGGTCTCCAAAAGTTCACCATACTCAGTTGCTTCATAGAAACAATGGAAACTCTACATCCCAAAATGTAGATTATCCATTCCTGCCATTCAAATTGTTGATGAAGTAACAGAGTTCATATCTAATATTGGATGTAACTTCTCTAACTCTCATCTTTTCTAGCTAAGGTGCACCCCAGGCTTCTCATTGTTGTGAATGGATAGCTGTTTTATTGCCAGCTATTCCAACCAACAAAGCCACCATCAAAGGAGCAAAAGAGGTGAAAATCTCAGGGAATGGTGAGAGTTGGAAGAAGCCCTGTGACTAACTAAAGCTGGAATGTCCACACTGTGTGAGGCACATTCTTAGCCTGTGGGTTTCCAAGGACACCCAGGAAGCTTTGGCACCCAGACTCTGCAGTGAGCTGTGCTGTTTGGTGGTTACTTGATAACTGGGTCCACTGTTTCGTTGAAAAACCTCTGAGAACCCTCTTGGTGGAGAGTATGTGTGACATGATGGTGAGAGAACTGGGTGTAAGAGAAGCAGCTTGTAATGACTGGAGAGCACACTGCATAATACAGAGTCATCTAGAGTCAAGAGGGACTTTAGATCAGCAGGGAACACAGCACTGATGGTGGACTTTAGCGATTGCTGAGTCCCAGGGAGCAGAGTTGGCTTTAAAAACAGCAGTGTTTCCAGTGGTTCTGTGTGACACAGACAAGCCTTTGTATTGTGTTTATGAAAGTAAATATGGCTTGGGAGATGGTTCTGGGAGCAAAGAAACTGGCAGTGTGAATGTGACACTTAAATTCAATCCCCAGTTCCATGTAAAGGCATAAATATAGAACCAACCCCAAAACACTGACCTCTGACTCCTCACATGGGTACGGTTCACACCCCACCCGAGGCATAGCAAATACGCATGCACATGTATGTGCACAGAGATGCACCCCCACATGTACACACACACACACATGTTCCTGCATATACTCATACATGTATGTACATACACATACATATACACCCCCCACATGCAAACACACACAAACATACACATTCACTGGAAAGAATAATAAGTAAGTGTATTAGTTACTCTTAACTGTTGCTGTGGGAAAGCATTCAAAGTTAAGCAGCAAGGGAGAAGGGGAGATTTATTCACTTTAGAGTTAGAGATGGGAGAAACAATCTTTCATGGTGTAGATGACGTGGCTGGTAGCTGAAGCTGGAGGCAGGTGAAGTCACTGCAAACTTCTTGGGGTTCAGAGCTGCTTAGTTCAGTAGGGCAGTGATGATGGCCGAAGAGAGTTTTCTAGCACAGTTTCAAAGTCTTCTGTTCTGTATTTCCTTTTATCTGGTCTATGAATGGGAAGTTCCAGTCAGATCTACAGCTGGTCTTGGCATGGTAAAGTTATTGATCTGGATAATCTCCAGTCTGACAGCTGATCATAATTAATGCCAGGTGTGTCAAGTTGATACCCAGGATTAACTATCACAAGTCTTCCCCTTGTCAACTTGACACCAGATCACAATTCCTTAGGCCACTTTCAATCTGCACATGAAAGCAGTAAGATTCATAATTCCTCCTAACATAATATACCTATGTATGTAGAACTATACATGCATTGTTTTTCCAAAGATAAGTGACTAAGTTCCTTGAGAAATTAATATTCAGTGTCCATAATACAATATCATATCGTAGTTCACATTTTTGCTCATAACTACAGATTGACATTACATTATATAATATAAATATCTTCTTACTGTATACCATACTCAGTCCAACTATAAAAGTCTCAGAACAGACTATATCAGTAATCAGAATACAGTCCAAAATTCTATAATCTAAAGCCTCCTGTAAAATCAAAAGACAAGTTACATACGACCAACATACAATGGTACAGAATAACTATTCCCACTACAAAAGGAGGAATCAGGTCATATCCAGGAAAGATAATCCATTATATGACTGAAAAAGAGCAGGACAAGCTCCAAATTCTGAAGCTCCAAGTTCAACAGTTGAGCCTCTGAGTCACCCATGTAATGGTTGTAAACATAAGACCTTCCTTTCAGTGCCTAAAGAAAGGAATGGTTTGTGCTCATGGTTCTTGGCATCAGAAGTTCAAGGTCTGGTGCTAATGTGCAGTGGGGACTTCTTTCTGTCTCTTTGTCTGACCTAAGACTTCCCATAATGATACAAATAGTAGGAGCCAAACGAAGGAGGAACTTGTCTGCCAGGAAGAGATTTCACACAGGTTGTCAGCTTGTCAGAGCTTCTGTCTACAGCAGAGCCTGAAGTCAGCCTCACGGCATCTACAGGACAGACCAGAGCAGCCTCAGTGTATGGACAAGAGACACTGGGCAGGGGGAGGAAACTCACCTTGAGCAGAGCTGCTGAGCTATGCATAGTTCTTGACTGTTTCAAGGAAAACACACAGAAAAATACAAGGAGAGAATCTGAATATTGAATATCCTTTCCAATCATGGCCATGTTGAGCAACTCTCTGTTTTCTGTATTTAACTGCTCAATTTGATTGATTTTCCTTGGATTTATTGATGATGGATATGAACCAAGGCTTAGGCATCACCCAGGACCGATTCCCACCTTTATGATCTGCATGGAGCCTTGTCCCGTCACTTGTGGTCTTACATACAAATAAATGGGCATGAGAGATTGTTTTTGCGGGGCGCATTGGAACCACAGTAAATGGATTTGAGATGAAAGTAGGTCAAGGGCAGCAGAGGACATTGCAATGGCCTCATCCAGTGTCCCCTGGTCAAGGTGCTCACAGTCCTCCTAATGGGTGGGGGAGCACTGCTGAGACCTCCGTTTTCAGCTCCTGTGCAGTTGTCTGGGATGGATGGGGAATAGGAGTGCTCAGGGAGCACCACAGAGAGGGAGCAGGAGCTCCCTTCCCTATCAGAACACCATGTTCTGTCTTCAGCTGGACATGCCTGGGCATGTCATGCAGCATGAAGGAGCATGAAAAAGATACTCAAGATCCTCTAGTACTGACAGATCCAGTGATGACTGGACACAGGTCTGCGCACATAACTGCAGTCAAGACCATGTTCACCAGGATCCCATGACACAGGGCCACATCCTGCCTCCTGTGGGTAACAGGACTGTGACCTGAGAGCCTGCGCAGCCTGAGGTGACCACTGTGGAGCAGCAGGTGGTGACCATTTGCTCTGAACACACTTCCAGGGCTCCTGCTGGTGTGGACCGAGCTCTAGGATGACACAGGGACAGAGGCAAGATAGGCAGATGTGGTCTATGATAGCACAGGACAAGGAAGTTGTCTGTTGGACGTCCCTGGAAAGCACAGAGATTGACCATGGTTCCACTCAGGCTCCTCCTCCTCTCTGGTGCTTGGTGCTACAGCTTCCCCAGACTCTTCCTCCCTCTTTGTTTTTTTTTTTAATTTTATTTTTTATTTCTTCTACTCATACAAAGTTGATAAGTACCCCATTCCCCTCCCTCCCTCCACCCCTCCCTGGATCCCCTTGCTCCCTCCACACCCTTTCCCTTTCCTTTCTCACCCTCCCTTTCTTCCAATGCTCCCTCCCCCCATTCCTGGAGCATCCTTTAGTGTGCATGTGAAACTTTCCTCTGGGTCCTCCTCTCTGATGAGGTATAAGGATTCAGTGGCATTGCCTAGAGCTCTTTTTTGTGTGTGCTCCCCTTTAGTATAGGAATGTTATTGTGACTGTTAATCCCTTGCCTCTAAGGATCCTAGGGCCTGTGATCCATGCTAGACTTTGGGGTTTCAATCATATGTGTTGATCATTGTGCAGGTCATGCAAAGTCCTATTATGATTGCTTCAGCCCTAACTTGTGTGGAGTATCATGCATATCATGCTCCTCCCCATCTTTAGGCTCTTACAATCTTACTGACCCCTCTTCTGCAAATTTCCCTGAGCTTTAGGATGGGGAGAGATTAGGCTGGCCTGGTTCCAGGTGGTTGATGTAGAGTCTCTGATTTTCCGAATTACATTTTTTTTTTCAGTTTTGATGCTCCTGCACTGCCCTTGGCTCCATGCTGATGGGTATTGGATGTCACCCACTGGACAGAGATAAAAGGCTGTTAAAATAGAGTCTTATTATAGGAGTAAATTCAAAGGTAGATGAAATAAGAGTAGGAAACCATTTGCAGGATGGTTACCTTCTATCTGCCAGACTCTATGCCCTCCCTTTCTGGTGAGATCATATTCCATCAGATGCAAGTGACCAGAAAGGAAAGTCTGCAAGCCCAATCAGATGTCTCATTACTTAGTTACAGTCCATGATGGTGGCCTATTTTCTCTGTTGTAGCATGATCCCCTCTCTCCTTGTTTCTTCTTCCCCTTCCCTTCATGCTTATAATCTTTGCAATTACTGTAGGCATTACAGAGATTTATCTTTGAGTGTGTCACTAAGTGGGTTTGGTACTAGGATCCACCTATTAGGGAGTACATATGGGGCTTAATTTTCTGTGTCTGTGATATTTCACTCAATATAATTGTTTCTAATTCATCCATTTCCCAGCAAATTGCATTAATTCATCCTTTTTGATGGCTGAGTAGTATTCCATTGTATAAATGTACCACATTTTTCTTATCCACTAGTCAACTCTTGGGCATTTGGGTTGATCCATGACCTTGATATTGTAAACAGTGCTGCTATGAATATGGTCGTGCTTGTGCTATCGAGGTGAATTTTTGCTGCATGGGGGATTATTCCCAGAAATGGAATAGCAGGGTCCTTTGGCATTTCATTCCTTAACTTTTTTGAGAATCTCCAGACAGCTCACCAGGATGGTAGTATAAGGTCGCTGCATTCCCACCAGCAATGTAGGAGAGTTCCCTTCTCTCCACATCCTCTGCAGCATTCAGTGTCATTTTTATTGTGGATTTTTGCCATTCTGACCGGGGTGAGATGATATCTCAGGGAGGTTTTGATTTGAATTTCCCTGATGGCTAAGGATGTGGAGCATTTTTTAAGATATTTGTTAGGGGCTGGAGAGGTAGATCAGGGGTTAAGCCTCTGCCTTGCAGGCAGAAAGTCCTGAGTTTGGATCCTAGACCCCATGTATAGACGTGGGCAGAAGTGGGGGGCGACCTGCGTTTCTGGTCCTGGTAGGGCGGAGCCTGTGAATAACGGGGCAGAGTAAACAAGGCAGAGGTAGAGGCGGTCCATGGTGTTTCCCGAATTTGCCCGTGGTTCTATACACACACACACACACACACACACACACACACACACACACACACACACACAAACACATGCACACACGTGCACACACGCACAATTGCATAAATAATAAAAAAATTTAAAAAAGATATTTATTAGACATGTTAATTTCATCCCTGGTAAAGTTTCTTTTAAGTTCCAAGGCCCATTTTTTAATTAGGACATTTGTTTTCTTGGTGTTTAGTTTTCTATGTTCTTTGTGCACTCTGGATAATAGAGGTCTATCAGATATGTGGTTAATGAAGATTTTTCTCACATTCTGTAGTTTCGTGCACAATCTCTTTATCTGAACAGAAGCTCTAATTTCGTAAGATCCCATCTGTTGAGTGTTGGTTGTATTGACCGTGCAATTGGATTTCCAACTGGGAACTGTTGACCTAGTCCAATCAGCTCGAGGGAGTTCCTGACCTTTCAAATAAGGTTTTTATAGTCTCTGGCCTTATATTGAGGTCCTTGAATTATTTGGAATTAATTCTTGTACATGGTGACAAATACAGGTCCAGTTTTAATCTTCTGCATGTGGATATCTAGTTTTGCCAGCACCATTTGTTGAAGATGCTGTTCTTTTTACATTGGATTTTTTTGGCCCTGTTGTCAAAGACCAAATGGCTGTAATTGTGTGGTCTTATATCTGGGTCTTCAACTCTTATCCATTGATCTGTGTGTCTATTTTGGAGCCAGTACCAGGCTGTTTTTTATAACTATAGATTTGTAGCATAGATTAATGTTTGGTATGGTGATACCTCCAGCAGTGTTTTTGTTACTCAGGATTGTCTTTGCTATCCTGGGTTTTTTGTGCCTACATATGAATTTTGAGATTAATTGGTCAACTTCTTTAAAGAATTGCTTTGGGATTTTTATTGGTATAGCACTGAATCTGTATATTGCCTTTGGTAGGATGGTCATTTTTACGATGTTGATTCTGCCAATCCAGGAACAAGGGAGGTCTTTCCACCTTCTGGTGTCTTCCATAATTTCTTTCTTCAGGGTTTTGAAGTTTTCATTATAAAGGTCTCTTACTTCCTTGGTTAGGTTTATGCGAAGATATTTCATTTTTTTAGGGGTATAGTAAATGGGATTGTTCTCTCAGGGCTTTTTCCCTTCTTTCATTCTGGGCATATAAGAAGGCCACTGATTTTTGTACATTTATTTTGTATCCTGCCACCCTGCTGAACTCCCGTATTAGTTCGAGGAGCTTCCGGGTGGAGTTTTTAGCATCACTTAGATATATGATCATGCCATCTGCAAATAGAGATAACTTGACTTCTTCCTTGCTGACTTGAATCCCTTTTATGCCCCTTTCTTCTCTTATGGCTTCAGCTAAAAGTACAAGTACAATATTGAATAGAAACGGTGAGAGTAGACAGCCTTGTCTAGTTCCTGATCGAAATGGGAATGCTTCAAGTTTTTCCCCATTGAGTATAATCCTTGCTGTGGGCTTGTTGTATACAGTTTTTATTATATTGGTAAAGGTTCCTTCCATTCCTAGTGTCTCTAGCATTTTGATCATAAAGCCCTGTTGGATCCTGTCAAAAGCTTTTTCTGCATCTATCGAGAGTATCATGTGGTCTTGGACTTTGCACTGGTTTATATGATGAATTACATTTAATGATTTGCATGTGTTGAACCAACCTTGTGTGCCGGGGATAAAGCCTACTTGGTCCCCGTGAATGATCTTTTTGATATGTTTTTGAATCTGATTTGCTAAGACTTTGTTGAGAATCTTTGCATCTGTGTTCATCAGAGAGATTGGCCTATAGTTTTCTTTTTTAAGTGAATCTTTATTAGGTTTTGGGATTAAAACGATGTTAGCTTCATAGAAGGAATTTGGTAGTGTTCCTTCCTTTCCTATTTGATGGAATGGTTTAAGGAGTATTGGTGTTATTAACTCCATAAATGTCTGGTAGAACTCTGTGCTGAATCCATCTGGTCCAGGACATTTTTTGGTGGGAAGTTTTGAGATTACTTCCTCAATTTCCTCATATGTTATAGGACATTTAAATAATTCACAACTTCCTTATTCAATTTAGGTAAGTTGTGTTTACTTAGGAATTCATCCATCTCTTTTGTGTTGTCAAATTTCACAGAGTATAAGTTTTTGAAATATGATGTTATAATTCTTGGGATTTCTTGGGTATCAGTAGTGATAACTCCATTTTCATTTCTTTTTTAAAATTTTTTATTATTTATTCAATTGTGCATGTACGTGTGCGCACATGTGTGTATGTATGTGTATGTGTGTAGAACCACGGGAGAATTCGGGAACCACCATAGACGGCCTCCACCTCCTCCTTGTTTACTCTGCCCCGGGATTCACAGGCTCCGCCCTACCAGGACCAGAAATGCAGGCCGCCCCCCGCTTCTGCCCGGCGTCTATATGCGGGGTCTAGGATCCGAACTCAAGACCTTCCGCCTGCAAGGCAGAGGCTTAACCCCTGAGCCACCTCTCCAGCCCTCCATTTTCATTTCTAATTTTGTTGATTTGGGTTTTCTCTCTCTTGCTTTTGGTTAATTTAGCTAGGGGTGTATCAATCTTACTGATTTTTTCAAAGAACCAGCTTTTTGACTGGTTGATTTTCTCTATCGTTTTCCTAATCTCAATTTCAGATATTTCTCCCCTGATTTTGCTAATCTCCTCTCTTCTACTACTTTTGGGATCAGATTGCTCTAGTTTCTCTAAAGCTTTAAGCTGCATTGTTAAGTTATTTATTTCTGATGTTTCCATTTTTTTGATGTAGGCATTAAGAGCTACGAACTTACCTCTTTGGACAGCTTTCATTGTGTGCCAGAGATTTTGGTAAGTTATATTTTCATTATCGTTCACTTTCAGGAAATCTTGAATTTCCTTTTTAATTTCTTCCTGAATCCAGTTCTCATTCAGCATCATAATGTTAACTTTCCCGGAGCTAGTGTATTTTCTGTTGTTTGTTGTTTTGTGGATTTTCAGCTTTAGGCCGTGGTGGTCTGTCTGATAGGGCACAGGCTAGAATTTCAACTTTCCTGTATATGTGGAGACTCATTTTGTGGCCCAATATGTGATCTATTTTGGAGAAAGTTCCATGTGCTGCTGAGAAAAATGTGTATTCTTTGCTGCATGGGTGAAAAGTTCGATAGAGATCTGTAAGGTCCATTTCTTTAAGGGTTTGATTAAGTTCCAAAGTGTCTCTGTTAAGCTTTTGACCTGTTGATCTGTCCCATGTTGAGAGAACGGTGTTGAAATCCCCAAGAATTATCGTTTGGGGGTTGATTTCTTGCCTTAGTCGCTGTAGGATTTTCTTAATGAATGTGGAGGGGGCGTATTGGGTGCATAAATGTTCAGTATTGTAAAGTCTTCCTGTTGAATTGTACCTGTGACTAAAATGTAATATCCATCTGTGTCTCTTATGATTTTTTTTTGGTTTCAAGTCCACTTTGTCTGACAGCATAATGGCTACCCCTGCCTGTTTCTTGGTTCCATTAGCTTGCAGAATTTTGGACCAGCCTTTCATTTTTAGGATGTGCCTATCTTTTGTGGTGAGATGGGTTTCCTGCAGGCAGCAGATTGATGGATTGTGATTTTTAATCCAAGTTTGTAATCTGTGTCTCTTAATCGGTGAGTTAATACCATTGACATTTAATGTTATAATGGAGAAATTATTTTTTTTTATTTTTTTCACTTTTTTTTTAAATTTCAGCTCATACAAACTTATTAGGTACACCAGTTCCCTCCCTCCCATCTCCTCCCCCCAGACCCCCTGCTCCCCCTCCCCACCCCTCTCCCTCCCCATCCCCCAGTGCCTCCCACCCCAATTCCCAGAGAGTCCTTTCTTGTGCATGTCTGATTTTCCTCTGGGCCCTCCTCTCTGATGACGTACAAGGACCCAGTGGCCTTTCCCTGAACCCTTTCCCATGTTCCCCTTAGGTATAGGAATACTGCTGTGGCTGCCAATCCTTTGCCTCCAAGGATCTTGGTGCCTTTAGCAGATGCTAGACTTTGTGAGGTCAAAAGTGTGTTGGACAATGCGCAGGGCATGCAAAGTCCAATTATGATTGCTTCAGCCCTAACTAGTATAGAGTACCTTACATATCATTGCTCCTCCCATCCTTTTGCTCTTACACTCTTACCGCCCCCTCTTCTGCAAATTTCCCTGAGCTTCAAGATGGGGAGAGACTAAGCTGGCCTAGTTCTAGGTGGTTGATATAGAGTCTCTGAAGTTCTGGATTGTGGTTTGTTGATTTTCTTTTGCAGTTTTGCTGCTCCTGCAATGCCCTTCACTCCATCCTGGTGGGCATTGTATGTTACCCCCTGGCCAGAGACAAAAAGCTGTTAGAGTCTTGTGATAAAAGCACATTCACGGCTGGAGAGGTGGCTCAGGGGTTAAGCCTCTGCCTTGCAGGCAGAAGGTCCTGAGTTCGGATCCCAGTTCCCACGTATAGATGCCAGGTGGAAGCGGGGGCGGCCTGCGCTTCTGGTCCTGGTAGGGCGGAGCCTGTGAATCCCGGGGCAGAAGGAGGTGGAGGCGTCCATGGTGGTTCGCGAATTCGTCCGTGGTTCTACACACACACACACACACGCGCGCGCGCGCGCATATATACACGCATATGCACACAGTTGAATAAATAATAATAAAAAAAAGCACATTCAAAGGTAGATGTAATAAAAGTGGGAAACCACAATAAGGGAGGGGTCTATCACCCATTTGCAAAATGGTTACTTTTTATCTGCCAGACTATATGCCCTCCTCTTCTGGTGAGATCACACCCCCTCAGTAGTAAATGATCAGGAACAAAAGTCTGTGAACTTAATCAGATGTCTCATTACTTATTTGGGTCCTTGGTGGAGGCCTATTTTCCCTGCTGTAACATGGTCCCTTCTCTCCTTGTTTCTGGTGTGGCCCTCCTACCCCATCCCTCCTGTTCATAATCCTTGCAATTACTGTCTCTAGGTGGGCTGGGTGGGTTTGGTACTAGGAGCCACCTATTAGGGAGTACATACGGCGCTTAATTTTCTGGGTCTGGGATACTTCACTTAATATAATTGTTTCTAATGATATCCATTTCCTGGCAAATTCCAGTAATACATCATTTTTGATGGCTGAGTAGTACTCCATTGTATAGATGTACCACAGTTTCCTTATCCACTCGTCAACTGTTGGACATTTGGGCTGATTCCATGACTTTGCTATTGTAAACAGTGCTGCTATGAACATGGTCGTGCTTGCAATCGAGATGAACCTCTGCTGCATGGGGGGTTATTCCCAAAAGTGGAATAGCAGGGTCATATGGCATTTCAATCTTTAATTTCTTTAAGAATCTCCAGATGGCTCGCCAGAGTGGCTGTATGAGCCTGCATTCCCACCAGCAATGTAGGAGAGTTCCCCTCTCTCCACATCCTCTCCAGCATTTGTCGTTGTTAGTATTGTGGATTTTTGCCATCCTGACCGGGGTGAGATGATATCTCAGGGAAGTTTTGATTTGCATTTCCCTGATGGCTGAAGAAGTGGAGCATTTTTTAAAATATTTTTTAGACATTTTAATTTCATCCCTGGTAAAGTTTCTTTTAAGTTCCAGGGCCCATTTTTTAATTGGGCCATTGGTTTCCTTGGTGTTTAGTTTTCTAAGTTCTTTGTGCACTCTGGACAGCAGAGTTCTATCAGATGTGTGGTTAGTGAAGATTTTCTCCCATTCTGTGGGTTGCCTTTGAGCTCGCGTTATAATCTCTTTATCTGAACAGAAGCTCTTTAATTTCACAAGATCCCAATTGTTGAGAGTTGGTAGCAGTGACTGTGCCATTGGATGTCTGCTTAGGAAATGTTGCCCTAGCCCAATCAGCTCGAGGGAGTTCCCTATTCTTTCAACTATGGTTTTTATAGTCTCTGGCCTGATATCAAGGTCCTTGATCCATTTGGAATGAAGTCTTGTACATAGTGACAAGTACGGGTCCAGCTTTAATCTTCTGCATGTGGAGATCCAGTTTTGCCAGCACCATTTGTTGAAGATGCTGTTCTTTTTCCATTAGATTCTTTGGGCCCCTTTGTCAAAGACCAAATGGCTGTAACTTTTGGGCTTATATCTGGGTCTTCAATCCTTATCCATTGATCTGTGTGTCTATTTTGGAGCCAGTACCAGGCTGTCTTTACAACTATGGATTTGTAGTATAGACTAAGGTTTGGTATGGCAATACCTACAGCTGTGTTTTTGTTACTCAGGATTGTTTTTGCTATCCTGGGTCTTTTGTGCCTCCATATGAACTTTGAAATTGTTTGGTCAACTTCTTTGAAGAATTGCTTCGGGATTTTGATTGGTATAGCATTGAATGTGTATATTGCCTTTGGTAGGATGGTCATTTTTACAATGTTGATTCTGCCAATCCAGGAACGAGGGAGGTCTTTCCACCTTCTGGTGTCTTCTGCTATTTCTTTCTTTAGGGTTTTAAAGTTTTCATTGTAAAGGTCTTTTACCTCCCTAGTTAGGTTTATACCAAGGTATTTAATTTTTTTAGGGGCTATAGTAAATTGGATTGTTTCTCTCAAGGCATTTTCACTTCTTTCATTCTGGGCATATAGGAAGGCCTCTGATTTTTGCACATTTATTTTGTATCCTGCCACCCTGCTGAACTTCTCAATTAGTTCCAGGAGCATCCTGGTGGAGTTTTTGGGATCACTCATGTATAAGATCATGTCATCTGCAAATAGGGATAGCTTGACTTCTTCCTTGCCGATTTGAATCCCTCTTATGTCCCTTTCTTGTCTTATGGCTTCAGCTAAGACTTCAAGTACAATATTGAATAGAAGTGGTAAGAGTGGACAGCCTTGTCTAGTTCCTGATCAAAGTGGGAATGCTTCCAATTGTTCCCCATTGAGCATAATCTTTGCTATGGGCTTGTTGTATATAGCTTTTATTATATTGATAAAGGTTCCTTTCATTCCTACTGTCTCTAGCGTTTTGATCATAAAAGGCTGTTGGATCTTGTCAAAAGCTTGTTCTGCATCTATCATGTGGTCTTGGACTTTGGACTGGTTTACATGATGAATTACATTTATTGATTTGCGTATGTTGAACCAACCTTGTGTGCCGGGGATGAATCCTACTTGGTCCCCGTGAATGATTTTTTAATATGTTTTTGAATCCGATTTGCTAAGACTTTGTCGAGAATCTTTGCGTCTGAGTTCATCAGGGAGATTGGCCTATAGTTTTCTTTTTTAAGTGAATCTTTATTAAATTTTGGGATTAAAACGATATTAGCTTCATAGAAGGAATTTGGTAGTGTTCCTTCCTTTGCTATTTGATGGAACAGTTTAAGGAGTATTGGTGTTATTAACTCCTTAAATATCTGGTAGAACTCTGTGCTGAATCCATCTGGTCCAGGACATTTTTTGGTGGGAAGATTCGAGATTACTTCCTCAATTTCCTCATATGTTATAGGACTATTTAAATAATTCACAACTTCCTGATTCAATTTAGGTAAGTTGTGTTTACTTAGAAATTCATCCATCTCTTTTGTGTTGTCAAACTTCACAGAGTATAAGTTTTTGAAATATGATGTTATAGTTCTCTAGATTTCTTGGGTATCAGTAGTGATAACTCCATGTTCATTTCTAATTTTGTTAATTTGGGTTTTCTCTCTCTTGCTTTTGGTTAATTTAGCTAGGGGTGTATCAATCTTATTGATTTTTTCAAAGAACCAGCTTTTTGACTGGTTGATTTTTTCTATCGTTTTCTTAGTCTCGATTTAGATATTTCTCCCCTGATTTTGCTAATCTCCTCTCTTCTACTACTTTTGGGATCAGATTGCTCTAGTTTCTGTAAAGCTTTAAGCTGCATTGTTAAGTTATTTATTTCTGATGTTTCCATTTTTTTGATGTAGGCATTAAGAGCTATGAACTTACCTCTTAGAACAGCTTTCATTGTGTCCCAGAGATTTTGGTAATTTGTATTTTCGTTATCATTCATTTTCAGGAAATCTTGAATTTCCTTTTTAATTTCTTCCTGAATCCAGTTCTCATTCAGCATCATAGTGTTAAGTTTCCAGGAGTTAGTGTATTTTCTCTTGTTTGATGTGTTGTGGATGTCCAGCTTTAGGCCGTGGTGGTCTGATAGGGCACAGGTTAGAATTTCAACTTTCTTGTATATGTGTAGATTCATTTTGTGGCCCAGTATGTGATCTATTTTGGAGAAAGTTCCGTGTGCTGCTGAGAAAAATGTGTATTCTTTGCTGCTTGGGTGAAAAGTTCGATAGAGATCTGTAAGGTCCATTTCTTTCAGGGTTTGATTAAGTTCCAAAGTGTCTCTGTTAAGCTTTTGACCTGTTGATCTATCCCATGTTGAGAGGGCGGTGTTGAAGTCCCCAAGAATTATCATTTGGGGGTTGATTTCTTGCTTTAGACGCTGTAGGGTTTTCTTAATGAATGTGGAGGGGCCCAGTATTGGGTGCATATATGTTCAGTATTGTGAAGTCTTCCTGGTGAATTGTACCTGTTACTAAAATGTAGTATCCATGTGTGTCTCTTATAATTTTTTTTGGTTTGAAATCCACTTTGTCTGATAGCATAATGGCTACCCCTGCCTGTTTTCTGCTTCCATTTGCTTGTAGAATTGTTGACCAGCCTTTTATTTTTAGAGCGTGCCTATCTTTTGTGGTGAGATGGGTTTCCTGCAGGCAGCAGATTGATGGATTGTGTTTTTTAATCCAAGTTTGTAATCTGTGTTTCTTGATCGGTAAATTAATTCCATTAACATTTAGTATTATAATGGAGAAACTATTGTTAATTCCAGACATTTATTATGTTTAGTAGCTTTTATAAGTATATTGCTTCGTTTTTAATGGTGTTATATTTGCCTTCTGTTCTCCTGGATATGCCTGTTTTTTTCTTCACGCTTGAGTATCATTTCTAGCATTTTTTGAAGGCCTCGTTTGGTGCACATGTATCCCTTAAAGTTGTCTTTGTGCTGGAAAATTTTTCTTTCTCCCTCGATCATGACAGATAGTTTTTCAGGGTAAGTAAGCCTGGGTTGACATTTTTGCTCATTCAATACTTGAAGTACGTCTCTCCAAGCTCTTCTTGCTTTTACTGTTTCGACTGAGAAGTCATTTGTTATTTTAATAGGTTTACCTTTAAAAGTGACTTGTTTTTTCTCCCTTGAATCTCTCAGCACTAGTTCTTTATCTTGAATGTGGAGGGTTTTGACTATTATTTGCCGCGGCGATTTTCTATTTTGGTCATACCTGTTTGGAGTATGAAATGCCTCTTGTATTTGGATGGGCCTCTCATTTTTCAGTTGAGGGAAGTTTTCATTCATGATAATTTGAAAAATTTCCTCAGGCGTGGCATTTTGAGATTCTTGCTCTGGTATTCCATGAATGCGCATGTTAGGCTTCTTCAGGGTGTCCCATATCTCTTGAATGTTCCTCTCAAGTATCTTTTTGGCTTTAACAACCTCTTCCATTGAGCTGGTTAATTCTCCCACTTTGTCTTCAAGATCTGAAATTCTATTTTCTGCTTTGTTAGTTCTTCTGATAAGACTCTGTTGAGTTTTGGGTTGAAGATAACTTGTCTTAGATACTCCACACAAGTTAGGGCTGAAGCAATCATAATTGGACGTTGCATGCCCGGCGCAATGTCCAACACACTATTGACCTCACAAAGTCTAGCATCTGCTAAAGGCACCAAGATCCTTGGAGGCAAGGGATTGACAGCCACAGTAGTGTTTCTATGCCTAAGGGGAACACAGGAAAGGGTTCAGGGAAATGCCACTGGGTCTTTGTACGTCATCAGAGAGGAGGCCCAGAGGAGAGTCAGGCATGCACAAGAAAGGACTCTGGGAATTGGGGCGGGAGGCACGGGGGGATGGGGCGGGAGGGATGAGGGGAGGGAGAGCAAGGGGTTGGGGGGGAGGAGGGAGGGAGAGAACTGGTGTACCTATTAAGTTTGTATGAACTGAAATAATAATAAAAATGTATTAAAATAAAAAAGATGTCTTTTAGTTCAATTTTAAAGTATGCCTGGGACAGTTTTAACTGCTTTATGCCTATTTTTGTTTATTGAACTGTTTTTCTCAACTCCTCCAAGTGCCTGTTGTGTTCCTGTTCAAAGTAGTTGATGCGATTGTTTAACTCCTCTTGGATTTCCTCTTTCATAATATTAATCATGGTAATGATCATACTTTGAAAGTCGTTGTCTTGGGTCTGGCTTTCTTGGCTGTTTTCTGTGAATTTGTTCTGGTTGGAATCCATCCTTAAGGAGTTAATTCTTTCAGTGAGAGATTGGTCTCCTTGGGTTTTGTTTCTCATGGATCTGCACTTTGACTTGGGCATTGTTGTTTTGTCTTCTAGGAGTTTTCAGTTTCTGTGTGTTTTTGACTGAACTGATTTAGTTGGTATTACTACACTTGGGCAGTTATTACTAGTGCTTGCCTTGCAGTTGGGTATGTTTGTCTTTTGTTATTGTTATTTCCTAGTTGAGGCTATTAGGCTGTTAGTACATCAGTTACATCAGGTTAAGTAGACAGGGGGTGAATATTAGTATGATAGTGCACTTTTATGATGTAGTATTTTGGTGATATGTGAGAGTGAACTGGTGTATTCCCTGTAGTTGTATATGTTTTTGGGGTGGCTGTATGGAAAAGTTAATCGACAGTGATTAATATTAGAAAGGAACAGTGAGGTGAAAAAAAAGGAGGTTTACTTATCTTTGGGCTGGATGTGAAGAATCTCTCCCATATGATAGGATGATTGTAGAGGTTTTCAGATGTATGGCCCTTAACCCTTAGAACTTTGCTTGGGTTTTCTTTGTACTCTATTGAATTCTGAGTACCAGGGTGTCTTTCTATAGAACACATGCGTGGGTCCCCGGTGGGCCAGAGAGGCAGAGGGGCTGATGTTGATGGCAGAATTCTTCACCTGGGACCTGGGACTTGGCTTAGTGCCCTCCCAAGCTCCGGGGATGGAGGAATGTGAGCAAGTCCCGTTGGGCAGACAGGCGGGCAGGAGGAAGAAAGGGGCTGGGGCCCGGGGCATGGCTCAGGCTAAAGCCCGAGGTAGCCTAGTGCCGCTGGGAGACGGGATGACCTGGAGATCTGGGGCAGGCGGACTCACCTGGGGATGGCAGACTGGCAGGCGTGGGAGGGAGTGAATTAATTTCTTAATGAACCATTAGACATGGTCTTCCTCCTGGAGGCCATCACAACCACAGCCACCTACTGACACGTTTGGTGAATGCTCAGTGACATATCATGGAATTGTTCTTACAATACCTAGCTGTTGTTGAAAGTAATGTGGAGTCTCCTATTAGCTTTTCTTTAATTCTCTTTCCTTCCCTTCATATTTCTGAGGTTTATATTTGGCTCTCCCACTTGATTCCTAATGCCATGTCTTTCTATGTAAGGTTTTGTTTCTGCTAAATCAGTCTTCAAGCCTTTATCAACTTTTAAGTTTCTTTCTAGAACTCTGGGTCAATATCAAACACTACAAATGTTTACAGTTTTGTTTTTCAAATTCAATAAATTATGACACTAGACAATTTACTAAACGAGCGTTCTATGCATACCAAATACTAATGTAGAGAGATTCAATTGAATTTTTATTTAGTAAAGTGAGTTGCAACCCATTTTCAAAGTGATAAATGAGCCTATCTGTAAATTAAAAACAAAAACCAGGGAGATGACTATTGAAGATAATGTTAACAGGTTCACTGAGCAATAAAAAAAAAACTTCATTTGACTGACCTGTTTAGTTGTTTATTAGCTTAGTATTAAGGCCCACTTGTTATCTCGTCAGCTCAATGAAGGCTAAACATTTGAACTACACAACAGGATTTTAAAAAAGAATAGTTTTATAGTAGTTCTCTGCTCATCAGAGTGGCTTTTCCCTGAATCTTGTATAATGCACTGTTTGCCATATGCAGCATTTTAAAAGTATATAAAGTGAACATGGTTAAATAAAAGATATGTATTTGAGGAACTTCAAGTGGAATCTGAAGGAAATTGACTTTAATCTATAAAAAATGAAAATACATGTAAAAACCCAACAATTTATTAACACATGTCTCGGAAAAAAATCAAGTCATAACTGAAGCTCTACTTCCTCAAATATGACAAAGAAAGAAGTTATATATAGCAAAGACATGGTAAAAGAGGAAACTATTAACTGGGTGACCTAGAGGAACCAAGCAGGACCCTTGCGTTGCACAAATGTGCGTGATTACAGAATGGGCCAGCACTGAGAAACTATCTTGCACTGAGGTTTTCCAAGAGGTACAATGAGCCTGCCAAAAAAGCATCCAGTCTATACCAACAGCTTGCTGTCTTCAGTACAGGCCTTCATAATGTCAGTCATGCTGCTCTTGAAAATCCCTTAATGTAAAATAGTTTTCAGTGCCAGTAGGTTGGGCTGTGACCCATGATGTGGGATTGAACCCATGTGCACATTGAGCTTCATTTCATTGTCACGAATTTGAACAAGTTGTTGCATGGATGGAAGATGACCAGATTCCAGCTTAGGTCATACAAGTACATCATTTAAGATTATTTCAAATGCACCTGTTGACATACACTGTTTCTCAATCATGTTGCTCAGGAAGAAAACCATCATTCATGCAGAGACTACATTTGCCCGGCCCCACTGCCAAATGCTATGAGCTTGCGTGCCAAGAAAGCAAGTGTCCTTGACAGCAATGACGAAGCCTACTAATACTAGTTTGAAGACTGACAATGAAGATGCTATGTGCCTATAAATTGGTTGAGTGAGACAATTCTCTCCTTTTATGCTGATGTCTGGATACATATCGCTGGTTGACAACCCACATATATTCCTCAAACACCCACCTGTACCCTCAGGATACACAAATCTAGAACTTGAGCAGCGGCCCTGTGGCGTACTGCATCCTTAATCTCCTGCTGGGCACACGGCCAGGTTGGCAGAGGCCTCGCAGTGGATCAACTCTAATGCCTCCACCAGGAGAAGCAGCAGAAGTCTTATCTTCCCAGACAGCCACCCCAGCTGCCCTTGGGTTGAGACTCCCTTCCTGTCTCCACACCAAGCCTCACCTGTGGAGTCACTGTGTTCAACCCATCTCACCTGCAGACAGGCAGGTGCATGATCATGCTGGACGTAGATCACGTGATGTTGGCATTTGTGACTTTCAGCTTCACATAGTGCTGGTCCCTCCCTATATCTGTTTCACTACAAATACTCACTCTATTCATCCTGGTTTCAGAAACCCACACCACAATGTTTTATTGTAACAGAGTCCAGTAAGGCCTCAGCCACATATCAACCCATTCTCTTCCTCTTTTACAGTTCCCTCAAGTTGTCGGTCCATTGACACAGCCCCTAGCCAATGTCATGCCGCAAGGAGAACATGGCAGCTCTTTAACTCCCCAGGCACCATGCACAGTCTTCCTACAGTCAGCAGTAGCTTTGAGTAACAGAGTAATCGTAGGGACCACATAACCTCACAGAGCATCACCACAGGCACAATAGTGAAAAGCATGAAACTCAGCAGCCTGTGGGAAGGGCGATGAGGTTGGAGCAGGGCTGTGAGGCCACCAGGGATGTGCACAGAGGTGACTCGGAATTTTCCAGGCTGAGGTTCTTAAGAATGGTAGAGAAAAAGTGCTTGCTCGTTAATAGTCTCCAAGTCTCAGAATGCTAGAAAACATTGAAAAGCCTATTCTTCTGTTCACTCTTTCTGAGAGCAAGAAAAGTAGAAAATGGGTACCTTAGATGTAGCATGGAAAAAATTCTGTGGAGAAGTAATCTGAATTTTCATAGAAGTCATAGCAAAGTGTCTTTAGAGGAAGCAACAGATTGTAGCATTAACCAGCCTTGAATGTGATCAGCATGTGACTGTAGGTCATGTGCACATCATGTCCTCAACTTCCTGGTACTCAGGGGCTCTCCATGGTCTCCCCTTCTGGCCCTAAGAGGATGTGCAGGAGTCTGTGTTGGCTCACAATGAAGTCCCTGCGCTGTGTTGCCTGCACAGTGATACTTGACCGTGTCTTTTGCTTGAAGAGAGCTCACCTGTAAGGAAACCTGGCTCTTGAAGGTGTCTCTGCTGATCCTGACTCAGGATTTGAGAGCTGCATTATAGTGAGTGTTTCCACATTTCAGATCACACCCAGCCACACAGACCCTTCCTGGAGGCTGGTGGACCCAGTGGACGCCATTGCTGGTTGAAGAGAATCCAGGCACAGAGCAGGTGAGGGACAGCGTCTGAGGGGGCTTCACCAGGCCGGGTCCCGACTCCTGCAGCTGCACCTGCAACAAGGCACCTGTGGGCAAGAAGAATCTGCTGCTGTCAGTCACCTGCAGTCACACCCTCTCCATGGCCATGTGTGAAATGCTGACCCTCACCTTGGGGAGCTGTTGCCAGGCACAGGAGAAGAACAAACAGCCTCATCTTCTGCGCCACATCCTTCTTCTCAGATGTCAGCCCAGTGAGAGAGAGCTGTGAGTTCCCACAGCCCAGGAGGGATTTAAGTTAGATTCAGAATGTGACTTTGCATGCCAGCAGTCATCCACATCTTTATAATTTTGAGGGTACAGAGACCAAGACAAGATCCAGGAGTGAGAATCTGTGGCATCCCTCCTCCTCAGGCACCTTCACAGCCTGAGGCTCTTCCTGGGATTTGTGGAGGTGATGTTGATGCCTGGTGTTGATCAACTCCTAAAAGTTTATCTATGTCAATTCTTAAAACCTTTAATGTGAATTTGTGTTTTCACTTCTCTGCTTGGGGAATCCACCTCTGACAGGAACCTGCAGAATGGAAACTGCTGTTGGTAGAAATTGCTGTGTTCAAAGGGAAACAGTAGGTGTGCTGACAGAACAGAGATCATCACAGCCTTAGCATGACTGGAAACACTGAGACATGTGTTTCTCAGAAGTGAAGGTGGCACTTGAGGAATCTGACAAGGGTGGTCCATCAAGGTCACAGCAGAGGGGCAGGGTCATGTAAACACATTAGTTTCTATCTTGCCTCTGAATTCCTGTGCATATGCTCCCAGACACCAATGTCTCCAATTCACATGTTCCCTGTAATCAAACCTCATATTCTGTTAGAATAACAGCACCCTTGTGCAGGTTATAAATGGTAGACGATCCCTTTAGTGCACAAGGAACAGAATAGTTCATGATTCATGATTCTTGGCAAGAGAAGGTCAAGGGTCTGATGCTAGCACTCAGTGGGGGCCTCATGCTGGTTCACCTTCTGCCACAAGGTCTCCCATGGAGACACAATCATGCTAGCATCCAGCCAAAGCAGGAACTTGTCTCCCAGGAAGAAGCTCCACAGAGGTTGAGAGCTCATCAGATCCTTCTCTCTACAGGAGAGCTGCAGTCAGCTTCCTGTATCTACAGGACAGAGCAGAGCAGGCTCAGTGCATCTAGAGGACACTGGGCAGGTGGAGAAAGCAGCCCTGAGCAGAACTGCTGAGCTATGCACACCCCTTCCCTCTATCTCAAGGGAAAACACACATCAAAAATTCAGACAGAATTTGAACACAGAATGTCCTTCCCACATATGGTCTTATTGAACAGGTCTGTGTTTAAGTGTTATTTTGATTTCTTTCTCATTCATTTACTGATGATGGGTGATGACCTGACATACTTACATCACTCCAGGTTTAGTACCAATAGGACTAATTCACACTATCACGACCTCCCCATAGCCTTATCCCCTTACCAGCAGGTCTCATTGTGATGAGCAGAGGGGAAATGTAGATCCAGACCCTACACAGGAATGTGAGTGTCCAGAATGTGAACTAAATTACTGTGATTGTGGAGAGTATAACAAAAGTATATCATAGGGATAGAGAAGTTGAAGTAAACAAGTAAACTTGTGTGTGCTGAGAAACTTGCTAGAGACTTGCTGGAGACTTGTGTGCTGTGAAGCTTGCAGTGTGAATATCGGCGTGTGAAATGCCTTCACATTTGATTGTAACCATGGCAATCTGAGTTTGTGACCCCAGAGCTTTGTAACTTTATCAAGGTGAACATATGATGTGTGATATGAATTGTAATCATGACAACCTGAGCTTGGGAGGCTAGTCTATCCGTGTGAACATATGCATTATCTGAGTGATGTGATTGGTTGAATTGAATAAAGTGGCATGTGCATCAGACCTGAGAGCATCTTCTGACAGTGTTTGGTCTTCCAGACACTGGGCTTCCCCATGACCAGTAACCGACTGAGAACCGGAGGAGTAGACTGATTGCCACTCCAGACCTCCCTGCTTCAGCCTGCTCCATGTTCTCTCAGTCACCCAGGTCTGTCCCCCTGGGATTGAGTGGTGCTGCCTTAAACTGCAATTGGCTCTGTTGGCTTATTTTGGAGGGAGGGTGTTTGTGCATGAGTGTGTGCTCGGGACACTTATCTAGAAAGAAAGCTACCATTTTAAATGGTTTTCCAGGCACATTTAAACCATAGTAAAGAGTTGTGGAGATATAGCTGGGTCAAGGACACTGGAGAACATCATGATGACCTCGTCCACTGTGCCCTGATCAAGGTGCTCACAGTTCTCATGGGTGGTGGGAGAGTGGCTGAGACTGGTGTTTTCAGATCCCGTGCAGTCCTCTGGGGCAGCTGGGGAGCAGGAGTGCTCAGGGAGCACCACGCCAGGGAGCTGGAGCACCTTCCTTGTCAGAACAGCATGTTCTGTGCTTGGCTGGGCGAGCCTGGCATGGCATGAGGTGTGAAGGAGCAGAACATACACTCCATAAGCTCTCCACTGATCCAGTGATGGTCCAGGCACAGGCCTGTGCCCATCCCTGCAGTCACCTATATATTTAGCTCAGGATCCCAAAATCCAGGGACACATTATGCCTCCTGTGTACAATAGTGATAGATCTGGATCCAGACCTCAAAACCAGAGACCACACCTGACAGCTCTGAGATCAGAAATAGATCCTGACTAGAGTCCCCCCACAAAGAACAGGATCTGAAAAGAAAACCAGAATAGACTCCTAGTTATTCTAGTACAAGCAGAACCAACTGCTCAAAGCCATATTCTTTTTCCCTGCTTCCATCTGTTAAAATCTTGCAACATTGACTGCAATGTCAGTAGTTCCCATCTGATGGGGAAATTGTTAATTCCTGTCTGCAGTTTTCAAAGAGTTTCCTGAATAAACTTCTCTTCTGAGCAATTGTTTTTTCTTCTTGCCATCCCTACTCTTTCTCGTTTTTCTTCTCTGACTTTTTTTTTTTAACAATAGAACACTGTGAAGTGTGAAACAACAACCTGAGATGAATTACAGTCCAGCAGTGCAGTGATCATTTTCTGTCAACACAATTTCAGGGCTACTGCTGGTCAAGGAATGAGCTCTAAGGTGACTCTGTGAAGATCCAAGACTGAGAGTTGGGGTCCCTGAGGGATGCCTTGATCACAGGACAAGCCTGTCCTCTGTTGGTCATCCCTGGAAAGCACAGAGATGGAGCACTGTTCCACTCAGGCTCCTCCTCTGCTTGTCAGTGCTCCATCCTGTGCTCACAGCTTCCCCACCCTCCTCCTCCCTCAGTGTTTCTCTAAGGATGGAGGCCCAGTGTTCTTATGAATGGATGCAAGTTAACACAGCTTTGGGGTTTGGATCCCAAGGATGCAGATTAGCACATATGTTAGAACTTGTGAACATGAAGCAACTGTGGGAATGGCCAGTCTCAGGAGTGAGAAGCAGCTGACTTTGGAAGACTGAATCTAGAAGCTACATCCTTCTTCCAGCTCATTCTTCAGATATGGTGTGGCTGGTTTCCTGAGCTCCTGTTGTTAGGATGAACTCTCCAGCCATGATGGATGAATCCTGAAACCCTGAGCATGAATGAATCCTGTTCCCTTCAGTTGTTTGGATCACACAGTTATCATGGCAGCAGAATATGAGGCTAAAACACCCTCAAATGAGGTGTAGTTATATAAGAAAACCAAAGAAGAGAAAATGATTGCACACCAGGAATCTTGCAGCACAGGAGCAGGTCCTGAGAACTCCAGGCAGCACTGTGAGTTGACAGTTCTCCAGACAGGAAAGGGAGGGAGAGACCCTTACTCAGTGATTGGTCACCAGTCACCAGAGACTCAGCTGTGTCTCTAGTTGCATTGCTGCATGTTCCAGAGCTAGAGCATGATTGTCATAGTTAGGCACATATGTCAACTTGAGTCTTGAGGGTTTGAGCTCTGGGCACAGGTGTAGAGAGTTGATGGTTGAGTTAAGCCCAGAGCAAACCTGAAAGAGATTATCTGGCTGCTAGGGAAGACCCAGCCCATGGTGGGATTAGGCCCTGGATAAATCACAGAGACCTGGTTGAGAGAGTTGGCATCCTTCTGTATACTTGGCCAGACATGCTGGTCTGGCAAGTAAGGATTGTCCATCTCTCAGCCGTTATGGTGGCCAGTTACCTCGGCCCTGGTGTTGGTGTGTGCTCTCCTGTCAGGCTGGACTATGAACTGTAACCAGACTGTTGTAAGAAAGTAAACTCCTTGTTCCCTTAAGCTTGTTCTGGTCATTTATCAGCAACCATGCAGGCGGACTGCAACAATGATCAATATTTATGACTTGCATAACAGGGAAGAACTTTCAGCATAAGATGCGATGCGTGTGCTGTTTCTGAGGAGGTTCGAACGGTGAAGTTCTTCTGGTTCCTCTGGTTGCTCACACTGCCTGTCCTTCCTATCAGATCCCTGGGAGAAGCGCTCTGTGGTGTGGAGAGGCAGCCCAGACACAGGAAGTCCACCCTTTATGCCCCCATGTCTGCCCCGCGGCAGCCTAAGCTCTGTGCAGCTGAGCGCCCCCTGCTGGTCGTGGGCTCCCTGCAGGGAGGTTTGTGTCTGGTCTGACAGTGACTTTCCCTCACTGTGTCTCTTGCACAGTAGTAGGTGGCCGTGTCCTCAGTTCTCACACTGCTCATGTCCAGGTACAGGGTGTTCTTGCCGTTGTCTCTGGAGATGGTGAACCGGCCCTTCACGGAGTCTGCGTAGTATTTGCTACTTCCACCAGTACTAATGATTGAGACCCACTCCAGCCCCTTCCCTGGAGCCTGGCGGACCCAGCTCATGCCATAACTGCTGAAGGTGAATCCAGAGGCCACACAGGAGAGTCTCAGGGATCCCCCAGGCTGCGCCAAGCCTCCCCCAGACTCTACCAGCTGCACCTCGCACTGGACACCTGCAAACACAGAGAATCCTCGTTAGGAAACTGTCACACATGCCCACTGTCCCTCTCTCTTACGTGAGCTCGAACACGCAACATCTCCTGTTCTCCACCAATTACCTTTCCAAAGAGCCACAAGGAAAACCCATGTGAGCCCCAAGTCCATGGCCAGTGTCTGTGTTCAGTGCTGATCACTGAGTGGGAACAGCTGGGGTCAGGGCTGGGCTCCTGTGCAGAGCTGCAGGGTCAGGACTTGGCTGGTTTTCAAGGGCAGCAGGAGACCCTATTTGCATGTGCTTCTGTTTTAAAGCAAGACCTTGTGTGGAAGCCTCAATGGTGACAGTGATGAGAACAGATGAGGAGATTTCAGGGACTCTAGAGACAGTCACCACTTGACTGATGAACTTGAGAATGATATTGCTCATGACCTCAGTCCTGTGTGGAAGGGAAATCTCCAATTTCTCAGAAACAGAAAACTAACAGAGGGTTCTAGGGACTGGGAATGGTGGAAGATGGAAGTGGAGCTATGGCACAAGGAGCTAGTTCCAGCACTCTGTGTCTCAGGATGGTGACTGCAGAACACAGCTACATGGTGTGCATTTCCAAACAATGGAAACAGCAGAGTTTGAATTTCTATTACAATGATGTGTTCAAGTGGATGCAGGGGTATCAGTAGGATTTGATTATCAAATATTACATGTATTTATCTATTTTCTCCTCATAGATATGATTCTTCTATTAAAGATACAAAAATGGATTGCATGTTCAGGAGAGATGTCTCAGGTGTTAAGACCCTGTCTCATAAGCAGAAGGTCTGGAGTTTGTATCCCAGATGTCACATAAAAGTCCAGGCAGAAATGATGGTGGCCTGCACTTCTGGCATTGGTGGAAAAATCCTTGGCTTTCCAGAGGGAAACACTGTGTTATTTGATACACACACACACACACACACACACACACACAGACACACAGGCACACTCTCACACATATGTAAAAACACAGAAACAAACAAATAAATAGAGCTTAGAGAATGGAATTGTGGTACTGGATGTCTTATTCAGGAGTGATGATTCAAAGATAATTTGATCAATTATATCTAAAAGACAGCACAGCTGTGTCTATTAGATAATATAGGTAAATTATATTTCAGATTCAGTAATATTGTTTTCACAGGTAATGACATGCAGTTTACTCATAATGAATAGCCATGAGATTATATAAAAAGCATGTAGATGAGGTGACAGGACGTGCAGTGGTGACGGCCTCCTGTGCTCTCCACTGTGGTGACTGAGGTGCAGGTCTGTGATGCACAAATCTGACGAACATTATGAATGAAGCAAATGGAAAAATACATTGTTGGGAAAATCTCCAATCGTCTTCTTTGATTCAATTTGATCCATGAAAACATAAACTGTACAATGAGAACTAATATACCTAAAATTTTATGTAAATGCAGCAAAGATGATCACGTGTTAATTCACATAAATACCCTCTGATTATCTGAGTTTTTCAGTATCTGTGGTGATTTCCCCCTTTCAATGTCTAATTATATGAACTTGGGTTCTGCCTTTTTTCAATATTTACTTTGGACATGTGTGCAGGTGCTGCTTTGTACATGTGACAGTGTGTAATTTATGTGGGTATAGAACAGAGGGTGTTTTCCTCAGTCCTATCACACAAAGACAATACCTATTTTTCCTAGTGAAGTGTGTTTCTTAGAGGCAGCACATTCATTTTCAAGGGTATCATTGAAAAATTTATTGGTTCCTGTCACTTTGTCAATTTGTGATATTATTTATGGACCTTTGCTTAGTGATCGGCCTGGCATTATTTATCCATTGTATCCTGTTGTGCATGCTTATCTTTTTGTTTCCAGTCTTGAGAATTCTTTCTAGAATCTTCTGTGGACATGCTGTGATGGTCATATAAGCCTTCACTGTGATGCCATCATGTGAATCTTTAATTGTGAATGATAGTTTTGCTTGAAAAAGTTGCCTGTGTTGTCATTTCTGATCTCTTTTCACGTGAAGCATTATCTCTCCAAGCTCCTGAGCCTCTTACTGTTTCCATGTAGTGGTAGCTATTATTTGATAGATTTGCCATTAATGTGACTTTGTTTTACTCTCCTGAGGTTCTCAAGATTTGTTCTTTAGTCTGCATCTGGGGTATTTGGACTACTCTGTGTCATGGGGTACTGCCATTCTGGTCCTGTCTGCTTGGTATTCTGCAGGCCTCTTGCTCTAGAGTGAAGAACATGGTAGATTGTGACTAACTGTGGTCACCATGTAGTAACAGTCACTGGGAATTGTTTACCTAACTGAAGTTGTGCGTCTAGACCAATGTCTCTTACCCAACACTCCCCTGGACTGGGTCACCTCAGTTCTCCATGGTGTTTCCCTCACAATGTTTTAGGTTTCAAGGGTAAGTTGTGGGAATTTCCCTTGGATCTTCTGTGCCTGGATTTCACTCAAACATGCCTGCAGCTTCAGCCGGGTTGGTTGGATGTTTAGGACATTGCGAGCAGGGCAGAGGGAAGTATGGTGGTGAAGCAAGAGGATCAGCTGTGCTGGGGGAGGAAACAGAACATTGGTCCCATGAGGCTGGAGATGATGAATATTAAGCCTTTGTTTCATGAACACTATGTTCAGCTCTTAGCATCGTACGTTGTTTTCCTCTTGATCACTAAATCCCTTTCAAATCATCATGACTCCCCATCAAACCTGAGGATACAGCCTGTCAAATTCAGGCAAGGATTCTCCTTTGTTTCTCACGAATACCTCATTCCATCAGTCATGTGAGACTTAGGCCCACAGTGCACTTAGCAGAAGAGTCCAGAGCCTATTCAGGTAGGAGGAGGAAAGAGGACTTCCTCTTGTGGACTGTCCATTCTCCTCCCTCTGACTGCTCCTCCCTCCAACGTGGTGCCAATGCACTAGAACCAGATGCTTGAACACCTGTCAATCCAACTATCTTCCTGCACTGTGATCTCCTTCATGAGAACAGACAGGGAATCCCCGGGACAGAGGTGCCCTGACCTGCTGGCTGAGGCTGCTGTGGATGAGGGCAGCCACCATAGAAGGGACAGGGTAATTGCAGAAGAGACCACATGATGTGGAGCCTGGGCAGAGATGGACGCCCAGGGGCTCTTCCTTGTGCTCTAGCACTACAGAGACAACTGACTCCCAGGTGGACAGACTGAAGGCAATATCGGAGACACTGATGAAAACACTCTGCTACAGCTGCTTTTCTCTTGGATCTAGGACAACAGTCATACATAGTTTAAGGGAGAAAGGATGACTGATTGCTTACTGTTCAATAGGATGGAAGAAGGCAGAAGCAGGGCGCTGGTTTGGGTCTCTGCAGTTGACCATCAAGACACAGAGAGAAAGAGCAAACAGAGATGCAACAGGACTGTTAACAATCCTCAACACCCTCCCCCTATTCCTATTCCTCTTCCTTCATCAGAGTTATCTATCTATCTATCTATCTATCTATCTATCTATCTATCTATCTATCTATCTATCTATCATCTATCTATCTATCTATCTATTTATTTCTTCCACTCATACAAAGTTGATAAGTACCCCATTTCCCTCCCTCCCTCCACCCCTCCCTGGATCCTCTTGCTCCCTCCCCCCTTTTCCATTTCCTTTCTCCTCCTCCTTCCCTTTCTTCCAGTGCTTCCCCCCCATTCCTGGAGCATCCTTTAGTATGAATGTCAAACTTCCCTCTGGGTCCTCCTTTCTGATGAGGTGTAAGTTTGACCTTCAGCAGAGCTTCATCCTGTAGATGTGCCATGACCTGGACAAGCATCAGCAACAGCTGAGGATGTGAACGTACAGGGGCAACTCACCTTCAACCCACAACACATTCCTGCAGCGAGATGGAGTGAAACCACCTTTCTGAAAAGGTTAAGAATCATCAAAGATTCTTCCTCTAAGTAAATGTGCCTCACTCCACAGCATGTTTCCATTCCTCAGGGTCTGTGGTCATCACAGTTTACCAGATGGCACAGACAGCAATTTTGACCCCTGGAGACAAGTCAGGAATTCACTGAAATAGACTGCTATCTTTCATAGAAGCCTGTTTGTCAAAATCCTATGGAAGTTGTTCTCATGTACTCAAATCTGTGAATCCATGTGACTCCTTCCTTCTTTTTTTAATTTTAATCTGAATTACTTTAAGTTTTGACAATGACAGAATTTGCCAGCCTATCAAGATTTCAACTAAACCTTTAGATAACAAAGAATTGTCACTGGGTCCCATTACATTACCAGATCTGTAGAGACCAACCACCTGCTCTCACTAATAAGATCAGCACCATGGCCAAACGGTGCCATTTACATTCTGAAAGCACATTTTCTTGCTGAGGTTTAAAGCCTATGAGCACAACAAAAAATTTCCTTCGCAATGCCACTGAAGTGAAAACTGCAGGCACACTATGGTCTCCTAATTCAGTGCAGACACGAATACACAGTTATGCCAAGATATCAGCAGCTAGTAGACTCTGAAATGTTAGGGATAAAGTTCTAGTTTAAATAGTTTACTTACCCATTTTCCTTATATTAATTTCTTATCTTCATATATCTCACTTATCTGTTTATTACACTCTGTTAAATTCTGGATTTAAATACGGCTAATTATAAAATAAAAAAGATGAGTGTCAACAAAACAGCTGAGATTTCTCAGTGTCGACCACTTAAAGGTCTTCACTAGTAGTCAGTACTCAATCTAAGGCAAACGTGGAGAGAGCTGGACTGGACTTTCAGGTTCTTCAGAGTGTGACTTGTAAAGTCTGTAGGAATATCTGTGGCCTAAATTCTCTACGTGCCATGCCATGAAGTTAACTGTGATGCTAGTGGAATGTCCAGTACTTGAAGAAAGACTCCCCAGAATGCTTCTCGACTTCATGAGATGGGGAGTTTGGAATGGTATACTGGCAGATCGACAAGGTTTTAACACCTTGCCAGAAAAAAATATGCATAAGCAATAAGCTCTAGAAAACTCTCAATTTAAATTATCTTGCCTCTCGCTGTGTGAAGAACTTGGGCTAAAAGTTCTGTAGTCCTGCTGATGGGACAGCCACTTGATCACTTAATTTCTTTTTTTTAAATATATTTTTTAAACTTTTTTATTATTTATTCAATTGTGCGTTTTGTGTGTATGTATGTTTGTACGCGCATGTGTGTCTGTGTGTGTGTAGAACCACGAACGAATTCGGGAACGACCATGGACGCCTTCACATCCTCCTTGTTTGCTCTGCCCCAGGATTCACAGGCTCCGCCCACCAGGATCAGAAACACAGGCCGCCCCGCTTCCGCCTGGCGTCTATACGTGGGATCTGGGACCTGAACTCAGGACCTTCCGCCTGCAAGGCAGAGGCTTAACCCCTGAGCCACCTCTCCAGCCCTTGATCACTTAATTTCTAATGAATTAATTTCTTAATGTCCCATCAGACATGGTCTTCCTCCTGGAGGCTGTCACAACCACAGCCACTTCCTGATGCACATTTGGTGAATGCTCATGACAAATCATTGGGTTGCTCTTATGACACCTAGCTGTTGTGGAAAGCAATGTGGAGCCTCCTCTTAGCTTTTCCTTAAATCTCTTTCTTTCCCTTCACAGTTGTGGGGTTCACATTTGGTTTCCCACTTGATTCCTGCTGCCATGTCTTTGTATGTAAGGTTCTGCTTCTGCTGAACTAGTCTTCAAGGTTTTATCAATATTTAACTTTCTTTCTAGAACACTGGTCAACACACAAACACTACAAATGTTTCCAGTTTTGTTTTTCAAGTACAATAAATTGTGATACTAACCAATTTACTAAACAAATGATCTGTGCTTACCTAATACCAATATTGTAAAGAGGTTCAATTGAATTTTTATTTAGTGAAGTGAGTTTCAACCCATTCTCAAAGTGATAAATGAGCCTATCTGCAAATCAAGCCCAAAAACCAGGCAGATGACTATGAAGATAATGTTAACAGGTGCACTGAGCAATAAACAAACTTCATTTGACTGACCTCTGTTTAATTGTTTCTTAATTTAGTATTAAGGTCCATCAGTTAACTCATTAGATTGATCAAGGCTAGACAATTGAACCACATACAGGATTTTAAAGAGAATGGATTTACAGCAGTTCTCTGCTCGTCACCTACACATTGGTGGACACTCTGAACACTGGCTCCTCCCAGAGTCTTGTGTAATGCACTGTTTGCAACATGCAGCATTTTAAAAGTATGTAAAATGAACATGGACAGATCAGAGATAATGTTTTTGGGAAACTTCAGCTGCAATCTGAAGGCAATTGACTTAAATGAAAATACATATAAAAGCCCAACAATGAATTTAACATACTTCTAGAAAAAAATCAAGTTATAACTGAAGCTCTACTTTCTTGAACATGACAAAGAAAAGAGGTTGTAAATATCAGTGACATGGTAAAAGAGGAAAGCATTAACTGGGTGACCTAGAGGAAGCAAGCAGGACCCTAGTACTCCACAAATAATTCCAGAATGGGACAGCACTGAAAAACTCTCTTACACTGAGATTTTCTAAGAGGTACAACAAGCATCCCCCAAAAAGCATCAGTTCTGTACCAACAGCTTGCTGTCTTCAGTACAGGCCTTTATGACAGTCTCACTGCTTTTGAAAATCCCTTAAGGTAGAACAGTTTTCAGTGCTGATAGGTTGGACTATGACTGATGGTGTGGGATTGAACTCATGTGCATATTGAGTTTCATTTCATTGTCAAGAATTTGAACAAGTTGTTGCATGGATGGAAGATGACCAGACTCTAGCTTAGGCCATACAAGTATATCATTTAAGGTTACTTCAAATGCACCTGTTGACATACACTGGTTCTCAATCATGTTGCTCAAGAAGAAAACCATCATACATGCATAGACCTCACTTGCCCGGCCCCTCTGCCAAATGCTAGGAGCTTGCATGCCAAAGAAAGCAAAAGGATCCTTGAATGCAATGATGAAGCCTATTAATGCCAGTATGAAGACTGACAAGAAAGATGCTTTGAGCTTATAAATTGGTTGAGGGAGATAATTCTCTCCTTCTATGTGGATGTCTGAATACATGCTGCTTGCTGATAACTTGCATGTATTCCTCAAACACCCACTTGTACCCTCAGAATACATAAATCTACAACTTGAGCAGTGACCCCATGGAATACTGCATCTTTAATCTCTTTCTGGGCAAGTTGCCCAGGTTGGCAGAGGCCTCCCTGTGGATCACCTCCAACGCCGCCACCAGGAGAACCATCAGAAGCCTCATCTTTCCAGTCAGCCACATCGCTGCCCTCAGGCTGAGACTCCCTTCCTTCTTTAATGTGTGGAAAATACTGAGAAATTCCTGTCTCCATACCAAGCCTCACTTGTGGCATCACTGTGTTCATCCTGTCTCAACTACAGACAGGCAGGTGCATGATCATGCTGGACCTATATCACATGATGGTGGGATTTGTGGCTTTCAGCTTCACATAGTGCTGGTCCCTCCCTGTATCTATTTCACTACAAATAATCACTCTATTCAACCTGGTTTCAGAAGCCCACACCACAATGTTTTATTGTGACAGTGTCCAGTAAGGCCTTAGGGACATATCAGCCCAGCCTCTTCCTCTTTCACAGCTGCCTCAAATTGTTGGTCCATTGACACTGAGCCCATAGCCAACATCATAGCCTATAGTGAACATGGCAGTTCTTTAACTCCCCAGCCACCATGCACAGTCTTCCTACGTCAGCAATAGCTTTGAGTAACAGAGAATTCGTAGGGACTACATAACCTACAAAGCATCACCACAGGCATAAAAGTGACAAGCATGAAACTCAGCAGCCTGTGGGAAGGGTGATGATGTTGGAGCAGGGCTGAGAGGCCACCAGGGATGTGCACAGCGGTGACTCAGAATTTTCCAGGCTGAGGTGATTAAGAATGCTTGAGAACATGTGTTTGCTCTTGTAATAGTCTCCAAGTCTCAGAATGCCAGAAAACATTGAAAAGCTTATTGTTATATTCACTCTTTCTGAGAGCAAGAAAAGTAGAAAATGGGTACCTCAGACGTACCATGGAAAAAATTCTGTGGAAAATGTAAGTAATCTGAATTTTCATAGAAGTCACAGCAAAGTGTCTTTAGAGGAAGCAACAGATCCTAGCATTAACCAGCCTTGATTGGGATCAGCATGTGACTGTAGGTCATGTGCACATCATGTCCCGAACTTCCTGGTACTCAGGGGTTCTCCATGGTCCTATCTTCAGGTCTTAGCCCAGGCAGGCCCTGACCGCCCCCTTCTGGTCCTGAGAGGATGTGCAGGAGTTTGTGTCTGAGCTCACAATGAAGTCCCTGCACTGTGTTGCCTGCACAGTGATACTTGACCGTGTCTTCTGCTTGAAGAGAGCTCATCTGTAAGGAGCCCTGGCTCTTGGAGGTGTCTCTGCTGATCCTGACTCAGGATTTGAGAGCTGCATTGTAGTGTGTGTTTCCACCATTTCAGATCACACCAGCCACACAGACCTTTCCTGGAGGCTGGTGGACCAGTGGACGCCATTGCTGGTTGAAGAGAATCCAGGCACAGAGCAGGTGAGGGGTAGCATCTGGGGGGGCTTCACCACGCCGGATCCTGCACCTTGGACAGGACACCTGTGGACAAGGGGCATCGCTTCGCTGTGAGTCAAATGCACCATAAGCCACATGGGCAGGTTCCTCTCCTGAGCCCCTGAGACAGTCACAGTGTGGAATGTCCAGTAGGCCGAAGAGCAGCCCCAGCACAGCCATGCGCTGCTGACAGCCGCTGAGAGGAGACAAGGGCTGCTCAGTCAGGGAAGGAGTCACATGATGCTCCACCAGGGCTGGGTTTTCAGCCTGAATCTGCTTTGCCTGAGGGAGCAGACTGAAGAGATAAGAGGGTCACAGAAGGTGAAAAGACAGATGATGGCCAGACATGTGGAATCACAGAAAATGTTCGTGGCCTGGTGGTAGCTGCAGCATAAATCCCTGTACATTTTGTGTGAAGTGAACACTCCTTCCACATGCACACACTTAGGGTTCCACCCAATTCCCTTCCCAGAACATCACCTCAGAACATTTCCACGGTGTTCCTGAATTACTGTGATCTCAAGTCTCTGAATCATGTCACATCAAAGTGGGAGATGAAGACCCACCTTGAGGAGAGCAGATATTGGCACAGACAGAGGCAACCTCACGAATCTGCAGCTGTGAGCTCTAGTGTATTCAGAGCTGCTTGACAGGCCCGAATCTACCAAGAACACCACTTCCTCACAGACCTTGTTCATGCCACTCACAGAAGCCAAGTGTCACTGGTGAGAGGAGGGGGCACTATTTTCCTCAGAATACACTGAGTTGAGGTCTGTGGGTTTCTAGCCTTCTTGAGGTAATTTACATACACTGCAGCATGTTAACCTATGGACTTAGTGTTACTGACACTTGGGCTCAGCATTTCCCTGTTACAGTCACCACCCCATGTAGGGGGGTGTTTGACTGGCTTTTCTAGCCACAGGCCAGAATAACCAATAGGACTTATGTGTAGACAGACCCAAAAGGTGGGGTGAAAGGCAGAACAGCTGCAGCAATGTGAGGACAGCCCTTTCAGCAAAGATTCTCCAAACAGTCCCTGCAGGGCTTTGTGAGAGCACAGCTAGGATGGGATCCTGAGCACAAGGAAATCAGGTTCTGTGTGTGGCTGGAAGGGAGGATGGGAAGGGAGAAGGGAAGCATTCATCTCATTAAATGTTTTAGGCCCTCCTTGATCTCACACAGTACTGAAACTCTCATACCTCCAGAAGAGAAAGACGAGAGTACCCTGTGAGCTGCAGCAATGCGTGAAGACCCCTGTTCGCTCAAGACACAAGATCAACAGCTGATGAAGAAGAACTTAGGAATATAAAAACTTTTGTCCAGCAGAAGAAACTGTCAATGAAGTGACGAGTCAATCCCTAGACTGGGAGAAAGTCACTGTCAACTCCATGTCCAAGATAGAGAGTTCACGAAAGTATACAACAGGATCAAATGGCCTAATAAAAATGTGCTATGAAATTAAACAGATTTCTCAAAAGAAATATTAGAGAGATGGCTCCTGAATATTTTAAAAGTGGTCCACATCCTTAGCCATCAAGGGACTGCAAGTCAAAGCTTCTTTGAGATTCCATCTAGCTCCAGTCAGAATGGCCAAGACCGAGAACTCTAGTGTTGGTGAGGATGTGGGGACAGGTCGCCCTCACACATTGCTGAGTGTGTGTTCCTCCCTCAGTCACCAGGGAAAGCATGTGGAGTTTCCCAAAGCACTACTTATGACCCAGATACATGAAAGCTTACATCCACACGGTGAAATTACATTAATCTGTAAAGAACACCTGAGCTACAGAAGAAAGGATGGGGCAGGATAATATTGTACTGACTCAGATAACCCAGACCCAGAGAGACAGAAGTGGTGCATTCTGTGCAGCATGCAGGTTTTAGACTCGACTTTTATATTTTGTTTACTTATGGGAGGCTCTTGTGCTGTGGTGTATGTGTGGAGTTCAGAAGTCAGCTTTCAGACTCTGGTTTTCTCCATCCATTAGGTAGGTTTCTGGGATGGAACTTGGGTTGCCAAACTTGGTCACTGGAATCTTCACTTCTGAATTGTCTCTCCAGCCCAGATTTGAATTCTTAGATATCTGGGTTTAGGTTGGGGTGAGTATCAATAGAGGCCAGGAGAGAAGAATGGAGCCATGGAAGGGAGAAGAAGGTCGCAGTGTAAGTGGGGTATAAAATACATGGAAGGAGAAAGAAGAGGCTACTAGGAAAGAAAAGTTTAAGAGGGGAAGAGAAGGGAGAGAGGATGATAGGACACTGTGAGTAGGTTCACTGGAGGGTGAGGATGTTGGAAAAACCATGTAGACGACTGTAGCTTTATAAACTAGAGATATCACTTTTAAAGAAATGGATAAAAAATTAATATGTGTGGGTGGTTAAAGCTAGTCCTAAAAGTCACAGGCTTTCAAACAAACTCCAGTGCTTGGTGAATAATACCTTCTTAAGAATTGCTAGGTTGGGAGTCCCCAGTGACTCCCAAGACAATAGAGGCCATTGCCTTCACTCTTGGATGTTCACTAGACCAAGACAAGGAGCCCACCTCCTGAAGGTCCCATGCAGCCTGGATCCAGGACACAGAGAGACCACCTGGAAATGAAGTGGAAGCTGCTCCCAGCTTGTGGGCTAGTCACTGTGGGACTGTGCTCTGCCAGTTGGTTTTTTTTATTTCTTCCACTCATACAAAATTGATTAGTACCCCATTCCCCTCCCTCCTTCCAACACTCCCTGGACCCTCTTGCTTCTTCCCTCCTTTTCCCATTCCTTTCCCTCTCCCTCCCTTAATCCTAGTGCCACCTCTCCCCCATTTCTGGAGCATTCTTTAGTGTGCAACTCTCTGATGAGTTGCAAGGACCCAGTGGCATTGCCCAGAACTCTTTTTCGTGTTCCCCTTTAGTATGGGAACACTATTGTGGCTGTTAATCCCTTGCCTCTAAGGATCATAGTGCTTGTGATCCATGCTAGGCTATGGGGGTTCAATGATGTGTTGCTCATTGCGCAGGTCATGGAAAGTCCTATTTTGTTTACATTGGTTCTAACTTGTATGGAGTATCTTGAATATCGTTGCTCCTCCCCGTCTTTAGGCTCTTACAATCTTACCGCCCCCTCTTTCTCAAATTTCCCTGAGCTTTAGGATGGGGAGAGATTAGGCTAGCCTGGTTCCAGGTGGTTGATGTAGAATCTCTGATTTTCTGAATGATGGTTTGTTGATTTTTTTTCAGTTTTGCTGCTCCTGTACCGCCCTTGGCTCCTTCCTGATAGGTATTTGATGTTATCCCCTGGCCAGAGATAAAAGGCTATTAAAATGGAGTCTTCTTATAAAAGTAGATTCAAAGGTAGATGGAATAAGAGTAGGAGACCTCGGTGGGGGGGTCAGTCTCCCATTTGCAGGATGGTTACCTTCTATCTGCCAGACTCTATGCCCTCACTTTCTGGTGAGATCATACCCCATCAAGTGCAAGTGACCAGGAAGGAAAGTCTGCAAGTCCGACCAGATGTCTCATTACTTACTTACAGACTTTGATGGTGGCCTATTTTCTCTGCTGTAGCATGATACCCTCTCTCCTTGTTTCTGGTGGGGCCATCCTACCTTTTCCCTCCCTACTTGTAATCTTTGCAATTACTGTAAATATTACAGAGATTTATCGCTTTTTTTATTAAAAATTTAATTATACATTTTAAAATTTTTTACCAGTTCCCTCCCTCCCTCCTCTTCCCCCTCCCCTTCCCCCAGTGCCTCCCCCCCAATTCCCAGAGAGTCCTTTATTGTGTGCGCCTAACTCTCCACTGGGTCCTCCTCTCCGATGACATATAAGGACCCAGTGGCATTTCCATAAGCCCTTTCTCTTGTTCCCCTTAAGCATAAGATCACTACTATGGCTGTCAATCCCTTGCCTCCAGGGGTCTCGGTGCCCTTAACAGATGCTAGACTTTATGAGGGCAACAGTGCGCTGGACATTGCGCAGGGCATGCAAAGTTCCATTATGATTGCTTTGGCCCCAACTATTGTTGAGAATCTTGCAAATCGTTGCTCCTCCCATCCTTTTGCTCTTACAATCTTACCTCCCCCTCTTCCGCAAATGTCCCTGAGCTCCAGGATGGGGAGAGATTAGGCTGTCCTAGTTCTATGTGATTGATATAGAGTCTCTGAAGTTCTGGATTGTGGTTTGTTGATTTTCTTTTGCAGTTTTGCTGCTCCTGCAATTCCCTTCACTCCATTCTGCTGGGCACTGTATGTCACCCCCTGGCCAGAGACAAAAAGCTGTTAAACTGGAGTCTTGTTGTAATAGCACATTCAAGGGTAGATGTAATAAGAGTAGGAAACCTCACTGAGGGAGGGGTCCATCACCCATTTGCAAAATGATTACTTTTTATCTGCTAGACTATAAGCCCTCCCCTTCTGGTGAGATCAGGAAAGAACGTCTGTGAACTTAACCAGGTTTCTCATTACTTACTTGCAGACCTTGATGGAGGCCTATTTTCTCTGCTGTAACATGGTCTCCTCTCTCCTTGTTTCTGGTGTGGCCCTCCTAACCCATCTCTCTTGTTCATAATCCTTGCAATTACTGTGTTACATAGGTTTACTTTGAGTGTCCCAATGTGGGCTGGGTGAGTTTGGTACTAGGAGCCACCTATTAGGGAGTACATACGGCGCTTAATTTTCTGGGTTTGGGATACTTCACTTAATATAATTCTTTCTAATGACATCCATTTCCCAGCAAATTCCAGTAATTCATCATTTTTGATGGCTGAGTAGTACTCCATTGTATAGATGTACCACAGTTTCCTTATCCACTCGTCAACTGTTGGACATTTAGGTTGATTCCATGACTTTGCTATTGTAAACAGTGCTGCTATGAACATGGTCGAGCTTGTGCTATCGAGGCGAACCTCTGCTGCTTGGGGGGTTATTCCCAAAAGTGGAATAGCAGGGTCATATGGCATTTCAATCTTTAATTTCTTTAAGAATCTCCAGACGGCTCGCCAGAGTGGCTGTATGAGCCTGCATTCCCACCAACAATGTAGGAGAGTTCCCCTCTCTCCACATCCTCTCCAGCATTTGTCGTTGTTTGTATTGTGGATTTTGCCCTCCTGACCGGGGTGAGATGATATCTCAGGGAAGTTTTGATTTGCATTTCCCTGGTGGCGAAGGAAGTGGAGCATTTTTTAAGATAATTGTTAGACATTTTAATTTCATCCCTGGTAAAGTTTCTTTGAAGTTCCAGGGCCCATTTTTTAATTGGGCCAGTGTTTTCCTTTGAGTTTAATTTTCTAAGTTCTTTGTGCACTCTGGACAGTAGAGCTCTGTCAGATATGTGGTTAGTGAAGATTTTCTCCCATTCTGTGGGTTGCCTTTGAGCTCGTGTGACAATCTCTTTATCTGAACAGAAGCTCTTTAATTTCACAAGATCCCAACTGTTGAGAGTTGGTAGCAGTGACTGTGCCATTGGATGTCTGTTTAGGAACTGTTGGCCTAGCCCAATCAGCTCGAGGGAGTTCCCTATCCTTTCAACTATGGTTTTTAAAGTCTCTGGCCTGATATCAAGGTCCTTGATCCATTTGGAATTAAGTCTTGTACATGGTGACAAGTACGGGTCCAGCTTTAATCTTCTGCATGTGGAGATCCAGTTTTGCCAGCACCATTTGTTGAAGATGCTGTTCTTTTTCCATTGGATTCTTTTGGCCCCTTTGTCCAAGACCAAATGGCTGTAACTTTGTGGGCTTATATCTGGGTCTTCAATCCTTATCCATTGATCTGTGTGTCTATTTTGGAGCCAGTACCAGGCTGTCTTTATAACTATGGATTTGTAGTATAGACTTAGGTTTGGTATGGTAATACCTCCAGCTGTGTTTTTGTTACTCAGGATTGTTTTTGCTATTCTGGGTCTTTTGTGCCTCCATATGAACTTTGAGATTGTTTGGTCAACTTCTTTGAAGAATTGCTTTGGGATTTTGATTGATATAGCATTGAATCTGTATATTGCCTTTGGTAGGATGGTCATTTTTACAATGTTGATTCTGCCAATCCAGGAACAAGGGAGGTCTTTCCACCTTCTTGTGTCTTCTGCAATTTCTTTCTTTAGGGTTTTAAAGTTTTCATTGTAAAGGTCTTTTACCTCCTTAGTTAGGTTTATACCAAGGTATTTCATTTTTTTAGGGGTTATAGTAAATGGCATGGTTTCTCTCAAGGCTTTTTCACTTCTTTCGTTCTGGGCATATAGGAAGGCCTCTGATTTTTGCACATTTATTTTGTATCCTGCCACCCTGCTGAACTTCTCAATTAGTTCCAGGAGCTTCCTGGTGGAGTTTTTGGGATCACTCAGGTATAAGATCATGTCATCTGCAAATAGAGATAGCTTGACTTCTTCCTTGCCGATTTGAATCCCTCTTATGTCCCTTTCTTGTCTTATGGCTTCGGCTAAGACTTCAAGTACAATATTGAATAGAAGTGGTGAGAGTGGACAGCCTTGTCTTGTTCCTGATCGAAGTGGGAATGCTTCCAATTGTTCCCCATTGAGCATAATCCTTGCTGTGGGCTTGTTGTATATAGCTTTTATTATATTGATAAAGGTTCCTTCCATTCCTACTGTCTCTAGCGTTTTGATCATAAAAGGCTGTTGGATCTTGTCAAAAGCTTTTTCTGCATCTATCGAGAGTATCATGTGGTCTTGGACTTTGGACTGGTTTACATGATGAATTACATTTATTGATTTGCGTATGTTGAACCAACCTTGTGTGCCGGGGATGAAGCCTACTTGGTCCCCATGAATGATCTTTTTAATATGTTTTTGAATCCGATTTGCTAAGACTTTGTTGAGAATCTTTGCGTCTGCGTTCATCAGGGAGATCGGCCTATAGTTTTCTTTTTTAAGTGAATCTTTATTAGGTTTTGGGATTAAAACGATATTAGCTTCATAGAAGGAATTTGGTAGTGTTCCTTCTTTTGCTATTTGATGGAACAGTTTAAGGAGTATTGGTGTTATTAACTCCTTAAATGTCTTGTAGAACTCTGTGCTGAATCCATCTGGTCCAGGACATTTTTTGGTGGGAAGATTCGAGATTACGTCCTCAATTTCCTTATATGTTATAGGACTATTTAAATAATTCACAACTTCCTGATTCAATTTAGGTAAGTTGTGTTTACTTAGAAATTCATCCATCTCTTTTGTGTTGTCAAACTTCACAGAGTATAAGTTTTTGAAATATGATGTAATTCTCTGGATTTCTTGGCTATCAGTAGTGATAACTCCATGTTCATTTCTAATTTTGTTAATTTGGGTTTTCTCTCTCTTGCTTTTGGTTAGTTTAGCTAGGGGTGTATCAATCTTGTTGATTTTTTCAAAGAACCAGCTTTTTGATTGGTTGATTTTTTCTATCGTTTTCTTAGTCTCGATTTCAGATATTTCTCCCCTTATTTTGTTAATCTCTTCTCTTCTACTGCTTTTGGGATCAGATTGCTCTAGTTTCTCTAAAGCTTTAAGCTGCATTGTTAAGTTGTTTATTTCTGATGTTTCCATTTTTTTGACGTGGGCATTAAGAGCTATGAACTTACCTCTTAGAACAGCTTTCATTGTGTCCCAGAGATTTTGGTAAGTTGTATTTTCGTTATTCACTTTCAGGAAATCTTGAATTTCCTTTTTAATTTCTTCCTGAATCCAGTTCTCATTCAGCATCATAGTGTTAAGTTTCCAGGAATTAGTGTATTTTCTCTTGTTTGATGTGTTGTGGATGTCCAGCTTTAGGCCGTGGTGGTCTGATAGGGCACAGGTTAGAATTTCAACTTTCTTGTATATGTGTAGATTCATTTTGTGGCCCAATATGTGATCTATTTTGGAGAAAGTTCTGTGTGCTGCCGAGAAAAATGTGTATTCTTTGGTGCGTGGGTGAAAAGTTCGATAGAGATCTGTGAGGTCCATTTCTTTCAGGGTTTGATTAAGTTCCAAGTGTCTCTGTTAAGCTTTTGACCTGTTGATCTATCCCATGTAGAGAGGGCGGTGTTGAAGTCCCCAAGAATTATCGTTTGGGGGTTGATTTCTTGCTTTAGACGCTGTAGGGTTTTCTTAATGAATGTGGAGGGGCCCGTATTGGGTGCATATATGTTCAGTATTGTGAAATCTTCCTGGTGAATTGTACCTCTGACTACAATGTAGTACACATCCGTGTCTCTTATAATTTTTTTTGGTTTGAAATCCACTTTGTCTGATAGCATAATGGCTACCCCTGCCTGTTTTCTGCTTCCATTTGCTTGTAGAATTGTTGACCAGCCTTTTATTTTTAGAGCGTGCCTATCTTTTGTGGTGAGATGGGTTTCCTGCAGGCAACAGATTGATGGATTGTGATTTTTTTTTTTTTTTTTTGCTGCCTGCCCAGGAGACCCCAGCCTGTGCTTTATTTATTTATTTATTTTTTTTTTATTTCAGTTCATACAAACTTATTAGGTACACCAGTTCCCTCCCTCCCTCCTCCTCCCCCCATACCCCCTGCTCCCCCTCCCTACCCCTCTCCCTCCCCATCCCTCTCCCTCCCCATCCCCCAGTGCCTCCCACCCCAATTCCCAGAGAGTCCTTTCTTGTGCATGACTGATTTTCCTCTGGGCCCTCCTCTCCGATGACGTACAAGGACCCAGTGGCCTTTGCTGAACCCTTTCCCGTGTTCCCCTTAGGTATAGGAACACTGCTGTGGCTGCCAATTCTTTGCCTCCAAGGATCTTGGTGCCTTTAGCAGATGCTAGACTTTGTGAGGTCAACAGTGTGTTGGACAATGCGCGGGGCATGCAAAGTCCAATTATGATTGCTTCAGCCCTAACTAGTATAGAGTATCTTACATATCATTGCTCCTCCCATCCTTATGCTCTTACATTCTTACCGCCCCCTCTTCCGCAAATTTCCCTGAGCTTCAAGATGGGGAGAGACTAAGCTGGCCTAGTTCTAGGTGGTTGATATAGAGTCTCTGAAATTCTGGATTGTGGTTTGTTGATTTTCTTTTGCAGTTTTGTTGCTCCTGCAATGCCCTTCACTCCATCCTGGTGGGCATTGTATGTTACCCCCGGCCAGAGACAAAAAGCTGTTAGAGTCTTGTGATAAAAGCACATTCAAAGGTAGATGTAATAAAAGTGGGAAACCACAGTGACGGAGGGGTCTATCACCCATTTGCAAAATTGTTACTTTTTATCTGCCAGACTATATGCCCTCCTCTTCTGTTGAGATCACTCCCCTCAGTAGTAAATGATCAGAAACATAAGTCTGTGAACTTAATCAGATGTCTCATTATTTATTTGGGTCCTTGGTGGAGGCCTATTTTCCCTGCTGTAACATGGTCCCTTCTCTCCTTGTTTCTGGTGTGGCCCTCCTACCCCATCCCTCCTGTTCATAATCCTTGCAATTCCTGTCTCTAGGTGGGCTGGGTGGGTTTGGTACTAGGAGCCACCTATTAGGGAGTACATACGGCGCTTAATTTTCTGGGTCTGGGATACTTCACTTAATACAATTGTTTCTAATGACATCCATTTCCCGGCAAATTCCAGTAATTCATCATTTTTGATGGCTGAGTAGTACTCCATTGTATAGATGTACCAAAGTTTCCTTATCCACTCGTCAACTGTTGGACATTTGGGCTGATTCCATGTCTTTGCTATTGTAAACAGTGCTGCTATGAACATGGTCGTGCTTGTGCTATCGAGGCGAACCTCTGCTGTATGGGGGGTTATTCCCAAAAGTGGAATAGCAGGGTCATATGGCATTTCAATCTTTAATTTCTTTAAGAATCTCCAGACGGCTCGCCAGAGTGGCTGTATGAGCCTGCATTCCCACCAGCAATGTAGGAGAGTTCCCCTCTCTCCACATCCTCTCCAGCATTTGGTGTTGTTTGTATTGTGGATTTTTGCCATCCTGACCGGGGTGAGATGATATCTCAGGGAAGTTTTGATTTGCATTTCCCTGATGGCTAAAGAAGTGGAGCATTTTTTCAGATATTTGTTAGACATTTTAATTTCATCCCTGGTAAAGTTTCTTTTAAGTTCCAGGGCCCATTTTTTAATTGGGCCATTGGTTTCCTTGGTGTTTAGTTTTCTAAGTTCTTTGTGCACTCTGGACAATAGAGCTCTATCAGATATGTGGTTAGTGAAGATTTTCTCCCATTCTGTGGGTTGCCTTTGAGCTCATGTGACAATCTCTTTATCTGAACAGAAGCTCTTTAATTTCACAAGATCCCAACTGTTGAGAGTTGGTAGCAGTGACTGTGCCATTGGATGTCTGTTTAGGAACTGTTGGCCTAGCCCAATCAGCTCGAGGGAGTTCCCTATCCTTTCAACTATGGTTTTTATAGTCTCTGGCCTGATATCAAGGTCCTTGATCCATTTGGAATTAAGTCTTGTACATGGTGACAAGTACGGGTCCAGCTTTAATCTTCTGCATGTGGAGATCCAGTTTTGCCAGCACCATTTGTTGAAGATGCTGTTCTTTTTCCATTGGATTCTTTGGGCCCCTTTGTCAAAGACCAAATGGCTGTAACTTTGTGGGCTTATATCTGGGTCTTCAATCCTTATCCATTGATCTGTGTGTCTATTTTGGAGCCAATACCAGGCTGTCTTTACAACTATGGATTTGTAGTATAGACTAAGGTTTGGTATGGTTATACCTCCAGCTGTGTTTTTGTTACACAGGATTGTTTTTGCTATCCTGGGTCTTTTGTGCCTCCATATGAACTTTGAGATTGTTTGGTCAACTTCTTTGAAGAATTGCTTTGGGATTTTGATTGGTATAGCATTGAATCTGTATATTGCCTTTGGTAGGATTGTCATTTTCACGATGTTGATTCTGCCAATCCAGGAACAAGGGAGGTCTTTCCACCTTCTGGTGTCTTCGGCTATTTCTTTCTTTAGGGTTTTAAAGTTTTCATTGTAAAGGTCTTTTACCTCCTTAGTTAGGTTTATACCAAGGTATTTCATTTTTTAGGGGCTATAATAAATGGTATTGTTTCTCTCAAGGCTTTTTCACTTCTTTCATTCTGGGCATATAGGAAGGCCTCTGATTTTTGCACATTTATTTTGTATCCTGCCACCCTGCTGAACTTCTCAATTAGTTCCAGGAGCTTCCTGGTGGAGTTTTTGTGATCACTCAGGTATAAGATCATGTCATCTGCAAATAGGGATAGTTTGACTTCTTCCTTGCCGATTTGAATCCCTCTTATGTCCCTTTCTTGTCTTATGGCTTCAGCTAAGACTTCAAGTACAATATTGAATAGAAGTGGTGAGAGTGGACAGCCTTGTCTAGTTCCTGATCGAAGTGGGAATGCTTCCAATTGTTCCCCATTGAGCATAATCCTTGCTGTGGGCTTGTTGTATATAGCTTTTATTATATTGATAAAGGTTCCTTCCATTCCTACTGTCTCTAGCGTTTTGATCATAAAAGGCTGTTGGATCTTGTCAAAAGCTTTTCTGCATCTATGGAGAGTATCATGTGGTCTTGGACTTTGGACTGGTTTACATGATGAATTACATTTATTGATTTGCGTATGTTGAACCAACCTTGTGTGCCGGGGATGAAGCCTACTTGGTCCCCATGAATGATCTTTTAATATGTTTTTGAATCCGATTTGCTAAGACTTTGTTGAGAATCTTTGCGTCTGTGTTCATCAGGGAGATCAGCCTATAGTTTTCTTTTTAAGTGAATCTTTATTAGGTTTTGGGATTAAAACGATATTAGCTTCATAGAAGGAATTTGGTAGTGTTCCTTCTTTTGCTATTTGATGGAACAGTTTAAGGAGTATTGGTGTTATTAACTTCTTAAATGTCTGGTAGAACTCTGTGCTGAATCCATCTGGTCCAGGACATTTTTTGGTGGGAAGATTCGAGATTACGTCCTCAATTTCCTTATATGTTATAGGACTATTTAAATAATTCACAACTTCCTGATTCAATTTAGGTAAGTTGTATTTACTTAGAAATTCATCCATCTCTTTTGTGTTGTCAAACTTCACAGAGTATAAGTTTTTGAAATATGATGTTATAATTCTCTGGATTTCTTGGCTATCAGTAGTGATAACTCCATGTTCATTTCTAATTTTGTTAATTTGGGTTTTCTCTCTCTTGCTTTTGGTTAGTTTCGCTAGGGGTGTATCAATCTTATTGATTTTTTCAAAGAACCAGCTTTTTGATTGTTTGATTTTTTCTATCGTTTTCTTAATCTCGATTTCAGATATTTCTCCCCTTATTCTGCTAATCTCCTCTCTTCTACTATTTTTGGGATCAGATTGCTCTAGTTTCTCTAAAGCTTTAAGCTGCATTGTTAAGTTGTTTATTTCTGATGTTTCCATTTTTTTGACGTAGGCATTAAGAGCTATGAACTTACCTCTTAGAACAGCTTTCATTGTGTCCCAGAGATTTTGGTAAGTTGTATTTTCATTATCATTCACTTTCAGGAAATCTTGAATTTCCTTTTTAATTTCTTCCTGAATCCATGTCTCATTCAGCATCATAGTGTTAAGTTTCCAGGAGTTAGTGTATTTTCTCTTGTTTGATGTGTTGTGGATGTCCAGCTTTAGGCCGTGATGGTCTGATAGGGCACAGGTTAGAATTTCAACTTTCTTGTATATGTGTAGATTCATTTTGTGGCCCAATATGTGATCTATTTTGGAGAAAGTTCCGTGTGCTGCCGAGAAAAATGTGTATTCTTTGGTGCGTGGGTGAAAAGTTCGATAGAGATCTGTAAGGTCCATTTCTTTCAGGGTTTGATTAAGTTCCAAAGTGTCTCTGTTAAGCTTTTGACCTGTTGATCTATCCATGTTGACAGGGCGGTGTTGAAGTCCCCAAGGATTATCGTTTGGGGATTGATTTCTTGCTTTAGACGCTGTAGGGTTTTCTTAATGAATGTGGAGGGGCCCGTATTGGGTGCATATATGTTCAGGATTGTGAGGTCTTCCTGGTGAATTGTGCCTGTGACTAAAATGTAGTATCCATCCGTGTCTCTTATAATTTTCTTTGGTTTGAAATCCACTTTGTCTGATAGCATAATGGCTACCCCTGCCTGTTTTCTGCTTCCATTAGCTTGTAGAATTGTTGACCAGCCTTTTATTTTTAGAGCGTGCCTATCTTTTGTGGTGAGATGGGTTTCCTGCAGGCAGCAGATTGATGGATTGTGATTTTTAATCCATTTTTGTAATCTGTGTCTCTTGATCGGTGAATTAATTCCATTAACATTTAGTGTTATAATGGAGAAACTATTGTTAATTCCAGACATTTATTATGTTTAGTAGCTTTTATAAGTATATTGCTTCTTTTTTAATGATGTTTTACTTGCCTTCTGTTCTCCTGGATATGCCTGTTTTTTTCTTCACGCTTGAGTATCATTTCTAGCATTTTTTGAAGGCCTGGTTTGGTGGACTTGTATCCCTTAAAGTTGTCTTTGTGCTGGAAAATTTTTCTTTCTCCCTCGATCATGACTGATAGTTTTGCAGGGTAAATCAGCCTGGGTTGACATTTTTGCTCATTCAATACTTGAAGTATGTCTCTCCAAGCTCTTCTTGCTTTTACTGTTTCGATTGAGAAGTCATTTGTTATTTTAATAGGTTTACCTTTAAAAGTGACTTGTTTTTTCTCCCTTGAAGCTCTCAGCACCAGTTCTTTATCTTGAATGTGGAGTGTTTAACTATTATTTGCCGCGGTGTGCTTCTATTTTGGTCGTATCTGTTTGGGGTGCGGAATGCCTCTTGTATATGGATGGGCCTCTCTTTTTTTAGATGAGGAAAGTTTCCTTGATGATCGTTTGAAAAATTTCCTCAGGGGTGGTATTTTGAGATTCTTGCTCTGGTATTCCATGAATACGCATGTTAGGCTTCTTCAGGGTGTCTCATATCTCTTGGATATTTCTCTCAAGTATCTTTTTGGCTTTAACAACCTCTTCCATTGAGCTGGTTAGTACTCCCACTTTATCTTCAAGGTCTGAAATTCTGTTTTCTGCTTCGTTAGTTCTGTTGGTAAGACTCTCTGTGGCGTTCTGGGTTGAAGATAACTTGTCTTGTAGCTCAGTTTTAAACTCTGCTTGAGTTTGTTTTAACTGCTCTATGCCACTTTTTGTTTCTTGCACTGTTTTTCTCAACTCCTCCAGATGTCTGTTGTGTTCCTCTTCAAAGCGATTGATTCGATTATGTAATTCCTCCCTGATTTCCTCTTTCATAGTATTGAACATGGTAATGATCATATTTTGAAAGTCTTTATCCTGGGTGGGGCTTTCTTGGCCTTTTTCCGTGGGTTTGTTCTTGTTGGAGTCTAACATTATGGGATTAATTTCTTCAGTGGGAAATTTGTTTACTTGATTGTTGCTTCTCATGGATTTGCACTTTGACTTTGGCATTGTCATTTTAACTCTTAAGATCTCTCAATTTCACTAAACTGAATTATTTGGCCTGGGATACTGGTGGGCGGGGCCTGAACGGGGACTTACCTAGGGCGGGGTGAGGCCTGGGTGGACCGTGTGCGTGTCCCGACTGGCGGAGCGGGGTGGGGCGAAAAGGGAGGATGGGCGCGTCGGCGTGGAGCTATTTAACCCGAGGGCAGCTGGGGCGGGGCCCGGGCGCAGGGAGAGGTCCTCCTCGTCCCTCGGCCCCCGCGCGGCTCCGGCTGGATGGTGGGAGTCGGAGCCGGGTCCCTGTAGGCTGACCTGGGGTCCTAGAGCGCGCGTTGAGGCCCGGCTGGATCTCGGGTACGCGTCCAGAGATTTATCTCTGAGTGTGTCACTAAGTGGGTTTGCTACTAGGATCCACATATTAGAGGGTACGTATGGTGCTTAATTTTCTGTGTCTGGGATACTTCTCTCAAAATAATTTTTTTTAATTCCATCCATTTCCTGGTAAATCTCATTAATGCATCATTTTTGATAGCTGAATTATATTCCATTGTATAAATGTACCACACTTTCCTTATCCACTCATCAACTGTTGGGCATTTGGGTTGATTCCATGACTTTGTTACTGTAAACAGTGCTGCTATGAACAAGGTTGTACTTGTGATATCGAGGTGAATTTTTGCTATATGGGGGATTATTCCCAAAAGTGTAATAGTAGGGTCATATAGCATTTCAATTTTTACCTTTTTAAAGAATCACTCATTCTGTGGGTTGCCTTTGAGCTTGTGTTACAATCTCTTTATCTGAACAGAAGCTCTTTAATTTCACAAGATCCCAACTGTTGAGAGTTGGTAGCAGTGACTGTGCCATTGGATGTCTGTTTAGGAACTGTTGGGCTAGCCCAATCAGCTCGAGGGCGTTCCCTATCCTTTCAACTATGGTTTTTATAGTCTCTGACCTTATATCAAGATCCTTGATCCATTTGGAATTAATTCTTGTACATGGTGACAAATACGGCCTGTATTAGGCCTGCATTTTAATCTTCTGCATGTGGAGATCCAGTTTTGCCAGCACCATTTGTTGAAGATGCTGTTCTTTTTCCATGGTGGTCTGATAGGGTACAGGCTAGAATTTCAACTTTCCTCTATATGTGGAGATTCGATTTGTGGCCCAGTATGTGGTCTGTTTTGGAGAAAGTTCCATGTGCTACTGAGAAAAATGTGTAGTTTTTGGTGTGTGGATGAAAAGTTTGATAGAAATCAGTAAGGTACATTTCAGTAAGAGTTTGATTAAGTTCTAATGTGTCTCTGTTAAGTTTTTGATCTGTTGATGTATCCCATGTTGAGAGGGCAGTGTTGAAATCCCCAAGAATTATCATTTGGGGGTTGATTTCTTGCTTTAGACGCTGTAGGGTTTTCTTAATGAATGTGAAGGGGCCTGTATTAGGTGCATATATGTTCAGTATTGTGAAGTCTTCCTGATAAATTGTACCTGTGACTAAAATGTAGTATCCATCTGTGTCTGTTATGATTTTTTTTTGGTTTGAAGTCCACTTTGTCTGATAGCATAATAGCTGCCGCTTTCTGTTTCCTGGTTCCATTAGCTTGCAGAATTTTGGACCAGCGTTTTATTTTTAGGGTGTGCCAGTCTTTTCTGGTGAATTGTGCTTCCTGCAGGCAACATATTGATGGGTTGTGATTTTTAATCCAAGTTTCTAATCTGTGTTTCTTGATTGGTGAGTTAATTCCATTGACATTTAATGTTATAAGGGAGAAATTATTTTTAATTCCTGACATTTTTTATGTTTAGTGTCTTTTGTAAGTGTATTATTTGGGTTTTAGGGTTTGGTGGTATTATACTTCCCTTCTGTCCTCCTGCATATGCTTGTTTTTCTTCAAGCTTGAGTATCATTTCTAGCATTTTTTGAAGGCCTGGTTTGGTAGACATGTAAGCCTTAAAGTTGTCTTGTGCTGGAAAATGTTTCTTTCTCCCTATGATGGATAGTTTTGCCAGGTATCTCAACCTGAGTTGACATTTTTGCTCATTCAATACTTGAAGTACTTCTCCCCAAGCTCTTCTTGCTTTTACTGTTTCCATTGAGAAGTCATTTGTTATTTTAATAGGTTTACCTTTAAAAGTAACTTGGTTTTTTTTTTTTTCCTTGAAGCTCTCAGCACCTTTTCTTTGTGTTGAGTGTGAAGTGTTTTGGCTATTATTTGCCATGTAGAGTTTCTATTTTGGTCATATCTGTTTGTGTTGTGGAATGCCTCTTGTGTTTGGATGGGACTCTCATTTTTTAGATGAGGGAAGTTTTCATTTATGATAATTTGAAAAATTTCCACAGGTGTGGTATTTTGGGATTCTTGCTCGGGTATTCCATGAGTGCGCATATTTGGCTTCTTCAGGGTGTCCCATAACTCTTGAATATTCCTCTCAAGTATCTTTTTGGCTTCAATAACCTCTTCTATTGATCTGGTTAATACTTCCATGTTGTCTTCAAGATCTAAAATTCTATTTCCTGCTTCGTTATTCCTGCTGATAAGCCTCTCTGTTGAGTTCTGTGTTGAAGATAACTTGTCATTTAGTTCAATTTTAAACTCTCCTTGGGAATGTTTTAACTGCTCTATGCCTATTTTTATTTCTTGAACTGTGTTACTCTACTCCTCCAAGTGTCTGTTGTGTTCCTATTCCAAGTTGTTGATGTGGTTATTTAACTCCTCCTGGATTTCGTCTTGCATAGTATTGATCATGGTATTGATTATGCTTTGAATGTTGTTTTCTTGTGCCTGGCTTTCTTGTCTATTTTCTGTGAATTTTTTCGTGTTGGAATCTATCATTGTGGGATTAATTCTTTCAGTGGGAGATTTGTTTTCTTGGGTTTTGTTTCTCATGGATCTGTACTTTGATTTGGGCATTGTTATTCTCTCTCTTAAGACCTTTCAGTTTCTGTGTGTTTTTGACTGAAGTGATTTAGTTGGTATTACTACTCTTGGGCAGTTATTACTATTTTTTGCCTTGTTGTTGGGTTCGTTTATCTGTTTTTACTGTTATTTCCTGGATGGGGGTATTAGACTGTTAGTACATTAATTAAGTCAGGTTTTGTAGAAGGAGGTGAATGTTAGTATGGTAGTGCACTTTATGATTTAGCACTTTGGTGATATGTGAGAGTGAGTGGTATAGTCCCTGAAGTTTTACATGGTTTGAGGGTGGCAATATGGAAAATTAAATCTACAGTGATTAAGAATTGAAAGGATCAGAAATATGGAAGAGGTTCTCTTATTTTTGGGCTGGATGTGAAGAATTTCTTACACGTGATAGGATGATTGTAGAGGACTTCAGATGTATGGCGTTTGTACCCTGGAGTTTCGCTTGGGTTTTCTTTGGACTCTGTTGAATTCTGAAGAGCAGTGTGTTCTCCCTGGAATGCTAGCATCTCAGTTGCGCACAAAGGGACCTGGGGCATGGCCAAAAGGCCCACCCAAGTCCAGGGCAGCCTGAATGCTGCTCAGGTTGGCTGGTGGGAGGAGTTGGCATGGGCTGGTGGAATTTACCCGAGATGCAGGACAACCAGGAACATCCGGGGCAGGAGGGAAGGCTGATCGGCAGAGAGCGCTTCAAACATTTCTGAACAGGCACACACCAAAACTCTAAAGACAAGATTAACCAGTCTTAGAACTTTATGTCGATCTTGCCCACTCTTTGCTTCATTAACATCTGACTTAAGATAGTCACTGTTAGACTCTCCTGTGATTGGCAGATGTATTCCATTCACAGCCTCTAAAAATAGACTCCTGTTGGACAATCATTTTCTCACTCTGACAATGAAAATTATCTCATATATGCTCAAAAGTGTTCCAGGGAGAATTCTCATATGTGGACTCAAATATCGATATACATTTTCCAAGATCAGTGGAAGAGCAGGCCACAGAAAAGCATGGATGGAAAAGGCCCTTTGGGAAGAGAAGACAGGAGTCCTCCTAGGATGGAAGAGAAGCACATGTGTCAATGGAAGGTTGTAAACGTGGTGATAGCTGAATTAAGTAAGCCTCATCGTACACAAACAAATCATCAACACACACTGTGGAGCTCACGCTGACCAAGGCTGTCATCCAATCTGATGTAAAGAAATACACATTTAAGTGTTATGGCTCATGAAAAAATTCTTATTATGGTTGTATCATGCAAGATGATGGTTGGGCGCTACACAGTAGTTTCTGAGACTCATTGTGTTTTTCTCTGTACCTGATATTTTGTTTAAACCTGAGCTCAGTGTGTGCTGATTGCCCCCTGCTGGTGGTGAGCGTCCTGCAGGGAGGTTTGTGTCTGGGCTCAGGCTGAAGGCCCTTCACTGTGTATCTGGCGCAGTAATACATGGCTGTGTCCTCAGGGGTCACAGAGCTCAGCTGCAGGGAGAACTGGTTCTTGGAGGTGTCTCTAGAGATGGTGATGCGGCTCTTGAGGGACGGGCTGTAGTTAGTACCACCATTATAGCATATGTGTCCTATCCACACCAGACTCTTCCCTGGGGGCTGACGGATCCAGCTCCAGCAGTAATTAGTAGTGATGGAGAATCCAGAGACAGTGCAAGTGAGGGTCAGGGTCTGTGAGGGCTTCACCAAGGCAGGTCCTGACTCCTGCAGCTGCACCTGGGACAGGACACCTAGGGAGGAAGAGCATCAGTCCTGTTAATTACCTGCAGTCAAAGCTTCCCAGGCAGCCATCCATGTGTGACCCAGGGACCCTCACCTTGGAGAGCTGTCACCAGGCACAGGAGAGGAACCCACATCCTCATCTTCTGACACAGTCCTGTCTTCCCAGAGACTTCAGCCCAGTTTGAGCTGAGACCTGTGAGCTCACATAGGAAAGAGGAGAATTTGACTCTAGAGTCTGAAGTTCATTTGCATGAGAATGTCCTCATCATACATTTAAGCACAGACCATGGTTAGACAGTTCTGGTCTTTACCCCTTGAGCTATGTCTTTTCTTGAATTTCAGTAATTTTAAGGAGTGCTAAGTTATATGTCAGAGACTGATGCCATGTTCCCAAGCCCTGATTCTCCACCATCTGTGTGTCTTCTACTCTGGTCTCTCCAGTCCTCTTCTCCCAGTCTGACTGTGGGTCTTACCTCTTCAGGGCTGATCTCACTGCTCCTGCTTCTCCTGCTCCTCTCCTTCAAAGTCCGATCCCCTACACTGTCCTTCTATTGCTGCAGGAAGTCCAGGACTTCCCTGTGCTCCAGGTCAGTTGGAGGCTAAGGCACAGTTGCATCAGGCACCAGAGATTGGATAAGGTGATGTCTGTGCCGTGGTTTATTCCAATGATTATCCTGAGTCTTGGGGATGAGAGATGTGTGGTCTGTGTTAACTCCCTAGTCCCTGAAGGGAAACTGTGCGTCTTACATGAAAACATTTCCACTGAAATTTCAATTCCCCCTTTGGTATCCTATATGCTATCCTGGATTGAAGCTGCTTGACTGAACCTAGAGGCAGTAAAAATATTCACTCATTGTTAAGAGAATGCATGCAGCAGTGAAGTGCATAATGCTCTTCTCTGAGCCCGTGTGCAAATACCTTGAAGGAACATCGCTGTCCTTCATGTCAGTCCCAGAGCCTTCCCTCCGCAGCCCTGTGTCCATCGCTGCTCTCACTGCACTGGTGGAAGCCTGTTGTTACAGTTTCTTTCAGTTTTTATTCATTTTGGAGAGAAAGAGAGACACAGAAACTGTGGTGTGCACACACATGGTGCAAAGGTGCCCTCAGAGGACAGATGTCACTTTTCCACATCCATCGGGTCAGCTTCCAGGAATAAAGTTCAGATCATCAGGTTTGGGACCAGATAACATGGAGCAATGTTGCTGGCCCCATGGTCTATTCAACAGGAGAAGGGCCGAGGAGAGCTGTGTAGACTCACTCTGTTTCAAAGAAAGGGGAATGGTTGAAGGTTTTTGAGGCAATGTGTTGTCAGCAAGACTAAGACTTATTCATAAATGACAGTTTCAGGACTTGTACTGATTAGTTTAAATAAAATCGCTGTGAACACACAAATTAGGTGCGTCATGTGTCTGCTCAGGTGTTCAGGACAGTCTTGTGGTGAATCCTACCTGTCCTACATGTCTCAAACTATAGAATTACCTTCAGCTTGAGAGGCCACCATGCCTGTTCTCTGGAGCCAGAATACCTGGGACTGTGTCCTGGGAAGGTGTTTGTCAGTGGCTGTGTGAATGGTTGTTTGCTCTCCTAGGTCCCTCAAGGAGGAAAATTCTAAGTCTTGTTTCCTGCACAGTGCTTAGTGGGCAGGACGGGGAACACTTCTTGGAATTTCAGGAGTCAACATGTATTTTGTCCAATATGTGTTTATTTTATTTACCAACCAACATTTTATCAGGAAGTGCCCACATTCCTGTTACTTTTGGGTTGTAAATGTATCAGTGCAAGGCTCCTCCTCCACATTTTCCTCACTCTATGTTCCTCTGCATAGGTACTGCCCATTCTAAATTTATTTAAAAATATTTTTAAACACATTACCAGCATTAGTTGTTCATTGGGGTTATTTCCCACAATCTTTGGGTTAAAGAACTGTCTTAAACTTCTTAAGCCTTGGGGCTATGAGGATAAATAATAAATCCTGTGTCATGATATGAAAAATAAGTTGAGAACATCAGATAAACCCAAGGTCACTAGAATCTGACAGGAGCCGTGTTCTCTGACTGGTTTGTGTCAGGAACAGGAAACCACAGACCCAAACCCTCATCCCCACCACACTCTGCTCCTGGTCAAGGCTGGGCCAGTCCTGCGGTGCTGAGCGCCCCCTGCTGGTCCCGAGCTCCCCGCAGTCAGGGTTGTGTCTGGACTCACACTGAAGTCTCCTCTCCTGGAGTCTCACTTCTCCCTCATACTGCTCAGTGTTAATGAAAGATGGTTCTTGGATGTATCTCTACTAATATTGCTATGGTTTGAAGATCTTTACTGTAATCTGCACTTCTGTCACTCCACATAGCACCAATCCATTCCAGACCCTTTCCTGGAAACTGTCACATTCAGCCAGGAACTTATGTTCATAGTTCCCTGCTGGGTTGTACAGGCATCACATCTCCGTGTGCGGAATCTGCATATTATCAACAATGTCCCTTGTCTTAAGCTTTTATGTGAAGGGATGTTCAAATATGGCAGTGTACCTCTTGGGTCTTCATATGTCTAAGTTCTTGCATTCAGGGTTCGAAGATTGAAACCAGAACTGGCATAAAGGATTAAGAATAAGTTTGCTGAAGGGAAGAAAAAAGGGAACTCATGGACATGAATCTGTGAGAGACAAGACAGCCCTGAAGAACTCATGAACTCCAGGTACAGAGCCCCATGAGAGTTGAGGGAGCCAGAATTCATGGACTGAAGACATGGAGTAGCACAAGGGGCAAGGGAGCCAAAGATGGCTGCCAGGGTCAGGTACATTTATAGGGTTAGGAAAGTCCAGGGAAAAATGGGTTTTCCTCAGAGGTTAGCTCCTGTTTCTGCAAACCCAATTGGAGCTTTTGGTCCTCTACTTCTCCCTGGTCTGTTCATATTAAAGCCCAACCTGTTGATCTTGTTTGTTTTCAACCTCACTAAAACTTATGCATAATGAAATATTCTCTAAATCAGAGGGTTGGAAGAAGTTGTGGACCTCTGGGTTGTCCTTTCAGGGTAATCTCAGTCTTGGAGAATGACCATCCCAAAATGGCTGCTCTAAAACTGACTATGTCTGAGACAATTTTTTTTCTATGAAACAGAGCAACCTGTCAGTTATGGAGCTTAAACCTGCAGGTTGACTGTGTACATCCTGTTGCACATATAGAATCAATGATCATGAATCTGTAGACACACAGGTGTGATCCCCACCCTTACCTGAGTAACTCTTCTGTGAATCTCTTTGGGTCTGATCTTCCTGCATTACATTCATTTGCTCTGACTACAGGTATTCTGTGCTCCAGTGATTCTGGTCTCCAAAAGTTCACCATACTCAGTTGCTAATAGGAATAATGTCCTGGGAAACTCCAGACCCCGAAAAGTAGATTATCCTTTCCTGCCATGGGTACTTCAAATCGTTGACCAAGTAACACAGGGCCCACAGCCAATATTGGGTGAGGCTTCTCTAACTCTCATATTTTCCATCTAAGGTGCACCCCAGGCTTCTCTTGGTTATGAGTGGATAGCTGTTTTATTGCCACCTATCCCATTCAACAAAACCATCATCAAAGAGTGAAAGAAGTGAAAATCTCAGGGGATGGTGAAAGTTGGAAGAAGCCCTGTGACTAACTAGAGCTGGAATGTGCACACTGTGTGAGGCTCATTCTCAGGCTGTGGGTTTCCAATGATACCTGGGAAGCTTTGGCACTCAGACTCTGCAGTGAGCTGTGCTGTTCAGTGGTTGCTTGATAACTGGGTCTACTGTTTTGTTGATAAACCTCTGAGAAGTGTCTTGGTGGAGAGTATATGTGACATGATGGTGAGAGAACTGTGTGTAAGAGAAGCAGCTTGTAATGACTGGAGAGCACACTGCACAGTACAGAGTCATCTAGAGTCAAGAGGGAATTTAGCTCAGCAGGGAACACAGCACCGGTGGTGGAACTTTAGTGGCTTTGTGAGTCCCAGGGTGCAGAGTTGTTTTTACAAAACAACAGTGGTTCCAGTGGATCTGTGTGACACAGACAGGGCTTTAAATTGTGTTTATGAAAGTAAATATGGCTTGGGAGATGGTTCTGGGAGTAAAGAACTGGCAGTGTGAGTCTGACACTTGACTTCAATCCCCAGTTCCATGTAAAGGTTTAGGTAGACAACAAACCTCCAAACACTGACCTCTGAGTCCTCACATGGCTATGTTTACACCCCCACCCAAGGCATATCAAACACATGTGCACATGCATGCGTACACACATGCACCCTCCCACATATGCACCCATACACAATGCACCCACACACCCTCACACATGTATACACACATACACACACACACACACACACACACACACACACACACACACACATATGCACCCCCACACACGCAACACACACTCACCGGAAAGAATAATAAGTAAGTGTATTAGTTACTTTTAAATGTTGTGTGGCCCAGGCCTGGTCCTTAAGTCCCATCTTTATTGTTTGTCAGTACACTGCACACAAGGTTCAATACCACACGGGGGAAATTCCACATTAGGTCATCAACCAATGTTTCAAACTGGTAAGCACACCACACATTGTGCCACTCATGGGCACACAGGCCCGTTCTGTCATTCACAGTCTTATCTCTTTGCAGCACATTTGCTTGGGCTTGAAGGCCCATTCTGTCATTCACAGTCTTGTCTTTTCACAGCACACTTGCTTGGGCTCATAGGCCCTGTACTTATTCACCTGAATCTATTTTTAACACTTTAAATTTCATCACAGATATTCCTGTGCTGTTTGAGTCCATACTACTGCCTTTATCCTGTTCCACACAATCTTATTCAACCAGTGCTGATCATCCCCACTACATAGAGCAATTTCAAGTATGTAATATGCAGTGACTATCTTTAGAACCAGGTTTGGAAAATACTTACATTGCTTCCTAGAAAAAAGACCTTAAAGCATGGGAGCACAAGCCCTCATGAGCACATTTGTACCTCTCATATTTTTCAGTGCTGAAATACAGTGTAAGCAATTTGTCACACTTAAGTTCTATTGTTATCATTATTAGTTGGTGACACAATAATTGATTTAATTGAGCTCATATATACCTATTCATGCAATTCATATGTATACACTATGGTTATGATATGGATGTGTCCTTGTTCTTAGATACCTATTCATGCATATTCATATGTATATAGGTGGGTTCATATGGATGTGTCTGTGTTCTTTGGTCATGTTAGCTCCCAGTTACCCCCATCCCTATCCCCTTTTTCTTCCTTTTTTGAATGTATGTGAGCATCTGGAATCTATGCATGAAGAGACAGATGACCCTTTTCTATTTCCAGGATGCCCTCTCTAGTTCTTCCTCTCCCATTTTGCTCATGTTCCCTGTACTTCTTTCTGCCAGAGCCAGCCGGCTTCAGTGGGCTGTTGAAGTAGGGAGGGAGACTGAAGGAAACGAGAGGGCCAGTGCTCTGGTGGCAAAAGGCAAAAGTTTATTTTCCCAGCAGTAATTTATAGGGCTAGTGAATAACTCTAAGCATAGCAAGGTTACTTGAAAGCCTGTACTTGGCAGTCATACAACACTTAATGAGAAACTGATTACCACCTGGTAAGCAAGCTCTGCTTTCTTGAGAGTTCTCACACAACATTCTTCTACAAGGCCACTGCTCGTGGATGCATTCCAAGACTATGGGGTTCATACTAAGGACAAGGCTCTGTGGAGGAGAAGTCTTGAGGGAGCCCCATCCCCTGTTTTCACAGGAGGGAGTGCCCCTATACACTACTCCGGTGAGCTCTTAAATCCCTGCATCTTTCTGTGTCCTTTTTCCTCACATACTTCTCCCTTTTTGCTTCTTTCCTGCATACTTTTTCCTACCTTCTCATGGCACATGTATTTCTGCATTTGAGCTTATTTTGCCTAAAATGATGATCACTAGTTGCACATAATTTCATATCTTTCTGTTTTTCTCCAGTACTGGGGAATGAACTCAGGCCTTCCAAGCTGCTAGGCAAGTGCCCTACCTCTGAAGTTAAGACCTAATACATATTTTCTTAATTTTGGGACAGATTCTCTATTTACTCAGGCAGGTATAGAGTTTAGATTCAGAAATTGCAATCCTCTGTCTCAGTCACAGGAGCAACAGGATATGCAGGACTGGCCCCACCTGGCCTAGCAATTTTCCTCTTTCCAGTTGAGTAAACCTCTATTGTGCATGTCACCACATATTCCTTCTTCATCTTTTTATGGTGGCCATCTAAACTGTTTCACGTCTTGGCTATTGTGACTAGTGCTAGGCACTATCAACAGATGTTGATGTGCACACATCTCCATGGAGACCTGGCTGGGATCCTAAGTGTATAAACAGGAGGTATAACTGAAACACAGGGCAGTTCTACCACTGATTTTTATGCAGCTGACATCCTGATTTCCATGTGGCCATGCTGGTTTGCATCTCCATTAGCAGGTCTTCAACCTTCCTGAAGATGGCCATGTTGACATTCTGACTGAGTCTAGAAGCAGGCTGCGTGCATGTGCTTTTCACATGACTTAGAGTTATGAGTCTACTTTCTTGCATGTGTGTATGTGTACGGGTCCGCACGCTTGCATTGTGTTGGTATATATGTACATATGCATGTATATACTTATATATATATGCACTTGTATGTATGTATACGTGTGTCTATGCACACATATGCATGCTTATATGCATGCACATATACATGTAAATGTCTATATATTTCTATTTATACGTACAGGTAAGTATATGTATGCATATGAATATTTATTTATATAAGTGTGCATATACATATGTATATACTTGTAAGTATAATGCATGTATAAATGAATACATTTATAAGTTTACATGTATATGCTTATGCATATATATAAATACATGAATGGATTCATATGTGTATAGATGCATGTGTGAATATATATGATTGCTTACATATCTATATGTCTCTGTTCATGCATGTTAGGTACAGGTGTCAAGTTGATGGTTGAAGGTTTGCGCTCAGGGCATATTTGTAGATAATTAATAGTTAAATTAAGCCTAGAATGAACCTGCAGGAGATTGTCTAGTTGATGGGGAATGCCCAAGCCATGGTGAGTGGAACTAGGCTCTGTACAAGTGAAATAAAATACAGAGAGTTGGTTGAAGAAGAGGGCATCGTTGTGTATAGTTGGCAAGATATGCTGAACTGGAAAGTAAAGAGTGTCCATCCCTGAGTCATTACATGGAAGTGGAGTAGCCAGGTTCCTCGGCCTTTTGGTGATAGTGCATAATCTCCTGCAAAGCTGGACTTAGAACAGTAACCTGTCTATCATCAGAGGATGAATCCCTTCTTCCCTCAAGCTGTTTGTTGATGAATTTATCAGCAACAACACAGGTTACCTGCAACAGAATTTGGTATCAGAGAAGTGCTGATAAATTTGATTGTTCTTCAGGAGCAGACACCTGCTCCATAAAATCTCTGCATATGTGGAGAAATATATGCAACTTGTGAAGGAGAATCCATCAGAGTTCAACCATCCTTATGTCATGGCCCAGGGGTGAGGAATGGAACAGTTGGTTTGAATATGGCAACTAGTCTTCTTTTCAGACAGCATATTAGCATCTATGCTGCATCTGATAATAGATAAATTTGTTTTCAAATTAAAAAGCCCAGAGCAGTTTTATACTGGAATCATTCCCCTTGCCTGGGGCTCCAGGTGTCTTGCTATAGGTAGACCTGGATCCCAGCATCTGTGACTCAAACCCAAGGTAGAATGTCAGCTACAAAGCACCTACAACTTCACTTTCTCTCATTTCTACCTGTTGGTTCCAGCCTGGATCCCAAACCATGCTGTAAGCAGGGAATCACCTGGAGGTCTGTTATGAGTCTGCGAGGAGCCCCCCCCCCCCCCCCCCGGTCTCCATTGTCCTTAGGATCTGGTTCTGGTGTCCAGAGCAGAGCTTCTCACATCCCTGTGTGCTGCTGTGCACTCTGCTCAGGTGAGTGCCGGCCCTGCAGGTAAACCTGCACACACAGCAACATCAGAACTTGCACTCCCTCCGCACAGAAGGGTCCCTGGTGAACCAGTCCTGTGACATGGAGAAGCAGGCCAGCCACAGACACACCCAGGTTTCCATGACCAGAGCTCTGTTCCTGCCTTGGGGTGTTCCTGGGGTCTGTGTGTACTCTGCACCCCCTGCTGGTCATTGAGTGTCCTGTCTGGAGTTTTGTGTGTGAGCTCACAGTAGCATTTCCTCATGGTACCTGCACAGTAATATGTGGCTGTGTCCTCAGTTTTTAGACTGCTCATTTGAAGATCCAGTGTGCTCTTGGAATTTTCTCTGGAGATAGTGAATCGACTTTTCACAGAGTCTGCGTAGTATTTCTGAATTCCATCGGACCATAAACCTGCAGTCCCCTCCAGTCCTTTCTCTGGAGCCTGGTGGATCCAGCTCATGTCATAACTGCTGAAGGTGAATCCAGAGGCCAAACAGGAGAGTCTCAGGGACCCCCCAGGCTGCACCAAGCCTCTCCCAGATTCCACCAAGTGCACTTCCTACTGGACACCTGCAAACACAGAGAATCCTGGTCAGGAAACTGTCACATATGCCAACTGCCTTTCACTCATATCCATTCACACACTCAGCATCTCGTCTTCTCCACAAATTACCTGTCCAAAGAGTCACAAGGAAAAACCAGCTGAGTCCCAAGTCCATGGTGAGTGGTCTGTGTTCAGTGCTGATCACTGAGTTCAACAGCTGGGGTCAGGGCTGGGCTGGTTTTCAAGGGCAGATCAAGACCCTATTTGCATGTCCTACTGCTATGTAGCAAGGTCTAATGTCACACTCCTTGAGAAGCATAGTGCTCAGAGCAGATGTTAGTGGCATTTGTGACAACGATAGAATTGAGACACTTTGATCACTCTACATGAGCTGCTTCCTTGTGAAGGGCTCCCCGTTCTTCACTCATTTCTGTTTTGTTCTTGCACAAGGACATGCAGTCATGTTGTCTTTGTAAGTATTTACACATATAATCATATCACACGCAGTTGTGGTTTTGGATGGAGCTCTGTTCTTCCACTTGTCTTTCTCAGAGTCTGGGCTGAGCTCCTCAGTGCTGGACACAGCTTCTCTGTTTTCTCTTGGTCAGTTACACATGCTGGTGAGGTTCACAATAGTCTTCACTGTGACAACAACACTCAGCTTCTTGCTGAATCTTAGTGATTTCTAGAATAATCCAGGTGTTTCAGTCCGCCTGCATGGTCCCTGATAAGTGACCATCAAATGGCTTAAGGGAACAAAGGTTTTATTCTCTCTTACGATTACTGGTTACAGTTCTTAGTCCAGCTTGACGGTAGAGCATGCACCAACACCAGGGCTGAGGAAACTGGCCACACCATCACCACATAACAGCTGAGAGATGGACAATCCTTACCTGACAGACCAGCATGTCTGGCCAAGTGATCAAAAGGATGCTGACTCTCTCAACCAGCTCTGTGTGATTTATTTCAGGGCCTAATCCCACCCACCATGGGCTGGGCCTTCCTCATCAACTAGACAATCTCCTTCAGGTTTGCTCTGGGCTCGACTCAACTACTAATTCTCCACAAATTTATCCATAGCTCAAATCCTCAACAGTCAAGTTGACAGTTGTGCCTAACTATGACACCAGGATATGTGTTTTTATTTACCACAATATGGGATCTCCAACTCATGAGCTACCAAGCATACTTGTGTTCATGGATCTTTGCTTTTTATGGTTTTGAAATGAAAACCCATCAAAACTGAAGGAAATGTCAGACTCTGTCCTGATTGTGTTCACCAGCTGTGAGCTGATGCATTTTTTTAAAAAAATTATTATTTATTATTTATTCAATTGCGCATGTATGCGTGTGTGCATTTGTGTATGTATGTGTGTGAATGTAGAACCACAGATGAATTCGGGAACCACCATGGACCACCTCCACCTCCTCGTTTAGTTTGTCCCAGAATTCACAAGCTCTGCCCTACCAGGACAGAAACACAGGCTGCCCCTGCTTCCGCCCAGCGTCTGTACGTGGGGTCTAGCTTCCGAACTCAGGACCTTCCGCCAGGACCTCCCTGATCCACCTCTCCAGCACCCAGCTGATGAATTTTTTAAAAAATAAATTTCCAATTTCTTTGATGATTGGAAACCTTTACACAGTGCTGTTTTTAAGTGATCTATTCCTTTTGCTTATTAACATGTTGTGCCATTTTACATCAGATTATGCGTTTTTCCTTCATATGGTATGATAGAGTAGATTTATTCAGTTCACAGCTCCAGCAGTCATGAGAGGAATCCCATATTGCAGGAGGCTGGTTCAAGTCAGCGCTGCCATGAGGAGGCAGAGAGCCAGGGTCAGATTACTACTCTTCTTCAGATGGATTTTCTTAGCACGGGTGCACTCAAGGGGCTCTGCAGTTCAATGTTTGCTGTCTGCACCCTGGGCAGTCAGAGAATATGGAGACATGTCAATCCACGAGCTTGGGTACCTTACTAGAGGGAAAGTCAAGTTAGAAACCTGAGTCTCTGGAGGATCATGGATGTCAGTCCATGTTGGAAGGCTAGAGAAGCTGGGGCACTCATAAGGGGAGGACCATGAGAGGAGCCTCAGAATACACTTATCTCTCTGTAGGAAGGCAACACAGCTTTGACTCAGTCCTTGGAATGACCACATCATTGTGAAAGTCAGTCCCTAGTTTGAATGCAGGTTTTCTTTCTCCCTTAATCTGCTTTGGAACTGTCTTCAGTCATAGCCCAAGATGTCTCCTGTGTTAATTCCAAATCATGTCATGGGAAGGAGTGAAACCAACTAGTGAAGGTCCATCCCTTGCCAACTTGGCAGTCAACCGCATCTCCTGGTGCCACGCTTGCCTTAAATGGACAACAGGTCAGAATTCTGCCTGGCATGATGAGACAAGAAATGCACTGAATCCTCTGCCAGAATAGACGGCAAATCTGTCTGAGCTGTTTCCTCTTTCAGTGCCCCACAGCCTCAGTATGCTGATGCAGATTCATTTATTACATGTTGATATGATATTACATCAATGCTAAGAAATAAAAGGAATTAAACACAGCATCTGATTACCATGTTCACGGACAAGCATATTCCTGAAAATAGAAGGGAAGCAGTAAGACCTGTTGCAGCATCTACCGATGGAGCTGGTCACTTGGCTGTCGTGGGCCTTATGATGGTCACCATCCTTTACATGTAGTCTTGACCCACATGGGTCAGTTCACACTTTTAGGTTTTGCACCTGGAAAGGTAAGTTGCATCTTTATTTCTGAAGGCTGGACAACATATATTATCTTTCCTAGACTAGGTTGCTGTTGTTTTGCACAGACCTTAATCACAGGGCATTGCAAACCCAAGAGCTATCCTGAAGGATCTCCTGGGCCTCAACATACTTTTTCTCACCTCCATGTGGCCTTAATCACTTGACCCCATTAGCATAGCATCCTCCATGTGACAGACCATGTGACACACTGTGGAAAGACAGGTGTTGTGAGCCCTGAGACCTGAGTAAAGACAGGGCTGGGGAATCCAAACATCTTGGGCTAGGACAGTATACACATACTTCTGGGTTCTCCAGTTGGAATCACGTTACTGCTTCTGTGCCTTAAGGATCAAACACAGAGAAATGGGCAGTCACAGGATCCACACTTACCCAGCCCCGTGAGCTGAGTGACGTGAGGAAGCAGGGAAGCACATGTGGTTCAGCAGCTGCACAGGAAGTCACTGCTTCATGCAGGTTACAAGAGCCAACTGTCACCTCCAAGGTCTGTCTGTTTTCTACCAAAACAGTGAGTGGTGATGTGGTGGGAGCCACCAGCCCTGATTTTCAAGTCCTAGATGTTGACATCATTCTGTACAATCCCTGCATGGGGCTATATTGGTCCTGGGGTCAGTGACAATTCAGAGGTGGGGCTTAGTCCAAAGTATCTGATTCATTCCTTTCCCCAGTATGTTACTCTGCTAAGGTCCATAGTTCACTTTGCAAGGGAGAAAAATTAAGGTAGAAAGTTTTCAATGTTGAACTTTGATCCTTACTCAAGGGCACCTGGCTTCACATCATTCCAAAGGTTCTGGGTTGATAAATTGGCTAAAGTGTGGAAACTGGTCTAAAGGCCCAGATCACCAGTTCTTGTCATTAAAGGTACATGTTACTTCACCTGCTTTGGACATTACTGACTTTACAGTTTAATGGAGAATTGACAAGGCTTCCTGGTCATTTCACTTCTGGGAACTCCGTGGTGAGTCAGCCAGCATTGTGGGTCTGCATGAGTCAGTTCAGTGGCTTCACTACTTTTCCATTGCAGTAAACACCTGCTTTTGTCTGCTGACTGAGTGCTGACATTTGGCTTTGATGTCTGTGGATCCAATCAGGTAGCTTCACTTAGTTGTGCAGGTGGGGATCTGGGCACCACTGTAGAACCAGCTCCTCACTGGCTCCTGTTTTGTGACAAGAGCTCTAGAATCTTCTCTCTCAGCAGTGCAGAGACTCGAGTGAGGTTGGCATGGCCTTTGTACCAGGCCATGCAGATCTCTCTCAGTCTTGTCCCTCAGGTGCCATCAGAACATCAGGACCCTCCTTCTCCATTTTCTCTCTTCCTCCACTCTCCACAGTCACTAGTAACTTTGGTGTCTATGACAATAGGTCTCCTGAGGTTGTGAGTGTCAGAGGTGGTACAGCTCTGTCTCATTGGGCCTGATGTCTTTCACTCAGTGTAATTTCCAGTGCCCTCCATGTGCATAAGAACGTTTCCTTCTGTGCTTAAATGTCGTGTGTTCTGCGTTGCTAGTGCACAGTGGACACCGTCTACTCATCCTGGTGAATGTTCACTTGGGTTCATGAATAATGCTGACATGAACACAGAGGGGCAAATATTCCTTTTAAAATTCGGTTTCAATTCTTTTGACCATTTGCCCAGCAAGAATGCCAATCAAATGGCATATTTTTGCAGTTCACTGACTAACATCCAAAACTGTTTCTACTGTGGGGATATTTACATGATCTGGTCAACACAGACAACCCCTAAGGAGAGGCCTGATATTAAGAGGAATTCTCCCTAATTGATTATGTCTGAAAGGATGATCAGGAAGGTTTTGTGATGCTTTGCCCCTCTTACCTGGAGTTTATACTGCTCTACTCTCGACTGTATATTTTATTGATCAAAATTACATGCATATATTCCATCTTTCATGATGATTTTAACAATACCTTCTTATCTGCATTAGAGACTTGTATCCTCAAATCCTAACAGAACAAGTTAATCCCATGAAATTAAAACTGCTTTTCCACACAGTTCTTTTCTCTTACAATACTTGGAAGACACTAAGGAATTAACCGGAAGCTTCCTGTGTCCAGAACCTTCCTGCAGGTTCACTGTGCTCATCCTGTGTCCACAGGGCTGATGTTCAGCTGACCCTGGGTGAGGAGCTGCTTGTCTCTGGCTTTAAGCATCACACAGAGCTGTTCACTTTGTTGTTTCTCTTTTCCTGATCTCAGGCTCCAATGCTGTAGTCCGTTTGGTTTCCAAAGCTCCCTAAAATAGAGTAGAAGTTGCTGTAACAATTCCTGAGAATCCTTAACTGCAGATCCGCAGTCTCACTTCCTTGTAACTTCTACCTCAAGTTGCAGACCCTCAGCCATGGAGCCCACCATGAGCATCACTTCCATGATAGCCTTTTAAGTCATGCAGGATGCTGCAGCCTCTTGCAGATGGCAGCCACAGAGAGTTCCAAAGGAGTGTTCTTGTGGGTCATGGCAAGCAAGCAAACTATCAGCAAATCTCAAAAAACTATGCAAACCACAGAACTCACATATCCATGGTTAGGAAAGATGAGAAGGGAAGCAGGAGTGTGAGTGAGGTCATCCGGGATGAGTGTGCTGGTCAACTGACTTTCCACAGGTGGAGGTCACGAGGACACTTGCAAAGGAATGGTCATTTAGGACTGTGGGTTCTATCACCTTTTACTAAGATTAAAATTTTAGTGAGGAACTCAAGGAAGATAAAGATTAGCTGTTCTCCAAGTGGATACATTCTTTTGTTGGAAGTCTGAAAACAGTGGAAATCTGTTTCCAAAGTAACACAGGTAACCTTGACTTTCATTCCTGCTAAAATGAAGACAACAATTTGCAGATAATGTACGATTTCCTGTGCTTCCTTCCTGAAGATCTACTGACCAAGCTTGAGAGCCACAGACTCCTGATAAAATGTGTGGAAAGCCTCATTCCTGTGTGCAGCTCAATCTGGAGCAAGAAAACAGGAAATGTGTAGCTTAGATGCACCACAGAAAATAACTTCATTTTTAGTAAGCAAATAAGTAGCCATCATTTTTCATAGAATATGACCAACAATGGGCCTTAAGAGAGGAAATCACATATCCTAATGCTAACCAACCCTAAGCATGACCTGTCTGGGATGGGTGATAAAGTCCTCTGTTTCTTATGTCCCAAGATTCCCTCTAGGCTTTGTGAACCACAGAGGTGTGGATCCTCCCCCTCCCTCTCCTGGTCTTGCACACCCCTGCAGTGAGGTTTGGGTGCATGTTCACATTGCAGACCCTCACTGTGTCTGGCACAGGGTGGGGTCCTCAGGGGTCAGACTTTCACTGTTAAGAAAATTTGGAGGGACAAAGGACATGTTTCATGCTGGGGGTTTCTGCTCCTCTGCACTCCAGTAAGACGTTCCTAAGTAGATCTGCTACCAGGAGAAATACTTCAATGAGGAATCTGAGTACAGGTCATGTTACCCAGAGATCTTTCCAACAAGTACCTAAAACTCTCCTGATGTCTGTAGAGGAGTGAAGGAGAATTGGTGTCCAACAGAGTCTGGGTTGGGCCCATTACATGACTCATAGCCAGAGCCGCATATTCTTCTATTTAGACAGCCTCTTCCAGAGAACAACAAAAATGAAGTACATCTAGGATCATCAACTCTTTTTCAATTTAGTGTATATGTGTATGTAAGGTAGTTATTGCAGTCAGCCTGCATGGTTGCTGATAAATGACCATCAAATAGCTTAAGGGAACAAGGGTTTATTCTCTTATTTCTGGTTACAGTTCTAAGTCCAGCTTGACAGGAGAGCACGCACCAACACCACGGTTAAGGGACTTGGCTGCACCATCACCACACAACAGCTGAGAGATGGACAATTTCTTACTTGCCAGACCAGAATGTCTGGCCAAGTACACAAAAGGATGCCAACTCTCTCATCCAGCTCTCTGTGATTTATCCAGGGCCTAATCCCACCCACCATGGGCTGGACCTTCCCCATCAGCTAGACAATCTCCTTCAGGTTTGTTCTGGGCTTAACTCAACCATCAACTCCCTACAACTGTGCCCAGAGCTCAAACCTCAACAGTCAAGTTGACATCTGTGCTTAACTATGACAGTAGTATTCAGTGAATACTTTAAAAACGTACAAATCATTCGTTTGTACTAAGCATGACCTGTACTCTTCACAGCAACAGACCTCAGTTAAATGCAACTACAAGTGGACTATTTTAAGGTTTCTAAGACAATTTTCTTCTAGTCAGTTTTATTCTTAATATAGGTGCCTGTTTTGACTTCACTTTTGATAATTAATTTACCATTTTCAAAAAATTAAAGAAAAGAAAACTTGGCTCTTGGAGGTGTCCCTGCTGATACCAACTTGGGATCTGAGAGCTGAGTTGTAATCTATGCCTCTGTCATGCCATGTTCACCTTTTCCTGAGGCTGGTGGATCCAATGCATGTGACAACTGGTTAAAGGAAATCCAGACACAGTCCAGGTGAGGAACAGCGTTCTTCAAGGGCTGCACCAGAATGGATCCTGACTCCTGCAGCTGCACCTGTGACAGAACACCTGTGGTTGAGAAGAATCAGCTGTTGTCAGTCACCTGCAGTCGCAGCCTCTCCATGGACATGTGTGAAATGCTGACCCTCACCTTGGGGAGCTGTCGCCAGGCACAGGAGAAGAACAAACAGCCTCATCTTCTGTGCCACACCCTTCTCCAGAGATCTCAGCACAGTGTGAGAGAGATCTGTGAGCTCCCACAGCCCAGGAGGGATTTAAGTTAGATTCAGAATGTGACTTTGCATGCGAGCAGTCATCCACATCTTTATAATTTTGAGGGTACAGAGACCAAGAGAGGACCGAGGAGTGAGAGTCTGGGCATCCCTCCTCCTCAGGCAGCTTCAAGCCTGAGGCTCTTCCTGGGATTTGCAGAGGTGATGTTGATGTCTGGCTCTGCCACTCCCTGGCCTATGTTGAGCAACTCCTAAGAGTTTACCTATGTCGATTCTTAAACCTTTTTATGTGAATTTATGTTTTCACTTCTCTGCTTGGGGAGTCCACCTCTGACAGGAACCTGCAGAATGGAAACTGCTATTAGTAGAAATTGCTGTGTTCAAAGGAAAACAGTAGGTGTGTTGACAGAACAGAGATCATCACAGCCTTAGCAAGACTGGAAACACTGAGGCATGTTCATCTCAGAAGTGAAGGTGGCAGCCTTGGGCCTCTGTGGAATCTGACAAGGGTGGTCCATCAAGGTCACAGCAGAGGGGCAGGGTCCTGAAATTCTTGTGCTGGATGGAATCTGGGAGGTGGTGGTCACTACTCACACAGACACGCTCACACACACTGGCTCACACTAACGCGCATGCTTTTACAAAAAGATACACCTACCCATGTTATGTCATGGCCTGCCAGTGACAATGACCTGCCAGAACCTGCAGTGATGGGAAAACAAGCCCCATCCCCTTCACTCTGCTGCTCAGCACACAGGACATGTAGCCGAGCTTTCCCTGAGACTCTGGTCTCTAGTCCTGCAGATGCAACAGAGACATGTAAACACAGTAGTCTCTATCTTGCCTCTAAGTTATGGCCTGACTTCCTGTGCATATGACCCAGACACCAATGTCTCCAATTCACATGTTCCCTGTAATCAAACCTCATATTCGGTTAGAAGAACAGCCCCCTTGTGCAGGTTATAATGGTAGACAATCCCTTTAGTGCACAAGGAACAGAATAGTTCATGGTTCATGACTCTTGGCAAGAGAAGGTCAAGGGTCTGATGCTAGCACTCAGTGGGGGCCTCATGCTGGTTCACCTTCTGTCACAAGGTCTCCCACGGAGACATGTTAGCATCCAGCCAAAACGGGAATTTGTCTCCCAGGAAGAAATTCCACAGAGATTGAGAGCTCATCAGATCCTTCTCTGTACAGGAGAGCTGCAGTCAGCTTCCTGTATCTACAGGACAGAGCAGAGCAGCCTCAGTGCATCTAGAGGACACTGTGCAGGTGGAGGAAGCAGCCTTGAGCAGAACTGCTGAGCTATGCATAATTCTTACCTCTATCTCAAGGGAAAACACACATCAAAAATTCAGACAATTTGAACACAGAATGTCCTTCCCACATATGGTCTTATTGAACAGGTCTCCTTTTTTCTGTGTTTAAGTGTTATTTTGATTTCTTTCTCATTCATTTACTGAGGATGAGTGATGACCTGACATACTTACATCACTCCAGGTTTAGTACCAACACAGGTAATTCACACTATCACGACCTCCCCATAGCCTTATCACCTTACTGGCTGGTCTCATTGCGGTGAGCAGAGGAGAAATGTGGAGCCAGATCCTACACAAGAATGTGAGTGCCCGGAATGTGAACAAAATTATTGTGATTGTGAAGAGTATAATAAAAATATATCATAGGGATAGAGAAGTTGAATTAAACAAGTAAACTTGTGTGTGCTGAGAAACTTGCTAAAGACTTGCTAGACATTTGGGTTGATTCCATGACTTTGCTATTGTAAACAGCTGCTATGAACATGGTCGTGCTTGGAGGCAAGGGATTGACAGCCACAGTAGTGTTCCTATGCTTAAGGGGAACACAGGAAAGGGTTCAGGGAAATGCCACTGGATCTTTATACGTCATTGGAGAGGAGGACCCAGAGGAGAGTCTGGCATGCACATTAAAAGATTCTCCGGGGATTGGGGGGGAGGCACTGGTGAATAAGAAGGGAGGGGTGAGGGGAGGGGGAGCAGGGCAGTCGGGGGGAGGAGGAGGGAGGGAGGGAACCAGTGTACCTACTAAGTTTGTATGAGCAGAAATAATAATAAAAAATGTTAAAAAAAAGACTTGCTGGAGACTTGTGCACTGTGAAGCTTGCAGTGATAAACATATTGGTGTGTGAAATGCCTTCGCATTTTATTGTAACCATGGCAACCTGAGTTTGTGACCCCAGAGCTTGTAATTTTATCAAGGTGAACATATGATGTGTGATATGAATTGTAACCATGACAACCTGAGCTTGGGAGGCTAGTCTGAGTGATGTGATTGGTTGAATTGAACAAAGTGGCATGTGCATCAGACCTGGGAGCATCTTCTGACAGTGTTTGGTCTTCCAGACACTGGGCTTCCCCGTGACCAGTAACCGACTGAGGACCAGAGGAGTAGACTGACCGCCACTCTGGGCCTCCCTGCTTCAGCCTGCTCCATGTTCTCTCAGCCACCCAGGTCTGTCCTCCTGGGATTGAGTGGTGCTGCCTTAAACTGCAATTGGCTCTGTTGCCTTCCTTTGGAGGGGTGTGTGTGTGTGTGTGTGTGCATGCATGAGTGTGTGCTCGGGACACATATCTAGAAAGAAAGCTGCCATTTTAAATGGTTTTCCAGGCACATTTAAACCACAGTAAAGAATTGTGGGGACACAGTGGGGTTAAGGACACTGGAGAACATCACGATGACCTGGTCCACTGCACCCTGGTCAAGGCGCTCACAGTTCTCATGGGTGGTGGGAATGCTGCTGAGACTTGTTTTCAGATCCTGTGCAGTCCTCTGGGGCAGCTGGGGAGCAGGAGTGCTCAGGGAGCACCATGACCAGGGAGCTGGAGCACCTTCCTTGTCAGAGCACCATGTTCTGTGCTTAGCTGGGTGAGCCTGGCATGGCATGAAGCGTGAAGGAGTGGGAAATATACTCCAGAATCTCTCTCACAGATCCAGTGATGATCCAGGCACAGGCCTATGCCCATCCCTCAGTCATCCACATATTTGGCACAGGATCCCATGACGCAGGGCCACATCATGCCTCCTGTGTACAATAGTGATAGATCTGGAACAAGACCTCAAAACCAGAGACCACACCTGACAGCTCTGAGCTCAGAAATAAATCTTGATTAGAGTCCCCACACCAAGAACAGGATCTGTAAAGAAAACCAGAATAGACTCCTAGTTATTCTAGTACAAGCAGAACCAGCTGCTCAAAGCCATATTCCTTTTCCCTGCTTCCACCTGTTAAAATCTTGCAACATTGACTGCAATGTCAGTAATTCCCATCTCATGGGGAAATTGTTGATTCCTGTCTGCAGTTTTAGAAGAGTTTCCTGAATAAACTTGTCTTTGTGGATGAAGCTTGGGCAATTGTTTTTCCTTCCTGCCATCCCTACTCTTTCTTGTTATTCTTCTCTCTTTTCCAACAATAGAACACTGTAAAGTGTGAAACAACAACCTGAGATGAATTACAGTCCAGCAGTGCAGTGATCATTTTCTGTCAACACAATTTCAGGGCTCCTGTTGGTCAAGGAATGAGCTCTAAGGTGGCTCTGGGAAGATCCAAGACTGAGAGTTGGGGTCCCTGAGGGATGCCTTGATCACAGGACAAGCCTGTCCTCTGTTGGTCATCCCTGGGAAGCACAGAGATGGAGCACTGTTCCATTCAGGCTCCTCCTCTGCTTGTCAGTGCTCCATCCTGTGCTCACAGCTTCCCCGCCCTCCTCCTCTCTCTAAGGATGGAGGCCCAGTGTTCTTACAAATGGATGCAAGTTAACATAGCTTTGGGGTTTGAATCCCAAGGATGCAGATTAGCACATATGTTAGAATCTGTGAACATGAAGCAACCATGGGAATGGCCAGTCTCAAGAGCGAGAACCAGGTGACTTTGGAAGACTGACTCTAGAAGCTACATCCTTCCCCCAGCTCATTCTTCAGACATGGTGTGGTCAGTTTCCTCAGCTGCTGTTGTTAGGATGAACTCTCCAGCCATGATAGATGAATCCTGAAACCCTGAGCATGAATGAATCCTGTTCCCTTCAGTTGTTTGGATCACACAGTTATCATGGCAGCAGAATATGAGGCTAAAACACCCTCAAATGAGGTGTAGTTATATGAGAAAACCAAAGAAGAGAAATGATTGCACACCAGGAATCTTGCAGCACAGGAGCAGGTCCTGAGAACTCCAGGCAGCACTGTGAGCTGACAGTTCTCCAGACAGGAAAGGGAGTGAGAGACCTTTACCCAGTGATTGGTCACCAGTCACCAGAGACTCAGCTGTGTCTCTAGTTGCATTGCTGTATGTATCAGAGCTAGAGCATTCTCAATATTTATGACTTGCATAACAGGGAAGCACTTTCAGCATAAGATGCAATGCGTGTGCTGTTTCTGAGGAGGTTGGAGCGGTGAAGTTCTTCAGGTTCCTCTGGTCGCTCACACTGCCTGTCCTTCCTATCAGATCCCTGGGAGAAGCGCTGTGTGGTGTGGAGCGGCAGTGCAGACACAGGAAGTCCACCCTTTATGCCCCAGTGTCTGCTCTGTGGCAGCCTAAGCTCTGTGCAGCTGAGCCCCCCCTGCTGGTCCTGGGCTCCCTGCAGGGAGGTTTGTGTCTGGTCTGACAGTGACTTTCTCTCACTGTGTCTCTTGTACAGTAGTAGGTGGCCGTGTCCTCAGTTCTCACACTGCTCATGTCCAGATACAGGGTGTTCTTGCCATTGTCTCTGGAGATGGTGAACCGGCCCTTCACGGACTCTGCGTAGTATTTGTTACCACCACTACCACTGATGAGTGAGACCCACTCCAGCCCCTTTCCTGGAGCCTGGCGGACCCAGCTCATGCTATAACTGCTGAAGGTGAATCCAGAGGCCACACAGGAGAGTCTCAGGGACCCTCCAGGCTGCGCCAAGCCTCCCCCAGACTCTACCAGCTGCACCTCACCCTGGACACCTGCAAACACAGAGAATCCTGGTCAGGAAACTGTCACACATGCCCACTGTCCCTCTCACTCATGTCCACTCACACACTCAGCATCTCCTGCTCTCCACAAAGTACCTTTCCAAAGAGCCACAAGGAAAATGCAGCTGAGCCCCAAGTCCATGATGAGTGATCTGTGTTCAGTGCTGATCACTGAGTGGGAACAGGTGGGGTTAGGGGTGGGCTCCTGTGCAGTGTTGCAGGGTCAGGGCTGGGCTGGTTTTTAAGGGCAGCAGGAGGCTTTATTTGCATGCCTTTCTGTTTTAAGACAAAACCTTGTGTGGAAACCTCGATGGTGACAGTGATGAGAACAGATGTGGAGATTTCAGGGACACTAGAGACAGTCACCACTTGACTGATGAACTTGAGAATGACATTTCTCATCACCTCAGTACTGTGTGGAAGAGAAAACTCCAATTTCTCTGAAACCGAGAGCTAACAGAGGGTTCTAGGGACTGGGAATGGTGGAAGATGGAAGTGGAGCTATGGCACAAGGAGCTAGTTCCAGCACTCTGCGTCTCAGGATGGTGACTGTAGACCACAGCTACATGGTGTGCATTTCCAAATAATGGAAACAGCAGAGTTTGAATTTCTATTGCAATGGTGTGTTCAAGTGGATGCAGAGGGTATCAGTAGCATTTGATTATCTAATATTACATGTATTTATCTACTTTCTCCTCATAGATATGATTCTTCTATTAAAAATACAAAAATGGATTGCATGTTCAGGAGAGATGTCTCAGGTGTTAAGATCCTGTCTCATAAGCAGAAGGTCTGGAGTTTGTATACCAGATGTCACATAAAAGTCCAGGCAGAAATTATGGTGGCCTGCACTTCTGTTCTTGGTGGGAAAACCCTTGGTTTTCCACAGGGAAACACTGTGTTAGTTGATACACACACACACACACACACACACACACACACACACACACACACACACACACACACAGAGGCACACTCTCACACACATGTAAAAACACGGAAAGAAACAAATAAATAGAGCTTAGAGAATGGAATTGTGGTACTGGGTATCTTATTCAGGAGTGTTGATTCAAAGATAATTTGATCAATTATATCTAAAAGACAGCACAGCTGTGTCTATTAGATAATATAGGTAAAATTATGATCCAGTAATGTTGTTTTCACAGGTAATGATGTGCAGTTTACTCATAATGAATAAGTCATGTGATCATATAAAAAGCACATAGATATAGGTGACAGGGCATGCAGTGGTGATGGCCTTCTGTGCTCTCCCCTGTGGTGACTGAGGTGTGGGTCTGTGATGCACAAATCTGAAGAACACTATGAATGAAGCAAATGGAAAAATACATTGTTGGGAAAATCTCCAGTCATCTTACTTGATTAATTTGATCCATGAAAACATAAACTTTACAATGAGAACTAATATACCTAAAATTTTATATAAACTCAGCAAAAACAATCACATGTCTATTCACATAAATACCCTCTGATTATCTGAGTTTTTCAGTATCTGTGGTGATTTCGCCCTTTCAATGTCTAATTATATGAACTTGGGTTCTGCCTTTTTAAAATATTTACTTTGGACATGTGTGTAGGTGCTGCTGTGCACGTGTAAGAGTGTGTAGTTTATGTGGCTATAGAACAGGGGGTGTTTTCCTCAGTCCTATCACACAAAGACAATATCTATTTTTCCTAGTGAAGTGTGTTTCTTAGAGGCAGCACATTGATTTTCAATGGTATCATTGAAAAATTTATTGGTTCCTCATACAATGTCCACCAGGATGGAGTGAAGGGCATTGCAGGAGCAGTAAAACTGCAAAAGAAAATCAACAAACCACAATCCAGAACTTCAGAGACTCTATATCAACCACCTAGAACTAGGCCAGCTTAGTCTCTCCCCATCTTGAAGCTCAGGGAAATTTGCAGAAGAGGGGGCAGTAAGAATGTAAGAGCAAAAGGATGGGAGGAGCAATGATATATAAGATACTCTATACTAGTTAAGGCTGAAGCAATCATAATTGGACTTTGCATGCCCTGCGCATTGTCCAACACACTGTTGACCTCACAAAGTCTAGCATCTGCTAAAGGCACCAAGAGCCTTGGAGGCAAAGGATTGGCAGCCACAGCAGTGTTCCTATACCTAAGGGGAACACGGGAAAGGCCACTGGGTCCTTGTACGTCATCAGAGAGGAGGGCCCAGAGGAAAATCAGACATGCACAAGAAAGGACTCTCTGGGAATTGGGGTGGGAGGCACTGGGGGATGGGGAGGGAGAGGGGTGGGGAGGGGGAGCAGGGGGTATGGGGGGAGGAGGAGGGAGGGAGGGAACTGGTGTACCTAATAAGTTTGTATGAGCTGAAATAAAAAAAAAAGAAAAATTTATTGGTTCCTGTCATTTTGTCAATTTGTGATATTTATTATATGGATCTTTGCTTAGTGATCAGCCTGGCATTATTTGTCCATTGCATCCTGTTGCGTATGTTTATCTTTTTGTTTCCAGTCTTGAGAATTCTTTCTAGAATCTTCTGTGGACTTGCTGTGATGGTCATATAAGCCTTCACTGTGATGCCATTATGTGAAATTTTTGTCTTTTATTGTAAATGATAGTTTTGCTTGAAAAAGTTGTCTGTGTTATCATTTCTGATCACTTTTCATGTGAAGCATTATCTCTCCAAGCTCCCGAGCCTCTTACTGTTTCCATGTAGTGGTAGCTAATATTTGATAGATTTGCCATTAATATGACTTTGTTTTACTCTCCTGAAGTTCTCAAGATTTGTTCTTTAGTCTGCATCTGGGGTATTTGGACTACACTGTGTCACAGGGTACTGCCATTCTGGTCCTGTCTGCTTGGTATTCTGCAGGCATCTTGCTCTAGAGTGAAGAACATGGTAGATTGTGACTAACTGTGGTCACCATGTGGTAACGCTCACTAGGAATTGTTTGCCTAACTGAAGTTGTGCATCTGAGACCAATGTCTCTCACCCAACCCTCCCCTGGACTGGGTCACCTCAGTTCTCCATGACGTTTCCCTCACAGTAATGTTTTAGGTTTCAAGGGTAAGTTGTGGGAATTTCCCTAGGACCTTTGTGCCTGGATTTCACTCAAACATGCCTGCAGCTTCAGCCGGGTTGGTTGGATGTTTAGGACATTGTGAGCAGGGCAGAGGGAAGTATGGTGGTGAAGCAAGAGGATGAGCTGTGCTGGGGGAGGAAACAGAACATTGGTCACATGAGGCTGGAGATGATGAATATTAAGCCTTTGTTTCATGAACACTATGTTCAGCTCTTAGCATCGTACGTTGTTTTCCTCTTGATCACTAAATCCCTTTCAAATTTTTATGACTCCCCTTCAAACTTGAGGATACAGCCTGTCAAATTCAGGCAAGGATTCTCCTTTGTTTCTCACGAATACCTCATTCCATCAGTCATCTGAGAGTTCAGCCCACAGTGCACTTAGCAGAAGAGTCTAAAGCTCATTCAGGTAAGAAGAGGAAAGAGGACTTCCTCCTGTGGACTGTCCATTCTTCTCCCTCTGACTGTGCTCCTCCCTCCAACATGGTGCCAATGCACTAGAACCAGATGCTTGAACACCTGTCAATCCAACTATCTTCCTGCACTGTGATCTTCCTCATAAGACAGACAGGGAATCCCCGGGACAGATGTGCCCTGACCTGCTGGCTGAGGCTGCTGTGGATGAGGGCAGCCACCATAGAAGGAACAGGGTAATTGTAGAAGAGACCACATGATGTTGAGCCTGGGGAGAGATGGACGCCCAGGGGCTCCTCCCTGTGCAGTGGCACTACGGAGACAACTGACTCCCAGGTGGACAGACTGAAGGCAATATTGGAGACACGATGAAAGCACTCTGCTGCAGCTGCTTTTCTCTTGGATTTAGGACAACAGTCATACATAGGTTAAGGGAGAAAGGATGACTGATTGCTTACTGTTCCATAGAAGGCAGAAGCAGGGCGCTGGTTTGGGTCTCTGCAGTTGATCTTCAAGACACAGAGAGAAAGAATAAACAGAGATGCAGAAGGACTGGGTTAACAATCCTCAACCTCCCCCTATTCCTCTTCCTTCAGCATAGTTATTTATTTATCTATTTATTTATTTATTTATTTCTTCTACTCATACAAAGTTGATAAGTACCCCATTCCCCTCCCTCCTTTCACCCCTCCCTGGATCCCCTTGGTCCCTCCCCCCTTTTCCATTTCCTTTCTCCTCCTCCTTCCCTTTCTCCCAGTGATCCCTCCCATTCCTGGAGCATCCTTTAGTATGAATGTCAAACTTCCCTCTGGGTCCTCCTTTCTGATGAGGTGTCTTCAGCAGAGTTTCATCCTGTAGATGTGCCATGACCTGGACAAGCATCAGCAACAGCTGAGAATGTAAACATACAGGGGCAACTCACCTTCAACTCACAACACATTTCTGCAGCGAGATGGAGTGAAACCACCTTTCTGAAAAGATTAAGAAGCATCAAAGATTCTTCCTCTGAGTAAATGTGCCTAACTCCATAGCATGTTTCCATTCCTCAGGGTCTGTGGTCATCGCAGTTTACCAGATGGCACAGACAGCAATTTTAACCCCTGGAGACAAGTCAGGAATTCACTGAAATAAACTGCTATCTTTCATAGAAGCCTGTTTGTCAAAATCCTAGTGGAAGTTGTTCTCATGTACTCAAATCTGTTAATCCATGTAACTCCTTCCTTCTTTTTTGAATTTTAATCTGAATTACTTTAAGTTATGACAATGACAGAATTTGTCAGCCAATCAAGATTTCAACTAAACTTTTAGTTAACAAAGAATTGTCATTGGGTCCCATTACATTACTGGAGCTGTAGAGACCAACCACCTGCTCTCACTAATAAGATCAGCACCATGGCCAAACGGTGCCATTTACATTCTGAAAGCACATTTTCTTGCTGAGGTTTAAAGCCTATGAGCACAACAAAAAATTCCCTTCGCAATGCCAGTGAAGTGAAAATTGCAAGCACACTATGGTCTCCTAATTCAGTGCAGACACGAATACACAGCTATGCCAAGATATCATCAGCTAGTAAACTTTGAAATGTTAGGGATCAATTTCTGGTCTAAATAGTTTACTTACCCATTTTCCTTATATTAATTTCTTATCTGCATGTATCTCACTTATCTGTTTATTACACTCTGTTAAATTCTGGATTTAAATATGGCTAAGTATAAAATAAAAAAGATGAGTGTCAACAAAACAGCTGAGATTTCTCAGTGTCGACCACTTAAAGGTCTTCACTAGTAGTCAGTACTCAACCTAAGGCAAACGTGGAGAGAGCTGGACACAACTTTCAGGTTCTTCAGAGTGTGACCTGTAAAGTCTGTAGGAACATCTGTGGCCTAAATTCTCTACATGCCATGCCATAAAGTTAACTGTGCTGCTAGTGGAATGTCCAATACTTGAAGAAAGACCCCCCAGAATGCTTCTCGACTTCATGAGATGGGAAGTTTGGAATGGTATACAGACAGATCAGCAAGGTTTTAAGACCTTGCCAGAAAAAAATATGCATAAGCAATAAGCTCTACAAAACTCTCAATTTAAATTATCTTGCCTCTCACTGTGTGAAGAACTTGGGCTAAAAGTTCTGTAGTCCTGCTGATGGGGGAGCCACTTGATCACTTTATTTCTAATGAATTAATTTCTTTTTTTTAATTCTTTTTGTATTTATTACATATATATTTATTTTAAAGGTTTTTTTAAACATTTTTTATTATAGGTACACCAGTTCCCTCCCTCCCTCCTCCTCCACCCACCCCTCTGCTCGCCCTCCCCTTACCCCTCCCTCCCCACCTCCCATTGTCTCCCCTCCCCCAATCCCCGGAGAATCCTTTAATGTGCATGCCTGACTGTCCTCTGGGTCCTCCTCTCCGATGACATACAAGGACCCAGCAGCATTTCCCTGAACCCTTTCCTGTGTTCCCCTTAAGCATAGGAACACTATTTTGGCTGTCAATCCCGTGCCTCCAAGGATCTTAGTGCTTTTAGAAAATGCTAGACTTTGTGGGGACAATAGTGTGTTGGACATTGCGCAGGACATGTAAAGTCCAATTATGATTACTTCGGCCCTAACTTGTGTGGAGTATCTTGCATATCATTGCTCCTCCCATCCTTTTGCTCTTACACTCTTACCGCCCCCTCTTCCGCGAATTTCCCTGAGCTTCAGGATGGGGAGAGATTAGGCTGGCCTAGTTCTAGGTGGTTGATATAGAGTCTCTGAAGTTCTGGATTGTGGTTTGTTGATTTTCTTTTGCAGTTTTGCTGCTCCTGCAATGCCCTTCACTCCATCCTGGTGGGTATTGGATGTCACTCTCTGGCCAGAGATAAAAAACTGTTAAACTAGAGTCTTGTTATAAGAGTATATTCAAAGGTAGATGCAATAAAAGTAGGAAACCACAGGGAGGGAGGGGTCAATCACCCATTTGCAAAATGGTTACTTATTATCTGCCAGACTATATGCCCTCCCCTTCTGGTGAGGTCACACCGCCTCAGTTGTAGATGATCAGGAACGAAAAGTCTGTGAACTTAAACAGATGTCTCATTGCTTACTTGCAGTCCTTGATGGAGGCTTATTTTCTCTGCTGTTACACGGTCCCCTCTCTCCTTGCTTTTGGTGTGGCCCTCCTACCCCTCCCGCCTGTTCATATGCCTTCCTATTACTGTATTACAGAGATTTATCGTCGAGTGTCTCTAGGTGGGCTGGTTGGGTTTGGTACCAGGAAACACCTATTAGGGAGTACATACGGCGCTTAATTTTCTGGGTCTGGGATACTTCACTCAATATAATCGTCTCTAATGACATCCATTTCCCGGCAAATTCGAGAACTTCATCATTTTTTATGGCTGAGTAGTACTCCATTGTATAGATGTACCACAGTTTCCTTATCCACTCATCAACTGTTGGACATTTGGGTTGGTTCCATGACTTTGCTATTGTAAACAGTGCTGCTATGAACATGGTCGTGCTTGTGCTATCGAGGTGAAACTCTGCTGCATGGGGGGTTATTCCCAAAAGTGGAATCGCAGGGTCATATGGCATTTCAATCTTTAATTTCTTCAAGAATCTCCAGATGGCTCGCCAGAGTGGCTGTATGAGCCTGCATTCCCACCAGCAATGTAGGAGAGTTCCCCTCTCTCCACATCCTCTCCAGCATTTGTTGTTGTTTGTATTGTGGATTTTTGCCATCCTGACCGGGGTGAGATGATATCTCAGGGAAGTTTTGATTTGCATTTCCCTGATGGCTAAGGAAGTGGAGCATTTTTTAAGATACTTGTTAGACATTTTAATTTCATCCCTAGTAAAGTTTCTTTTAAGTTCCAGGGCTCATTTTTTAATTGAGCCATTAGTTTCCTTGGTGTTTAGTTTTCTAAGTTCTTTGTGCACTCTGGATAATAGAGCTCTATCAGATATGTGGTTAGTGAAGATTTTCTCCCATTCTGTGGGTTGCCTTTGAGCTCGTGTTACAATCTCTTTATCTGAACAGAAGCTCTTTAATTTCACAAGATCCCAACTGTTGAGAGTTGGTAGCAGTGACTGTGCCATTGGATGTCTGTTTAGGAACTGTTGGCCTAGCCCAATCAGCTCGAGGGAGTTCCCTATCCTTTCAACTACGGTTTTTATAGACTCTGGCCTTAAATCAAGGTCCTTGATCCATTTGGGATTAAGTCTTGTACAAGGTGACAAGTACGGGTTCAGTTTTAATCTTCTACATGTGGAGATACAGTTTTGCCAGCACCATTTGTTGAAGATGCTGTTCTTTTTCCATTGGATTCTTTGGGCCCCTTTGTCAAAGACCAAATGGCTGTAATTTTGTGGGCTTATATGTGGGTCTTCAAGCCTTATCCATTGATCTGTGTGTCTATTTTGGAGCCAGTATCAGGCTGTTTTTACAACTATGGATTTGTAATATAGACTAAGATTTGACATGGTGATACCTCCAGCAGTGTTTTTGTTACTCAGGATTGTCTTTGCTATCCTGGGTCTTTTGCACCTCCATATGAATTATGAGATTGTTTGGTCAACTTCTTTAAAGAATTGCTTTGGGATTTTAATTGGTGTAGCATTGAATTTCTATATTGCCTTTGGTAGGATGGTCATTTTTATGATGTTGATTCTACCAATGCAGAAACATGGGAGGTCTTTCCACCTTCTGGTGTCTTCTGCAATTTCTTTCTTGAGGATTTTAAAGTTTTCATTGTAAAGGTCTTTTACCTCCTTGGTTAGGTTTATACCAAGGTATTTCATTTCTTTAGTGGCTATAGTAAGTGGGATTGTTTCTCTCAAGGCTTTTTCACTTCTTTCATTCTGGGCATATAGGAAGGCCTCTGATTTTTGTCACCCTGCTGAACTTCTCAATTAGTTCCAGGAGCTTCCTGGTGGAGTTTTTGGGATCACTCAGGTATAAGATCATGTCATCTGCAAGTAGGGAGAGCTTGACTTCTTCCTTGCCGATTTGAATCCCTCTTATGTCCCTTTCTTGTCTTATGGCTTCAGCTAAGACTTCAAGTACAATATTGAATAGAAGTGCCTAGTTCCTGATCGAAGTGGGAATGCTTCCAATTGTTCCCCATTGAGCATAATCCTTGCTGTGGGCTTGTTGTATACAGCTTTTATTATATTGATAAGGGTTCCTTCCATTCCTACTGTCTCTAGCGTTTTGATCATAAAAGGCTGTTGGATCTTGTCAAAAGCTTTTTCTGCATCTATCGAGAGTATCATGTGGTCTTGGACTTTGAATTGGTTTACATGATGAATTACATTTATTGATTTGCATATGTTGAACCAACCTTGTGTGCTGGGATGAAGCCTACTTGGTCCCCGTGAATGATCTTTTTAATATGTTTTTGAATCCGATTTGCTAAGACTTTGTTGAGAATCTTTGCGTCTGTGTTCATCAGAGAGATCGGCCTATAGTTTTCTTTTTTAAGTGAATCTTTATTAGGTTTTGGGATTAAAACGATATTAGCTTCATAGAAAGAATTTGGTAGTGTTCCTTCCTTTGCTATTTGATGGAACAGTTTAAGGAGTATTTGTGTTATTAATTCCTTAAATGTCTGGTAGAACTCTGTGCTGAATCCATCTAGTCCAGGACATTTTTTGGTGGGAAGATTCGAGATTACTTCCTCAATTTTCTCATATGTTATAGGACTATTTAAATAATTCACAACTTCCTGATTCAATTTAGGTAAGTTGTGTTTACTTAGAAATTCATCCATCTCTTTTGTGTTGTGAAACTTCACAGAGTATAAGTTTTTGAAATATGATGTTATAATTCTCTGGATTTCTTTGGTCTCCATGTTCATTTCTAATTTTGTTAATTTGCATTTTCTCTCTCTTCCTTTCGGTTAATTTATCCCCAAGAATTATCGTTTGGGAGTTGATTTCTTGCTTTAGATGCTGAAGGGTTTTCTTAATGAATGTGAAGGGGCCCGTATTGGATGCATATATGTTCAGTATTGTGAAGTCTTCCTGGTGAATTGTACCTGTAACTAAAATGTAGTATCCATCCGTGTCTCTTATAATTTTCTTTGGTTTGAAGTCCACTTTTTCTGATATCATAATGGCTACCCCTGCCTGTTTTCTGCTTCCATTTGCTTGTAGAATTGTTGACCAGCCTTTTATTTTTAGGGCATGCCTATCTTTTGTGGTGAGATGGGTTTCCTGCAGGCAGCAGATTGATGGATTGTGATTTTTAATCCAAATTTGTAATCTGTGTCTCTTGATTGGTGAGTTAATTCCATTAACATTTAGTGTTATAATGGAGAAACTATTTTTAATTCCAGACATTTATTATGTTTAGTAGTTTTTATAAGTATATTGCTTCGTTTTTAATGGTGTTATACTTGCCTTCTGTTCTTCTGGGTATGTCTGTTTTTTTCTTCAAGCTTGAGTATCACTTCTAGCATTTTTTGAAGGCCTGGTTTGGTGGACATGTATCCCTTCAAATTGTCTTTGTGCTGGAAGATTTTTCTTTCTCCCTCGATCATGACGGATAGTTTTGCAGGGTAAATCCGCCTGGGTTGACATTTTTGCTCATTCAATACTTGAAGTATGTCTCTCCAAGCTCTTCTTGCTTTTACTGTTTCGACTGAGAAGTCCTTTGTTATTTTAATAGGTTTACCTTTAAAAGTGACTTGTTTTTTCTCCCTTGAAGCTCTCAGCAGCAGTTCTTTATCCTGAATGTGGAGTCTTTTAACTATTATTTGCCGTGGCGTGCTTCTGTTTCGGTCATACCTGTTTGGGGTGTGGAATGCCTCTTGTATATGTATGGGCCTCTCTTTTTTTAGATGAGGAAAGTTTTCCTTGATGATCATTTGATAAATTTCCTCAGGGGTGGTATTTTGAGATTCTTGCTCAGGTATTCCATGAATACACATGTTAGGCTTCTTCAGGGTGTCCCATATCTCCTGAATATTTCTCTCAAGTATCTTTTTGGCTTTAACAACCTCTTCCATTGAGCTGGTTAGTACTCCCACTTTATCTTCAAGGTCTGAAACTCTGTTTTCTGCTTCGTTAGTTCTGCTGATAAGACTCTCTGTGGAGTTCTGGGTTGAAGATAACTTGTCTTTTAGCTCAGTTTGAAACTCTGCTTGAGTCTGTTTTAACTGCTCTATGCCAGTTTTTGTTTCTTGCACTGTTTTTCTCAACTCCTCCAAGTGTCTGTTGTGTTCCTCTTCAAAGCAATTGATTTGATTATTTAATTCCTCCCGGATTTCCTCTTTCATAGTATTGAACGTGGTAATGATCATATTTTGAAAGTCGTTATCCTGGGTCAGGCAGGCTTTCATGGCCATTTTCCGTGGGTTTGTTCTGGTTGGAGTCTAACATTATGGGATTAATTCCTTCAGTGGGAGATTTGTTTAATTGAGTGTTGCCTCTCATGGATTTGCACTTTGACTTTGGCATTGTCGTTTTAACTCTTAAGATCTTCTTTCAATTTCTGTGCGTTTTTCACTAAACTGAATTATTTGATCTGGGGTTCTGGGGTTGGGCAGGGACTTAGCTTACCTAGGTTGCAGTGAGGCCCGGCTGGACTGGGCACGTCCTGGGCTGCGGAGTAGGGGAAGGGAGGATGGGGCGTTGGTAGGGTGCTATTTAACCTGGGAGTAGCTGGGGTGGGGCCCAGGGTGCAGAGGGGGTGTCCTCCTCCCACGCCCTGCCTGGCTCTGGCTGGATGGGGGGAGGAGCTGTATTTCATTTTTTTAGGGGCTATAGTAAATGAGGTTGTTTCTCTCAGGGCTTTTTCACTTCTTTCATTCTGGGCATATAGGAAGACCACTGATTTTTGTACATTTATTTTATATCCTGGCACCCTGCTGAACTTCTGAATTATTTTGAGGAGTTTCCTGGTGGAGTTTTTGGGATTATTCAAGTATAAGATCATGTCATCTGCAAATAGAGATAACTTGACTTCTTCCTGATTTGAATTCCATTTATTTCCATCTTGTCTGATTGCCTCAGCTAAGACTTCAAGTACAATATTGAATAGAAGTGCTGAGAGTGGACAGCCTAGTCTAGTTCCTGATTGAAGCAGGAATGCTTCAGGTTTTTCCCCATTGAGTATAATCTTTGCTGTTTGCTTGTTGTATGCAGCTTTTATTATATTGATAAAGGTTCCTTCCATTCCTACTGTTTCTAGGGTTTTGATTATAAAGGGTGTTGGATCTTGTCAAAAGGTTTTTCTGCATCTATCAAGAGTATCATGTGGTCTTGGGCTTTGAACTGGTTTATATGGTGAATTACATTTATTGATTTGCATATGTTAAACCAATCTTGTGTGTCTGGGTTAAACCCTACTTGATCCCTGTGGATGATCTTTTTGATATATTTTTGAATCCGATTTGCTAAGAGTTTGCTGAGAATCTCTGCATCTGTGTTCATCAAAGAGACTGGCCTATAGTTTTCTTTTTTAAGTGTATCTTTATTAGGTTTTGGGATTAAAACGATATTAGCTTCATAGAAGGAATTTGGTAGTGTTTCTTCCTTTGTTATTTGATGGAACAGTTTAAGGAGTATTGGTGTTATTAGCTCTTAAATGTCTGGTAGAACTCTGTGCTGAATCCATGTGATCCAGGACAGTTTTTGGTGGGAAGCTTTGAGCTTACTTTATTGATTTTGTCCTTTATTATAGGACTATTTAAATAATTAAAAATTTCCTGATTCAATTTATGTAAGTTGTGCTTGCTTAGGAATTCATCCATTTCTTTTGTATTGTCAAATTTCAAAGAGTATAAGTTTTTGAAATATGACATTATAAAACTCTGAATTTCTTGGCTATTGGTACTGATAACTCCATTTTCATTTCTAGTTTTGGTAATTTGGCTTTTCTCTCTCTGGCTTTTGGTTAATTTAGCTAAAGGTGTATCAATCTTATTGATATTTTCGAAGAGCCAGCTTGGTGACTGGTTAATTCTCTGTATCGTTTTTTCCTTATCTCAATTTCGAATATTTCTCCCCTGATTTTACTAATTTCCGTTTTTTTAATGTAGGTATTGAGATCTATGAACTTACTTCTTAGGACAGCTTTCGTTGTATCCCAAAGATTTTGATAAGCTGTATTTTCATTATTGTTCACTTCCAGGAAATCTTGAACTTCCTTTGTAATTTCTTCCTGAATCCAATTCTTATTCAGCATCATAGTGTTTAATTTCCAGGAATTAGTGTATTTTCTGTTGTTTATTTTGGTTCAGATGTCAAGCTTTAGACCACAGTGGTCTGATAGAGTACAGGCTAGAATTTCAACTTTCCTATATATGTGGAGAATCGTTTTGTGGCCCAATATGCAGTCTATTTTAGAGAAAGTTCCATGTGCTGCTCAGAAAAATGTGTATTCTATGGTGCATGGATGAAAAGTGCAATAGAAGTCTGTAAGGTCCATTTCAGTAAGAGTTTATTAATTTTCAATGTGTCTCTGTTAAGTTTTTGACCTGTCGGTCTATCCCATGTTGAGAGGGCAGTGTTGAAATCCCCAAGAATTATCATTTGGGGGTTGATTTCTTGCTTTAGTTGCTGCAGTGCTTGCTTAATGAATGTTGAGGAGCCCGTATTAGGTGCATATATGTTCAGTATTGTGACGTCTTCCTGGTAAATTGTGCCTGTGACTAAAATGTAGTATCCATCTGTGTCTCTTATGATTTTACTTTGGTTTGAAGTCCTTTTGTCCGATAGCATAATGGCCACGCCTGCCTGTTTCCTGATTCCATTAGCTTGCAGAATTTTGGCCCAGCCTTTTATTTTTAGGATGTGCCTATCTTTTGTGGTGAGATGAATTTCCTGAAGATTGCAGATTGATTGGTTCTGATTTTTAATACAAGTTTGTAATCTGTGTCTCTTGATTGGTGAGTTAATTCCATTGACATTTAATGTTATAATAGAGAAATTACTTTTAATTCTGGACTTTTTTTTGTTTAATGGCTTTTGTAAGTGTATTATTTGGCTTTTAGGTTTTGGTGGTATTATACTTCCCTTCTATCCTGCATACACTTGTTTTTTCTTTACGCTTGAGTATCATTTCTAGCATTTTTTTGAAGGCCTGGTTTGGTAGACATGTAAACCTTCAAGTTGTCTTTGTGCTGGAAAACTTTTCTTTCCCTCTTGATCATGATGGATAGTTTTGCCGGGTATATCAGTCTGGGTTGACATTTTTGCTCATTCAATACTTGAAGTATTTCTTTCCAAGCTCTTCTTGCTTTTACTGTTTGCATTGAGAAGTCCTTTGTTATTTTAGTAGGTTTACCTTTAAAAGTAACTTTTTTTTTCCTTGAAGCTTTCAGCACCTTTTCTTTGTCTTGAGTGTGGAGTGCTTTGACTATTATTTGTCGTGGTGAGTGCTTTGACTATTATTTGTCGTGGTGAGTTTCTATTTTGGTCATATCTGTTTGGAGTGCGAAATGCCTCTTGCATATGGATGGGCCTCTCATTCTTTAGATGAGGGAAGTTTTCATTTATGATAATTTGAAAAATTTCCCCAGGTGTGGTATTTTGGGATTCTTGCTCTGGTATTCCATGAATGTGCATGTTAGGCTTCTTCAGGGTATCCCATAACTCTTGAATATTCCTCTCAAGTATCTTTTTGGCTTTAAGAACCTCTTCCATTGTGCTGGTTAATACTTCCACTTTGTCCTCAAGATCTGAAATTCTATTTTCTGCTTCATTAGTTCTGTTGATAAGACTCTCTGTTAATTTTTGGGTTGAAGGGAACTTGTCTTTTAATTCAATTTTAAACTCTGCCTGAGACTGTTTTAACTGCTTTGTGCTTATTTTTATTTATTGTAACTGTTTTACTCAACTCCTCCAAGTATGTGTTGTGTTCCTGTTCAAAGTGGTTGATGTGGTTATTTAACTCCTCCTGGATTTCCTCTTTCATAGTATTGATCATGGTAATGATTTGCTTTGAAAGTCATTATCTTGTGCCTGGCTTTCTTGTCTATGTTCTGTGAATTTTTTCTGGTTGGAAACTATCATTGTGGGGTTAATTCTTTCAGTGGGAGATTTGTTTTCTTGAGTTTTGTTTCTCATGGATCTGCACTTTGATTTTGGTATTGTCGTTTTGTCTCTTAGGACCTTTCAGTTTCCGTGTGTTTTTGACTGAAGTGATTTAGTTGGTATTAGTACTCTTGGGCAGTTACTATTAGTGCTTGCCTTGGAGTTGGGTACATTTTTTTTTATTGTTATTTCCTGGATGGGCATATTAGACTGTTAGTAAATCAATTAAGTCAGATATGGTAGAAAGGATGTGAATATTAATATGGTAGTACACTTTTACGATTTAACACTTTGGTGATATGTGAAGGTGAATGGTATAGTCCCTGAAGTTTTATATGGTTTGGGCATGGCTATATCGAAAATTTAATGTACAGTGATTAATAGTTGAAAGGAGCAGAATGGTAGAAAGGGGTTTACTTATCTGTGAGCTGGACGTGAAGAATCTGTCCCATGTGATAGGATGATTTGAGAGGACTTCAGACGTATAGCATTTGTACCCTAGAGCTTTGCTTGGGTTTTCTTTGGACTCTGTTGAATTCTGAGGAGCAGTATGTTCTCCCTGGATCGCTAGCATCCCAGGTGGACGGAACGGGACTTGGGGCATGGCCCAAAGGCCCACCGGGGACTGGGAGTATCCAGGGTGGGTGGACTAGCAGAAGAGCTGGTGGCTGCTAGCTGCGCACTTCACCTGGGACCTGGGGCATGGTCTAGAGGGTGACCCAAGCCCGAGGTTGCCTGGATGCTGCTCAGTTTGGCCGGTGGGAGGAACTGGGACTGGCTGGTGGGATTTAGCTGAGATGTACTGTGATGGGAAATATCCGGGGCAGGAGAGCCGGCTGACCTGCAGAGAGCGCTTCAAACATTTCTGAACAGGCACAAACCAAAACCTCTGAAGAAAAAGGTTGGCTAGTCTTAGAACTTTATGTCGATCTTTCCCACTCTTTGCTTAACATCTGAATTAAGATAGTCACTTTTGGACTCTCCTGTGATTGGCAGATATATTCCATTCACAGCCTCTAAAAATAGACTCCTGTTAGACAATCATTTTCTCTCTGACAATGAAAATTATCTCATATATGCTCAAAAGTGTTCCAGGGAGAATTTTCATATGTGGACTCAAATATCGATATACATTTTCCAAGACCAGTGGAAGAGCAGGCCACAGAAAAGCAAGGATGAAAAGGCCCTTTGGGAAGAGAAGCCAGGAGTCCTCCTAGGATGGAAGAGAAGCACATGTGTCAATGGAAGGTTGTAAACGTGGTGATAGCTGAATTAAGTAAGCCTCATCATACACAAACAAATCATCAACACACACTGTGGAGCTCACGCTGACCAAGGCTGTCATCCAATCTGATGTAAAGAAATACACATTTAAGTGTTATGGCACATGAAAAATTTCTTATTATGGTTGTATCATGGAAAATGATTATTGGGCACTATACAGTAGTTTCTGAGACTCATCGTGGTTTTCTCTGTACCTGCTACTTTGGTTAAACCTGAGCTCAGTGTGTGCTGAGCGCCCCCTGCTGGCGGTGAGCGCCCTGCAGGGAGGTTTGTGTCTGGGCTCAGGCTGAAGGCCCCTCACTGTGTGTCTGGTGCAGTAATACATGGCTGTGTCCTCAGGGGTCACAGAGCTCAGCTGCAGGGAGAACTGGTTCTTGGAGGTATCTCTGGAGATAGTGGTGCGGCTTTTGAAGGACGGGTTGTAGTAAGTGTTACCACTAGAGCATATGTCCCCCATCCACACCAGACCCTTCCCTGGGGGCTGACGGATCCAGTGCCAACAGTAACCAGTGGTGATGGAGTAACCAGAGACAGCGCAGGTGAGGGTCAGGGTCTGCGAGGGCTTCACCAAGGCAGGGCCTGACTCCTGCAGCTGCACCTGAGACAGGACACCTAGGGAGGAAGAGTATCATATCTGTCAATCACCTGCAGTCACCACTTCCCAGGGAGCCATCCATGTGTGACACCAGGGACCTCACCTTGGGGAGCTGTCAGCAGGCCCAGGAGAAGAACCCACAGCCTCATCTTCTGACACAGTCCTGCCTTCCCAGAGACTTCAGCCCAGTTTGAGCAGAGAGCTGTGAGCTCACACAGGAAAGAGGAGAATTTGACTCTAGAGCCTGAAGTTCATTTGCATGAGAATGTCCTCATCATACATTTAAGCAGTCAGTCAGGCAGTGCTTGTCCTTACCCCTTGAACTGTATCTTTCCATGAATTTTAGTAATTTTAGTAAGTGCTAAGCAATGTCAGAAAGTCACTGGAACCTGGTCAAGACTGATGCCACATTCCCAAGCCCTGATTCTCCACCATCTGTGCTCTTCTTCTGTGATCTCTCCAGTCCTCTTCTCCCGGTCTGACTGTGGGTCTTACCTCTTCAGGGCTGATCTCACTGCTCCTGCTTCTCCTGCTCCTCTCCTTCAAAGTCCCATCCCCTACATTGTCCCTCGGTTGCTGCAGGAAGTCCAGGACTGCCCTGTGCTCCAGGTCAGTCCGAACCAAGGCACAGCTGCATCAGGGCACCAGAGGTTGGATAAGGTGATGTCTGTGCCATGCTTTATTCCAATGATTATCCTGAGTCTTGGGGATGAGAGATGTGTGGTCTGTGTTAACTCCTTAGTCCCTGAAGGAAAACTGTGCATCTTACATGAAAACATTTCCATTGAAATTTGATTCCCTCTCTGGTATCTTATATGGTATCCTGGATTGAAGCTGCTTGACTGAACCTAGCGCCAATAAAAATATTCACTCCCTGCTAATAGAATGCGTGTAACTGTGAAGTGCATAATGCTCTTCTCTGAGCCTGTGTGAAAATACCTTGAAGGAACATTGCTGTCCTTCATGTCAGTCCCAGAGCCTTCCCTCCGCAGCCCTGGGTCCATCGCTGCTGCTCTCAGTGCATTGGTGGAAGCCTGTTTTCACAGTTTCTTTCAGTTTCTATATATTTTAGAGAGAAAGAGAGACCCAGAAACTGTGGTGTGCACACACATGGTTCAGATCACCAGGTTTGGGACCAGATAACATGGAGCAATGTTGCTGGCCCCATGGTCTGTTCACAGGAGAAGGGCTGAGAAGAGCTGTGTAGACACTGTCTGTTCCAAATGAATGGGGATGGTTGAAGGTTTTTGAGGCAATGTGTTGCCAGCAAGACTAGGACTTATTCACAAACAACAGTTTCAGAACTTGCACTGATTAGACTAAATAAAATCACTGTGAATACAGGTTAGGTGCGTCACGTGTCTGCTCAGGTGTTTAGCACATTCTTGTGGTTATGGTGAATCCTACCTGTCCTACATGTTTCACATTGCAGAACTGCATTCAGCTTGAGAGGCCACCATGCCTGTTCTCTGGAGCCAGTAGACCTGGGGCTGTGTCCTGCCTAGGGAAGGTGTTTGCCAGTGGCTGTGTGAATGGTTGTTTGCTCTCCTAGCTCCCCCAAGGAGGAAAATTCTAAATCTTGTTTCCTGCACTATCCTTAGTGGGCAGGACGGGGAACACTTCTTTGGAATTTCAGGAGTAAACATGTATTTTGTCCAATATGTGTTTATTTTATTTACTTGACAGGAGTAGGGAGATCAGTTGGGAACATTCCATACTGTGCATGAAGAGGTCTGGAGACAACATTCAGAAGCTGGTTCTCTCCTTCCACCACGTAGGCTCTACAGACAGAACTGATGTGCACACAGGCATCGAGAGGAGATTCTTTGGAGAAAACCCTTATAACAGCTCTTTGCTGAGATGGAATCAGGAAATGCTACATGGCTAAGTTTGATGACAAAACCAGAGGAGGAAATAACAGAGTCCTGCTTCCCGCCTCTACTGCATGATGCACTCAAACTCCTGTGCTCATGCGTCAGTGTCTGTGCCTCACACTCTGCAGTCAGTGCTGGTGCTGAGTCATGACGGCTAAGTACTGCTTCTGCACAGTCAGGGCTGCATGCTTGCTCATCCATGGTCACACCTGCTTATCCCTTTAAAGCTTTTCTCCTGTAAGAGTTGGTAGTTATTTAGGATTCACCCCAGCTTCCTTCATCCATTCCAAGCCTCACCTGTTTGGTCACAGTTCTCATTTTGTGTCACCTGTATCCCACTGGGGCAGCTCCACAGCCAACATTCTTCTCTAACCCACATAGGAGATGTGACCCAGAAGTTTCACTGTCAGTAACAACTTAGAGTGCCACAGATGAGTTCATGAGGACAATATAAGAAACCAAACCATCAAGGCACAATACAGGGAACAACACACATGGTTTCTCAGATAGGCTGCCCTAGTGACAGGCCCGTGGAGAGTGGGAAGGGGGAATTGTGGGTTCTGGATAAGATAAGAGGAATATTGGAGCACTTGGTTTGAAAATCCCCTGGATTACCAACTGCAGCACCGACATGTATTTTTTTTTATTGTGTACAAGTTTCTCCTACTTTTACAAGAATCTTGAGTATTCATCCCAACCTCCCTCCCTCCCCCACTCTCCTCCATCCACTCCCTTCTCTTCACCATTCCCTCCAACCTTCCACATATGTGCTTCTATGGACCCTTGGGTTCACTCTGACCTGTCTACTCCTGTGGGTGCTCAGACCTTCGTGGTATTATTCAAATCTTACCCTCTTCCTCAAGGCCACCCCACTGATATTGTGCATTTTCCTTCATTCATTCAGCTTAGACTCAAATGGTTTTCCACTTTGCAAGTTTCCAGTCCACAGAGTTAGTTAAAAACAGCTACCTACATCAGTTGACTGTACTGTCTTCCAACCTATAGATTTTTGACTCCTTTCCTGTTTGATTTTCTTATATACTTTTTGTAGATTTCTTATTCTAGATTACTTCAGTAAACGGGGCCTGAATCTAATCAGAAAGGTATTTGGTGTCTCCTTGGTTCTCTGCCACTATTACACTGGGTACGTCACTGTGCCATGGAAATTAACGGTTGCAAACTTTCTTTTAATAGATTCCCAATGATGTTGAGTGCGTGTCCTTGTGAGATCTATCTACCCCGGTTACTTCTCATATTCCTTGGTATATATAATAACTATTTTAGCAAGGGAGAAGTCCACAGACTGTTGTTCCACGTTTGAATCTACTTTTCCCCTGCTGTTCTGAAAATTCCATTTTGTGTTGTGTTTCAGTAAAGATCTTATGGACGTTTTTGGAGGAGACAACAAAGGAGCAAATGGTGAAAGTCTATTAATTATTTGCGGCCCTTTTTTTACAAATCCTCTCTCTGAAAAACATCTTCTTTCAGGACAGTTCAACATTCCTGTTACTTCTAGTTATAATTTTCCTCCTGGGTTTTAAATTGGACACAGTTAGTTTAAAGGGCTTTTGCCCCCTCCCCCCTACATTTTTTCCTACCTCGATGTTCCTCTGAGCATTTAGGCGACCTGCGCCAATTTTTATTTACTTTCTTTAAACAGACTATATTTAAACATATTAACTGCATCAGGATGTTCATTTCGGTGATTCCCACACTCTTTCGGGTTAAATATTAAGAACTGTCTTAGAAACGTAGAACCATGCAGGCTTGTTCCAACGTGTAACCTCGGGGGATATGAGAATAAAAAATCTAAAAATCCTGTGTCATGTGACATGAAAAGAATATGTTGAAAAACATCATGATAAATCAAAGGTCACTGATAATCTGAAAGGAGCCGGATCTCTTGACTGGTTCCTGGCCAGGTAAGAGGAAACCACCAGCACCCGAACCCTCATCACCCACCCAACACTCTGATCTTGGCCAAGGGCTGGCAGTCTGCAGTTGCTGAGCGCCCGCCTGCTGTCCACGAGCGCCCGCAGTCAGGTTGTCTTGGGTCTGGGCACTCCACTGAATTCCTCTCCTGGGTACTTTTTGCTGTTGTCCTCAGGCTGCTCAGTGTTAATGGAACTGATGACTTTCAGATGTCTACTCTCTACTAAGGCTGGCTCTTGTTTAACGGTCTGTAACTGTAATCCTGTGCTTCTGTCACGTCCTACCATAGCACTAAATTCCATTCCAGACCCTCTTGTTTGACAACTGCAGATTCAGCCCAGCACTTATTGTTCATAGTTCCCCTGTGGGTTATCACTGGCCATCACATCTCTGTGTGGCAGAAAGTGCATATTATCAATGGATGTTCCTTATGTTAATGCTTTTATGTCAAGTTGTATGTTCAAAATATGGTTTACTGGTCCCTTTTGAATCTTTATGTTCTAAGTTATTGCATTTTACAGGGCCCTCAAAGACTGGAAAAACCAGAACTGGCATAAAGGATTTATTATTTTCAAGACTGAGAATGTTAGAGGGGTGAAAAAAAAAAAGGTTGTGATGAAAAAAATGAAAAAAAAAAAAGGGGGAAAAAAGGGGGACTTACGGGGACATGGATGCGGTTGTGAGGCGACAAGAGAAGCCCTGGAGCGCTCCGTGAGTGTTGAGGGGAAGCCAGCAACTCGTGTGACTCCAAGGCCATGGAGTAGGCATGAGGTTCAAGCGGAGTCAATAGTCAAGATGGTTGCCCAGAGGTTCAGGTATATTTATAAGTTTAGGAAGAGGTCCAGGGGGGAAAAATGGGATTTTCCTCATGATTAGCTCCAGTTTCTGCAAAAATGGATTGGGAGCTTTTGGTTCTCTACTTCTCATTGGTTTCAGTGCATATTCAGGAGCCCAACCTCTTGATTTGGGCTCAAACCTTCACTAAGCTTATGCATTACGTGACGTAGTCTCTGAATTTTCTCTCATAATGAGGAGGGCTGGGTGAACTGAGGAAAGGCGTGGGGACCTTTGGGGTGCCCTTTCCAGGGTTGACCTCACTTTTGGAGGGATGGACCTTCCCAGATTGGCGTGTCTCAGCTAACTACGTCTGACACCAATTTTGTTCACAAAAACAAAGCAAGCTGTTCAGTTATTATGGTACTTTTCTTTTTTTTAAAACCTGCAGGGTGATGTGTACATTCCTGTTTGCAATTTTAGAATCCATGATCCGTGTTTCTAATCCAAATAGAATTGTGGACCTCCCCACAATTACACTGTGTAACTCATCTTGTGAATCTTCATTGGCTCTGATCTTCTGCATTACATTCATTTGCTCTGCTACAGGTTTATCCTTGTGGCTTCAGTGATTCTGGTCTCCCAAAGTTCACCCTACTCAGTTTGCCTCCATCGGCCCACAATTTCCAGGGGGGAGGAAACTCCCAGGGCCTGAAAAAAAAAAGTAGATTATCTATTTTCCTGGCCATGGAATACTTTCAATTGTTGACCAAAATTACCCCGGAGCCTACAGTCCACTTTTGGATGACAGCTTCTCTAACTTTCTAATCTTCTTTTCTATTTACGATTGCCTCCGGTTTTTCTCCTGATTATTGCATGGATAGCTGTTTTATTGCGAAAAACTATTCATTCAACAAAAACCTTCATCAAGGCGTTTGGAGAAAGCGGTGGTGAATGAGAGTTGGCAGAGGAAGCTTCGTGGGAACGAATTATATTAATTTTTAATTAACGCTGGAACTGTACCTCCTCTGAGGCTCATTCTCAGGCTGTGGAATTCCCACGGACCCACCTGGGAGGCTTCGCCTCAAGAGTTGTGTGAGCTTTTGCCTTTTTGGGGGTGACTCCGCGCCTGGCCCCCCAAACCTTTTT